>CP129454.1:5785000-6247500 GCA_030445155.1 Quercus variabilis | reverse complement strand
ACATGATTCTGAAAATTAGGCTTCAGAGCACCTCTACAGTTCAACACTAAAATATTCATGATTGGATGATAAAGAGGGTTGAGAAACTCAGCAAAAGTGAGTAAAAGCTCCACTTCCTTCAAGCTCCATCCCATCATGACCAGCATTACCAGCATTTACCTGGCCTTCCCCCTACAGGATCGATATGTGCTCCAACATTCCTATATTCAGTTCCTCCGCCGTGGTGCTGGATTCTAAAGATGGTTTGGACACTAGTAAAGCCTTGGTGATGTGCTGATTCCCCCTTCAAAGTTGGCTCTTTGTTGGGTTTCTAACCCCTTTCGTTCCTTGAGCAGGTGAAACAACATCCTCCATACACACTATTGCTCCTCCTCCAGAGCCACGCCATTAGCCAGTAACATCCACGGTGGGATCGTCCTCCTTGCACTGGCCACCGTCATTGAGGGGTTCGCCACTTCCGGAATCACCACAACCTAGTTGTCAAGGTTAATGACCCATATTGGCTTGGTCATCGGCCTTAAACTAGAAGAGATCATGATTAGGATTGCCATCACCATTTTTACTCTGAGTAGAGTAAGTGTTCACTGTGTTTTGTAAGTGTTTCCCAACTAAATCCAGCTTGGTCAATAGCTTTAATGCCCTCTTTCTTGCAATATCCTTTTTGCCCTTAATTGATGGGCTAGCTGTATTTCTAGGGTATTCATCTACTCTTCCTTTAGTAAATTTTTTCTCTAGGCCCACCCTCAATGGCCCATCATCCTTAAAGCTCCTATTAGTCTCAGCCCATCCCATTAGACCCTTATTGAATCCTTGCCTAAGTCCAACAGGAGTCTGGCGCATTTTGGAGCTTGTCGAGTCCCCAGGGGCAACGGCATTTTTTGTCCTATTATTCCCAAGTTTTCTTCGTGATACTAGCATCCAAGGATCATATCTGTCGTCTTCTGTACCTGTCTCCCTGACATTCATCGTGCCACTACCTGTGGTTGTATTGGGCAAATCATGCACATCACATGGATTAGTAGTCTAATTCGAAACGTTATCTGCTCTTGTTTTCACCGGACTTCCCTCTGCTGGCATCTCCAATCGTTTAATGGCGTACTTCCAAGCTTCAATCTTATGTCCTATTCTTCCATAGGAAAAACACAGCTTATGAAGACCTTCGTATGATAGAGGTTGTTCAAACCTTCCTATAAGAATGGTATCAATTAACGACTTGTTTAAATCCACCTATATACAAAGTCTCACATACCTCCCTCTAGCTTCCATGGCTATGTGGGTGTCTATTCTAAGCACTTTTCCTATGGATTCTCCAATTTGTTTTAACACTTCAGGCTCATACAACTCCATTGGAAGATCATGTAACTGAACCCAAACCGCTATGGATGAGACACTTGCACAAGCTAGCTTGAAAACGGCTCCCATGGTCAAATGGATAGGAAATGGGCCCCAATGAACCACAGGCCATTTTTAAGGACGTATACATTTCTTCCTTCACCGAAAATTTGACTGAATAGAAATCTTTACTAAGATCAACAAATTCTATCCTTCCAAACGGTTTCCATAGGAGGTTAAGCTTGCTTTGAAGAAAATTAAACCCCACTACTCTGCCATAAAACTTGATAATCAAAGCATTGGACCATGACTTCCTAATCTGGAGTTTTGTTTTCCTGGTTAGCTTCACCGCTACTAGTCCCTCATGAAGCTCTTCTACCTTGTCATTTGACTCCGCCTCCATGTCCATAAGATCTGAAAAATTGAAAGCTTTGGCATAGGCTCCTGGAATCTCCCCTGCTAGCTTTTCTTTGAAGGTTCTCTTAGATGCCCCCAATGTATTTTGGAAGTCATGAGATTGTCCACTCTCACTTAAGCCATCCTTGAACTCAGCATGATGGACGTCCTTAACCTTTTTTATGCTTCTAGATAGCTCGGCCTCTTCTTCCCTCGTGAGCTCTCGATTTTGGTCATTTTTCGTTCAATGTTTTAATCTCATATAATGCATTTTGTATTCTGAAATAAGGTAGCAGGTTTAGTGTAATCCTTGAGCTTGCATCTGCATTACATATGAACCCGAGGGTCTGAAGGAGCAAATTTAAAACTATTGACATCCAAAAATTAGCAATTCCTTGATCAAGAAAAGGTTGGGAGTTACAAGCAATGAAGGGCTGATGCTTTACATTGCAATGAAAAATGTCAACATATGTTCATAATAATGATACTAAAGTCATATTTCATCTCCCAACTTCCAGGGAAAAAAGGAAAGAGGGAGAGAGAGAGAGGTAGAAAGAGAGAGAACAAGTTCAAGGATTGACAATATTTCTATCGAATACATTTTGACCTAGCTACTGAACCTCAGGGAGACCTTATATCCTGAAGATAATGACTTACTTGCTGAGAACCAATAAACAAGGCATCAGCGACAAGAAAACTGAAGATATTAACAAAATAGGTTGTAAATGCACTACGGTAAAATTATAATAAATGAACAAGTCCCTAGATTCTCACAGTAATCTATATATATATATATATATAACCACCGCACACCTTTAGTGCGATGGTCACTTCACAAGTATAAGTATTTGTAGGTTGTGAAAGGTAAGGGTTGGGGTTCGTTGCCACATCATAATTTTTTCATATTTATTTTTAATTTTAATTTTTTGACATTATTAAATATATAAATACATTGGTTTTGCAAATTCATTTTAGGCGGTTTTAACTTTACATATAATTTCCCTCATTCATCTTCATTTATTTTGTCTCTTCTTATTCTCATTCTCTTACTAGAAATTTGTCACTCTCTCCCATTTTATGCATATTTCATTTTCCCACATAAAAAGGTTATCTCTCTCTCTCTCTCTCTCTCTCTCTCATTTTTTATTGGAATTTTTTATGAAGTTTGTACACCATTGTCTTATTATTGACTAGCTCATATGTGTTTCCTTGATGCAAGTTTTTTTTTTTTTTAATCATTTTATTTGCAACACTAAATACTTTTAATGTTGTTGAACAGATTTGGGGGAAAATTATATTATAATATAATATGTCCATATTCTGTGTTATTGTCAAGTTTTGGTTTATTTGGAAAATTGCAGGATAGTTTGAATAATATGATGAAGAATAGTTAGTACAATACTTGAAGAAGGTGATCTTTGTGTAGTTTTCTTAAACTGTTTGTAAATATATTGTTTAACAAATTAGCACCATATTGTTATGTCTTTATTATATGATGTTTTTAGATGTGTGAGTAATTGTTTTTAAGCATTTACAAATATTTTTTATTGCTCATCTTCCTTATTTCATTAGTGTATTTTTTGAGGGTTTTAAGAAAACAAATTCAATTTGAAGTTTAAAATTATTTATTTATCTATTCATTTTTCGCATGTTGGATTAAAGTTTAGATTAGATTTTGCCAGTATTAACACAATATTTGGCTTGATTACAATCATTATGTATAATAGGGTAAAATTTTTGAATTTGATTATGCATTGAATATTTGGCTTGATCACATCACATTTGAAATGTTTTACATATTCGGGAGAATGAGTTTGACTTTCATGTGAGTTTTTTTTTTTTTCTCTTTCTTTTTTATTTGAATTTTAGTTTTGCTGAATTTTATAAATTTTTTTGATATGTTCTCATAGTTTTTGATTGTACGGTAAAAAAATTTGGGTTTGAAAAAGTTTTTTTTTTTTAACTAAAAAATAATTTCCAAATTTTAGTTACTTTTTAATGATACACAAAATGTTATAAATAATTTTTATTAAAAAATTAATATTTTTTCAACCTTTTGAATTCCTAAGAAAAATTGTATTGTTTTCATTTTGATATGACAAAAATTATATATTACATTTGTGATTGTCACTATAAAAAATGTAAATATGATTATGAAATACATTACTATTTATTAAATTAGTCCAAATTGAAAAAATAAATTTAATGAGATCATGCTAAAAATATTATTACATGCAATGCGCAAGATCTAGTATATATTAGTCACTCAAGAATAAAGAATATAATTATGTAACGGAAAGTAAAGTCTCATAAATCAAGTCCAAGCACTTAGGGCTTGTTTGGTAGTAAATTTCAAGTATTGTTGTTCAAAATGATGTAAAAATTGGGGCCTAAAAAGTATTGTGAAAATACTTGCTTAAAATACTCATAGTGCAAAAAATGTATTTGGTACCATGTTTCAAATAACATAATTTAAAATGTGAAAAAAAAATGTATAATTGTGCTTGGTTACTTTGGTGTGTGTATGTTTTTTTTTTTTTTTTTTTTTTTTTAAGTGGTAACTTTCTAACATGTATAATTTTTTAATTAATATTTATTAGAGGAGAGAATAAATGTGAAAGAGAAGGGAGGAAAGAAAAAAAGATGAGATGTGCACGAGAGAGAGAGAGAGAGAGAGAGAGAGAGAGAGAGAGAGAGAGAGAGAGAGAGAGAGAGAGAGAGAGAGAGAGAGAGAGAGAGAGAGAGTTATAGTTATGTTAGGTCTTAATATTAAGTAGGTCTCACACATTTCTAAATATTTAAAAAATGTGTTATTAAGTAATGTTATTTGAAACTGAAAACTGATATGAGGAGTTTTCTAAATTTAGTATTTAAACACCCTAAAATGAGAATCGTAACTCAAACACCCCTAAATGAAATCTCTTACCAAAGGCATTGGTTACTTTAAACTTTGCTTTCTTTTCTTTCATCTTCTTAGAAACCAAATATAGACAAAAACAAAACGCCCACAAAAAATTAAACGAAACCCGTTAATCAGAACAAGGAAAAGTTGGAACTTTTGCATACCAAAAGGTGGGTTTTGCAAGAGCCAAGAGTGTCAGAGTTTCAGAGAAGATAGTATTAAAAAAACAAAGCAAAAGACACTTAAAAATTATACGTTACAATCCGACTTGATAACATAATTAAGGATATGCTTATCCGGGATAATGTTCTGCTCGGAACAGTATTAGTCCTGGTAAGAACCACTTCTTTTGGATTATTTTGTGTTTATTGCCTTAATTGAGTGTGTTTGGCAATTGACATCTGCTTTTAGCTTTTATGTACTGCTTACTTATTTTCACATTTTCTCACTTTTTCAAATTTTTTCAAAATACAAATATAGTTTAGCACATTTTTAGCAAAAGTTTTTAGCAAAAAACTAAATAAATTGCTCCTAAACAGACACACACACATATATATACACACTTAGATAAAGAATTTTCATTACATCAAAGGCCAAAAAATAAACAATTTTTTTCCCCAAAAATATAAGTCTTAGGTGGTCATATTTTGTGTCTGTTTAGCTAATTTACAAATCGTATACTCAAACTTTAGCCTATTTTCATTTTAGTTTGTATGATTTAGATTTTTTCAATTAACAGTACGTCAATTTGTTTCAATAAAATTGTCTTATTTTCCTGTGTTTGATTATGATCTTAAAAATTAGTTTGACTAGCACTAAAAATTATCAATATATATTGTTATTAAAACAATTATATGAAGAACGTTTTCATTCACAAATACAAACCCTAAATAGTAAAATATCTTTTCTTTTTTAAGCCATTTGAAACCCTTAATTGAAAAATATACCCTAAATTTGCAATCCATGCAAAAAATTAGAAAGCAAACTAATTGATTCGAGTAAATTAAAAAATGTAATTTGACACAAAGTCAAGGATCAGTTTGAAGAGAAAGTGTGGGCGAAGAGCTTTTGCAAAGTAGTAAGTTTGATGCCCTTGTTTAGGTTGTGCTTGTAATAAAAATATTAGAATAGGTTTTTATAAATGTCAAACATGCTGTTTGTGTGGTTGTTGAAAGGTTTTAAATTTAATAGTGTTCGGTAGTCGTAATTTTTGGAGATTTATTTTGGGCTTTTGATTTTTTTTTGTGTGTGTGTGTGTGTTACTGAAGATTTTGATTTTTTTTTTTTTTTTTCTGAGAAGGTAGCATTTCAAACCTATGAAGTCTAGTCCATGACTTTTTTTTTCTTTTTTTTTTTATTACTAAGCCAAGAAACCAATTGGTTTTTTATGCAGGCGAGTATTAAACTCCAGATTTTTATTCGACAATAAAAAAAAAATTTACCAGTTGAGTTTATTAAAACAATAGACCTTTGAGTTGAGTGTGAATTGAGGTGGAAAATGGTAGAGGTAAAGCAACCCATGCCTTCTAAAATCACTTCACAAGATTCTTCAAAAATATGTATAATTAAAAAAAAAAAAAAAATCTCTAAACAAAAGGTAAAGGTCACGCCCACTAAAAATAACATCACTACTTTGCTAAAATCTTCCTTGAAATCCACATTGTCCTTATTTTCTAAAACATGATAATCTTTTTTCTAATTCTCCTTGTGGCAATAGGCGCGCTCATCTTTCGTAATATTTTTAATCGGTGGCTCCTTTAAAATTAGATATATATTTGTTTATCCTACTTGACTTGTTATAGATAGAATTGCCCCTAACCATCAAAGTCTCACTAATTGTGTCCCCATGTGCTTGCTTGTCTTTCCTATTGTACTCATTAATAGTCAAGGCATTACATGTAGGGTAGGGGTGGTAAATGGGTGGGTTGGATCATAAATAGGTTGTGTGTGTAATTACCCATTTATCGATTTATGGCCCATTTATATATAAATTAATTATCCATTACCCGTCCAACTCATTTAATTAGTAACCCGCCCATTTAACCCAATATGACCCAAATAAATAAATAACTTGTTAGTACTAGATTTTCCCATTAAGTTAGCAACAACAAAATTTCTCATAAACCAAACAGGACCCTTGAAAATCGGATTAAAATCTTTTAGCTTTATAACAACATCAACCACTTCATTTTCATTTATTTTTCCAAACTTTCTCACAAACCAAACAGAACTTCTCCTCACCCAGACCAATACCTAGCTAATTAAACAATTTTTTAAGCAAACAAACAAAAACTCATAAAACTAACCTGAACTTTAGTCTAAACTCTAAAATACAGTTTTTCCCTAATTTTCTCAAAACTTTCTCAGCAACCAAACAGAAAAACTTGAAAAATGAAAAGTATAAAAAATAAAATAAAATAAAAACTCACGTGCCTCATGTTCAACCCTCCATTCTTGAACTCTTCATACAAATCCTAATCTTCTTCTTTGTCGTTCTCAACGTCGAGCCCCTTCATCGTTGTTGTTGTCGTTTTCGATGCTATCGGAGTTGTTGACTCGAGGCTTAGCTGAAGGACCTTTCTCCATGGCGTCCATGCGTTTGAAATGGACCCAGGAGGAGATAAACTTCCAAATGGGCATGGATCTCACTCTCTGCAGCTCCGTGCGGTACCATTTCCTCAACTTCTCCATCTTGTGACAGTACTGCAAGGCGGTCTTGGGAGGAGACATGGTGGAGCAGCGACAAGCGACTTAATCCACCACCTCCTACTAGTGGGTCGCCTTCAGATTCCCATGCCAGAGTGAGTACCATTTCTTGCGATAGGAGTCAATCAGCACGACGGCCTTGTCATAGGACTAGCATGACGACAGTAGGTGCCACGAGGCAGTGAAGGGCTGGGGTTGAGTTTAGGACTGGACCTGGATCGGAGTCTGGGTCAAGGTTTGGGGCCAAGCCTAGAAAATCTGAGGGAAAGTGTTTGGGCTTAGAAATCTAGAGGTTAAAGTGCTTGGCTACTAAGAAAATCTAAGGGAGAGTGAGATTGAGGGCTTTAGGCTTAGGAATCTAGATGTTATACTGTTTATTTAAGTTTTTAGATTTTAGAAGGGCTTAGTGGTTTATTTAATTTTAAATTTTAGATGGGATTAGTGGGTATTAGTGGATTTATCCATTTAGACCTATCTAATTAAATAACCAAATGAGTTTTTATCCATTTAACCCAAATACTCAAATGAGTTAAGTTAAGACTTATTCAAATAAGTTAGGTAATGGGCGGGTTTATGGATATGGATAAAAATTGTCACCTCTAATGTAGAGATATCAATTTTGTTCTGCCTTGCTTGACCAGCCCCGCCTCGCTTCACCACGCATGGATTTTCCATGTCCTGCAAAGGTGGTGGGGAGGGGATGAGGTGAGATTTTAGTCTTGCACCATGGGGTTAGGCGAGGACGAGTTTAGATTTTTTAGACCCACCCCGCCCCGCATTGATAAATGTTATAATTGTTAATTTTTCATATCCTAAAATATTATTATTTAATAACGTGGCTCTTTGTCTCTGTTTTGTTGTTTGTTATATTATGAGATTCTTGTTTTTGTTGTGATATTATCTTGTTAAACTTTTGGATAATATTATTTAGTTTTTGCTTAAAAATCAGTTTGATTTGATGTGATCAAGTTAGTTATAATTTCGAGTATATTTTTATTAATAAAATAGGTTTTATTAAAAATATATTGTAATGGTTGTGAGGCAAATTAACAAAAAATAGAGTTTTATAGAATGGGGCAAGGCTTCGAGGGGCCCCAAGAGGCAGGGACAAAAAATAGAGTTTTATAGAATGGGGCAAGGCTTCGAGGGGCCCCAAGAGGCAGGGATGGGATAAGAAAATTTTTTCCATTATGCGAAGCAGGGCGGGGGTGAAGACCCCATCCTTCAGCCTCTTTCAGCCCCGCTTTGCTCCATTGTCATCCCTAATTGGACGTACCCGCATCAAATTTAATCTCATTATTTTCATAGAACAATGTGGTAATAAGTTAACTTTTTAACTTTTAATATTAGTCCGTGAAACTAATTACACCTGGTGTTGTACTTGTACCAAATTTCAATCCAACTCAAAGTTGCGACTTGTGAAGGCACCGGATGATATCTTTCTAGTGATATGATGATTCTCTATCAGGATGGAAAATAATAACACGGCTTGTGTCCAATGTACCATGCACTAAATCCAATATGATGGGGCCTCATGTTTAATGTACAAGACACGCTAAACCCATGCCTTTCCCAAATAATAAAATATGAGTAAGATGAGAGCAATCGGACACTGTGCAAGCGCATGTTTCATGAAGAAAATGGGAGTCTATTGCCCAAATTTCTTTGTTTTGCGTGTTACTAACAGTCTTTGACTCTTGATAAGGTAATTATTTGTGTTTTTTCTCGGAATACAGTTAATGTGGTAGTCACACTCACACTAATAAAAACAAACCACTCAAAATAAATACTAATACATAAATTTATAAATTGGTGTAAAAAATATTAATTTTTACATTTAGTTCTAGGAATTATACTATTTGATCACATCATGTTTACGTGGAATGATAGAAATCGGAATGGAATTTTGTTTGTTATACATGACCATATGAGCAGTTTCTTGATATTTTTCTTTTGGGGTCAGTCCAATGATGAATCATAATATGCTGACAGAGCCAAAGATAACAAGAAGTCGAAAAGGAAAATATCAAGAAACTGCTCATATGGTCATGTATAACAAACAAAATTCCATTCCGATTTCTATCATTCCACGTAAACATGATGAATCATAATATGCTGACAGAGCCAAAGATAACAAGAAGTCGAAAAGGAAAATATAAGATAAAAAGAATAAGGATATGTTTGTTAATTGTTTTTTCTTCTTATTTTCTATTTCTGAAAATAATTTTTTATTTTTGAAACTAAAAAATTTGTTTAGCAATCTAAAATTGACAAAAAAACAAAAACTGTTTTCAAAACTCAATTTGTGAAGAAAATTAAAAACATGTAAAAGACTGTTTTCAGTTTCTAATTATCAAAAGTCAATTAAATCACGCATTTAATTTAATGAATCTATCACATTTAATGAGTTAACATTAAAGTTCAAATTCCAGTAACAACATATTTTAGTATTTTCTATTTTTTTATTCAAAAAATTATTATTTTAATTTTAACTAACCAAATATGTTTTTTATTTCAAAAATACAAGATTTTTTTTTCTTTATATCCCTAAAACAAGTTTTTGAAAATAAAAACTATTGCCAAACATAACCTAAGCTTCCACAAGTAACTTCACTAATATCTTCTAAACTCTGCAGCACAAACTCTGGGAGAGCTTAAAAAAGCTAAAAGATTACTTAATACTTAACAGGAAATGCAATACTAGATAAAAGTCTTTGTCTGGCGCACTCGTCAGAACATCCTCCCAAGCCGTGAAAATTTGGCTCTAAGGCATATAGTTGAAGACGGCACCCAGGAGCAGTTGGCTGTGGTTATGGCGTCAATTTCAGCCAGAGGACCACCGGTTATTGATAGTGAGGAGGCAGAAATATTAGCTTGCCGAAAAGCTTTAGAATTTGCAGTGGATGCGGGTTTCGGGGATTTAATTTGTTGAGGGAGACAATAAGGTGGTCATGAACTCCATTACAAGCATTCATACTACATCCTCTCGGCTGGGACACCTGTATGGACTATGGAGACGTTAATTGCATTGCAGCAGGGATAGGCAACTTGAACTGCAAATTGTGTTCCTCGAACAGCCAATACATTGGCTCATGCGTTAGCACGTTACGCTAGAGGATGAGTTGGTTTGGTTGGAGGAATCCCCTCCGCCTGCCTTTGAAGCGTTGTATCTTGACTCTTCATAATATTCAATGAAATTTGCTTTTGGTTTCAAAAAAAAAAAAATTCATAGTTTACTGTAGTGACAAATTATGATGGTGGTAATAGGACTTTTTCATCATTAAGAGAAACTGTGTGACCGAAAAACTTGTAATAGAAATTCAGAACTATGGCAAAGAAAATTCCATAAACAAATGTTTTAGAGAAAATACAAAGTTTAGTTACAAATTTGATTATAGCTAACAGCAACAACTCTACTCAATATTTTTTTATTGGATGTAAATTTAGAAACACTTATCATTGGATTGCATTTCTTTTTTATATTCTCCATGCTTGTAAAATTTTCAGAAAATTAAAGATCAATAGCTATGTCATTAATCAAATATTTAACTTTCAAGTTTTTATAATCTAAAATTATGTATAAAAATAAGTTTATAAATGGAATAGTAAATAACATTCAATTGACATAAAATTTGACAAGTGACAGGGTGTTAAGGGCATAAAAACTTAGCAATTCAACGATTAAATTTTCAAATTTGTAATCATGTTAATTTGTGTAAAGAGAGTTATAGCTAATAGCTACAACCAAGTTTGTAACCAAACTTTATCCTCTGGGTAAAGCATAATCACAAATATAAATTGATGACCACCTACTGAATAAAGGGAATCATTTACTCTCTTTTATGTCGATTAAAACTCCAATGGCTTTTATATCATGGCTAAAGGAGAGCTTCCAACCCTTCTTGCTCCTTGCATCCATTCTCCTAGCAGTGTTGCTGAGTTTTTTCATGAAGTTGAAGTCAGGGAAAAGAAAATTCAATCTGCCACCAAACCCTCCAAAGCTACCTATAATTGGTAACCTTCACCAACTTGGCAACATGCCTCATCTATCTCTGCAGAGTCTGGCAGAAAAGTTTGGGCCAATTATTTACTTACAACTTGGTGAGGTCCCAACAGTTGTGATTTCATCCGCTAGACTAGCCAAGGAGGTATTGAAAACCCACGATCTTGCACTATCAAGCCGTCCAAAAATATTTTCAGCCAAACACCTCTTTTATAATTGCACTGATGTTGCTTTTTCACCATATGGTGCTTATTGGAGGCATATTAGAAAAATATGCATACTTGAACTACTAAGTGCCAGCAGGGTTCAATCATATAGCTTTGTTAGAGAGGAAGAAGTAGCACGTTTGGTATGTAGAGTTGCACAGTCATATCCCAGCACCACCAATCTATCCAAGATGCTTGGACTATATGCAAATGATGTTCTTTGCAGGGTTGCATTTGGGAGGGATTTCTCAGCAGGAGGAGAATATGATAGCCATGGTTTCCAAAAGATGCTTGAGGAGTATCAAGTATTGCTTGGAGGATTTAGCATAGGAGATTTCTTCCCTTCCATGGAATTCATACACAGCTTAACAGGCATGAAATCAAGACTGCAGAATACTTTTCAACGCTTTGATAAACTCTTTGATCAGTTGCTGACTGAGCATGAAAATCCCAAAATAGAAAAAGAGGAGCATAAGGATCTTGTGGATGTTTTACTTGATATACAGAGGAATGGTTATGATGAAATGCCACTCACCACAGATAATATTAAAGCTATCATCTTGGTCAGTGAGCACTCTCTTTTACTTCCCTCATTGCTATTAAGTCCCAACTGGTTGAATATAAACCTTCTTAAGTTTTTTTTTTGGGATAAAAACCTTCTTAAGTTTTAGCTTACAGATTACTCTACTCCTCACTTAAATTAAATTATTTGATTGCATGGCAATAAATGATCAATTCAATCATGTATTGAATTTAATTGAGAAACCTAAGGTATAACACTAAGATTGCGTTTGGATACTTGAATTTAAATTTGAATTTTAAAGTGATGGACTTGAAATGTCTTAATTCCAAATCCATAAATATTTAATTATATCATATGGATTTCTAAAATTCTATGGGTTTTGAACTGCAGGATATGTTTGCTGGAGGAACTGATACAACTTTCATCGCCCTTGACTGGGGAATGACAGAACTTATCATGAACCCCAAAGTCATGGAAAAAGCACAAGCTGAAGTAAGGAGCATACTTGGAGACAGAAGAGTTGTTTTGGAGGGTGATCTGCCTCAGCTGCACTACATGAAAGCTATAATTAAAGAGATCTATCGGTTACATCCTCCTGCTCCAGTATTACTCCCAAGAGAATCCATGGAAGAAGTGAGCATTGATGGGTACAATATTCCAGCCAGAACTCGTTTTTTTGTCAATGCTTGGACAATAGGGAGAGACCCAGAATCTTGGGAAAATCCAGATGTTTTTGAACCAGAAAGATTTATGGGTAGCCGTAGCACTGTTGATTTCAAGGGACAGCATTTCGAGCTGATACCTTTTGGTGCTGGTAGAAGAAGCTGCCCAGCTATCACATTTGGAACAGCGAGTATTGAGCTTGCTTTGGCTCAACTTCTCTACAGCTTTGATTGGGAGCTTCCCCCTGGTGTTACAGCTAAAAATTTAGACATGACAGAGGCTTTTGGCATCACAATGCACAGGATAGCTAATCTGATTGTCATTGCCAAACCACATTTTCCCTTGGTCCATAATGATAATCCACAGATTTAGTCATCCTCCTGGGCCCTGGCACCGTTAATCCATGCCAAAAGAGGAGAAAGACATAAGGCACCCTGTGAAAGAGGAAGTTGAGAAGACTTTCTGATCAATAATCTAGAGCAAGTGGACAACAGGTACCCCACAAGGTACAATGGAATAAAAATGTCTAATGTTTTAATCTCATATAATGCATTTTGTATTCTGAAATAAGGTAATGGGTTTAATGTAATCCTTGAGCTTGCATCTGCACTGCATATGAACCCGAGGGCCTGAAGGAGCAAATTTAAAACTGTTGACATCCAAAAATTAGCAATTCCCTGTTCAAGAAAAGGTTGGGAGTTGCAAGCAACAAAAGGCTGATACTTTACGTTGCAATGAAAAATGTCAACATATGTTTATAATAATGATACTAAAGTCATATTTCACATGTGTTTGTCTAGAAATTATTTTGTGTTTTGCATTTTTGGCAAGGTCCCACGGCACTGTTTACGACCCAGCCAAACTTTGTGAAAAACACGCATAAGCAATAAATCTGGATCCCACGGCACTATTTATAGTTTAAAAATTATTTTATTATAGTGTTTTCAGCAATAAGTTGTCAGTTTTCAACAAAATAAGCGATATCCAAACAGACCCTTCATCTCCCAACTTCCAGGAGAAAAAAGGAGAGAGAGAGAGAGAGAGAAAGAGAGAGAACAAGTTCCTGAATTTTTATATTTTAGGCAATTAGATACATTTGATTATGCAAGGATACATAATTAGACAAAAAAAACTTTCTAATACACATTACAAGGAGTAGAAACGTTATATTTTAGATTGTACAGCTAGAACTCCTTTTTACAAGCCAGAATTATTTTAACAAAGTTTACGGAGACAACCACTGTTTGATTAATTCCGCAACAGAACGTGGTAGAATACGCTCAAACATAACATAACCAAAAAGCATAAAAAAGATGCACAGTGAGGAAATTTAATATTGGAAAGCATGCAACTGTAACTAGCTTGGTAAAGCAGTTTTTTGGTTTTTCCAGGGGGGGAAAATTGTGATATTGGGCAACTCATCTTCATATGGTGCTCTCTCAATATTTCTATCGAATACATTTTAACCCAGCTACTGAACCTCAGGGAGACCTTATATCCCGAAGATAATGACCTACTTGCTGAGCACCAATAAACAAGGCATCAGCAACAAGAAAGACCCCCACCTGTGCCATAAATGATCATGTTAGTCTATTCAGGTAAGGGGCTAAAGAGTAAAAGGTAATTTAAATATTACCAATTTGGGGAAGAGAATAATTACCAGACGGGCAGAAAACATTAGTCGGTAACCCCAACCTTCTTTTGCAGCTTCATCTCTTTGTTGATCAGTAAAACTGAAGATATTAACGGAATAGGTTATCAATGCTGTGTGTTAAAATTATAATAAATGAACAAGTCCCTTGATTCACACAGTGATATATGTTAATCAAACAAAAATAGAGAAGGTAATTGGGTTATAGAAAGTAAGTCTCACAAATCAAGTCCAAGCACTTATTGTCTTATAAGGTAAAGATGTACTAGATGAGGAAATGAAGAAAGATTTGGTAAGTTAACACATACACTCAATAGATCTTAACCCACAAACATACCTCCACATCACTCCACTCTAATGGTTTGATGAGGTGCCTTTTGAGCTAAAGCTCTTTGGTTTGGCACAAGGAAATGAGGACACACAGTCACCAAGTCATGAACTTTAATTCGTAAGTCATTTGCATAGACATCACATTAAGATGTGTGGCTGGTGCCAACCAGCAACCCAACAAGACCTAATTTTTCATGGTTCAGAGTGAGTACAACTGATTTGGTAAAAATGCCAAATCCAATCTACAGGCATTTACTGGATAATGATCTGAAAACTGATGCGGAAGCACAACCAGAAATTATTTCAATATCTTATTTTCGATTTCATTGGATAATTTTATATTTTAAGTTTTTATTTGCTTAGTTTGAGTTGTGATAGGAATTAAATTTCATGTTCTCGGGTAGGGATTAGTTTGGATTAATATTTGAGTTCGGCTAGGATTTATTGTTTATCTTTATCTCTTATTTCCTGGAAGCTCTATAAAGGTCCAGATGGTTTATTTAGTATTAAGACTACTTAGATTATTATTATTATTATTATTAATCAAAGATTTCTTTGCAAAAATGCTTTTGTGTTTGTTGGTGATTCCAAACCCTTAGGTGGTGAAGCCTAAGGTTTACCATGGGACTGTTCTAGGTATTGAAGCCTATGCTGTCCTGCATCGAAGACAATGTTGAAATCTGCAGTGGTTAGTGCTGACATCATCTTCTGGTTTGGTAAACTGCTTGTTGAGATTGTGTGCCGGGAAACAAGCATGTATACTTTAAAATCCTTAATGTATACTAAGGCCTTATATTATATTGATATATAGCACGGAATTTTCTATATTTCCATTTGAATAAAAAAATATAAAGAAAAATTTCAATCAATTCATTTTCCTTTTATGATACTTCTCAAAAGAAAAAAAAAATAGATTGTTACCCAAGAAACTCTGAAACCCCACCAATTCCAGCAAGTTTAAATGGTAGAGGGCCTTCTCTGATAAGATCCTGCTCCACACAAGATGAAACTCATTATTCTCAAATTCATGTTTGATTGACAGAACATAAGTAAGAAAGAGAAGGATATCTATTAATTATCATAAAAAGAAGAAAGAACATGATATAATATCACAATATTAATAACATCAAAGTCCCTGGACCACTCATAACAAATACCTCCTCTTCAGCAGCCTCCAGGCCCCCTTGCACCCAGAAAAGGTTTTTGTAGCCAGCATTATATAGTAGCTCGCAAGCAGCTAAAGATCTGCCAGTATATTATAGTCCAGAATGAGAGGAGAGACAAAATAGCAATAGCATTCTTTATGATACACCTATAATATTTGTGTTTGATTCTTCAATATGTAAAGGTGATTTGCATCCCTCAATAATTTATCTATTAAGTATATGTAGGACACCAAAACCAACTATGACAGTCAAAGGTAGGGCTATGAGTGGAACCCTTCTGCTTCTCACCCAAGCTGGAACATATGTTTCAATTTAGTGACAAGTGCTTTGAGCCAGTCCAACAACATAAATTCCTGCCAGAACAAGTGACAGAGGTATGCTATCTAGAACCTGACCTAGGAAAGGTCTCTTTCTGGAGAGAGATCGCATGGTTTACAACTGAATTGGCTAAAGAAACTGCAAAACTGGAAGTTCACTTTGTACTTGTTTATCCCTCATATTAGCGTTTCATGTTCAGGGATGAGGATGACTCAGCCACTTTATGGCTTAAAACAACGACAAAAATCTCTCAATAAGATGGTCTTTTAGAAGAAAATATAAGCATTGTCCAGTACAAACTCCATAGAATGAGAAAATAACTTCTCTCAGCATTACTTGAAGCCTTTTCAGCCTATAGTTTAGCGTTTGGACATTCCTTGAATATCAAACAGTTCCATCAGTTCCGTATATTTATACAACTGAATGTTATATATTACACACACGCGCGCACGCAATACAATAAAAAGCAAAGGCCTGTGAAAAAGATCGGGGACATAATAAAACTGACAATATAAAATGTTTGTATTATATATTCTTGAATGTAATGCTTTGCTGAGCATAACAAAACATAATCTATAGAGTACAATAACGTCAAATATTTTATTGGAGATGGTCCCGGAGTACAATTTTGGCATGATGTTTGGCGTGGACCCAACCTTTAAAGGTGTTATATCCAGATCTCTATTCTCTAGTAGTAAAGAAGAATGTTATGTTTGTTCTTGTTTGGAGTTGTTGAATGAGGGAGAGAGAAGTACATGGAAAATTCATTTTGTATGTGGTTTAATGATTGGAAACTGGAATCAGTTGATTTGTTCTTCGATATCTTCTATTCCAACATCCCAAAAGGTATGGGCCCTAGTAGGTTGAGATGGTAAGTTTTATGTTCACTCCTATTACGAGGCCTTGAGAGGCTCCTATAAAATGGCTTTTCCATGGAGTGTATGGTGTACAAAGGCTCCCAAAAGGGTGGCATTCTTTGTCCAGCAACAAGGAGAAAAATACTTACATGTGACAACCTTATGAGGAGGGTTATAACCTTGGTTAATAGACGTATGCGCAAGTGTAGTAGTGAAACAGTGGATCACTTACTAATTCATTGAACTACTGCTAAGGAGATGTACTCTTTTGTATTTACAATGTTTGAGGTTCATTGGGTGCTTCCTACCAGAGAGAGTCGTGGATGTACTATCTGAGTGGAAGATTTGTGTTACTACTCATGGCAACCTGTTTGTTTAGAAGATAGTCCCACTGTGTCTAATGTGGGTGATATGGAGGGACAGAAATAACCACACTTTCAATTGTAAGGAGCTTTCAACCATGGAGTTAAAGAATTTATTCTTGAGACTGCTATTTTGAGAGGTCTTGTACTCTTGGAAATAGTGAAGAGCATTCAATGTAGGTTTCAAAGGCTATCTTTCCTTTAGAGCCTAATTTTTCTCTGTTGTAATATTTTAGGAAATTTGAGTACACATCCTGTGTGCTTAAGTTTTTCTCTTCTCAAAAATGTTATTATTGTCAAAAAACAAAACAAAGCATAGTCTAATTCGAACTGAAAACAAGGAATTTCCAAATGCTTAGTGTTAAAATCACAACTGCAATTCTCTCCAACAAGCAGAAATAGTAATGACTCTGTATTGACCCACTAGTATCTGAAAGTCCAGAGAAATAAAAAGCTCACCTCAAACCCTTCTGGCATGCAACAATAAGGTCTGTATCCTTTGGATACTTCTCCGCAACCTTTGACAAGAACTGGCTGTTGAAGAAAGGAAAAAACAATAATAAGCCAAGCATTGTATATAAAATTAAAGGGTAAAATACTATTTTGGTCCTCACACTTTACCAAAAGCTTGTTTTTGTCCCTAAAATTTAAAAGGTTATTTTTCAACCTTAAAATTTGTAAAGAGTTTTTTTAATAGTTTCTAGATAAAGATAGGGATAAAAACAAATTTACTTTTCCTATAGTTTAGGGACGAAAAAAAAAATTTTGGTAAAATTCAAGGACAAAAGGTAAAACATTTTCAATAGTTTAGGGATGAAAAAAATGAATTTTTGAATAATTTGGGACAAAAAACAAACTTTTTAAAGTTCAGGGACAAAAAACAAACTTTTGGTAAAATTTAAAAACCAAAATAATATTTTACCCAAAATTAGATATTAAGGAATACTTCCTGACATACTTATTGTAAGACAATGTAGGCACACCGCTCCACCAACCACCTACACAAACATAAGTCAAATTTAGCAAAATCACCGGCACAAAGTCCAAGTCTCCAAGGAAACTTATCCAAATAGTCAAAGGAACTAGCATTTCATTATAGTCAACAGTGCCAATTCCATGTCATACTAGCCTCTAAGCACCAAAATTAGTACTATCTTGATGCCAATGAGACATGATAATGATATTAATCAATAACCATTCATGATGCAATCCATTATCATTGATGCAGAAAAAGAAAAAAAATCAATTACAGAAGACAAGTTAGCAATAGTTGTTTGATACCCATCACAAAGCTTGTGATCTGTCTGGACAGAGTTCCAGCGTCAAACTTGTCATCAACATCAAAGATTGGAATCCAGGTTGAGCCTTTAACCCATGCCTTCAAAGCAAGGAAAAGAAAATGATAATTCAAAAATCCTGATAGAGCCATTCTGCTTTATAAAAATTTACTAAGAAAAGGAAAAATGAAAAGAAAACAGTACAAGGGAAAATTTTTTAGATAACCAGTTTAGTAATGAGAAATAATTAATAAGAGCTAATTAATTTACAACAATAATTGCACAAGATGCCTGAAAAACATGGTATTTATTACTATTGTAAGCTATCACAATAATCACCAAATAAACTATAAAATAAATAACAGATGTGGAGTGATAAAACCCGTTTATGCAGAACTGATGAGCAGTGAGCCAAAAATAATATTCAGAAACTTAAAATTGAAAGTAAACCTGTCCACCTTTTGGTGTTCAGTAGAGGGACGAACATCAAGTAGGGTTTTGTTAGTTAGCTGAATTGCATATCCAGCTTCCCTGGGTGTAAGAACTTTCACTTTTTCTTCCCTGACCTATGACAAACAGTAGAAACATGACATGGAATTCCTGAGCCACACAATTTGAATTCATTTGGAAAGAGGTATTTCATCACAATCATAGTGAATAAACTGCAATTGATACAAATATCAGCATAATCAATTTATCTAGGTGATGGCTACAAAGTTAGGCCTCACTGGCCAAAACATGGCCCAAGAAAGGCAAAAGGGTATGTACAATCTCAAATTGAGTATCTTGCTAACCACTTTTACAACAGATATAGACTCAGAATGTTGAGTGAAGCCCCAAAGAACTGAAAACTATTAATCTTAGAGATCATATATGTCAAAGCACTCATACTCTTCACAAACTCTGAACAACCAATATTTGCAAATAAATATCTGGTCAACGATTTTCAATAATCAATGTACAAAATAAGCATCTAAACAATCATCTGCACACCTATCATTAAATTTCATTATAATTGAAATCATTTCTGAAAATATTACTGACTGCCTATTTAGCAGTGACTTGTTCAGAAGAGAAGGGCAGTGCCTAGAATTTTCCTCTGTGATTGTTTGACAAAATTGACCTATACAATCTTTTATGTTATTTTCTACATGTCAGTACATGCTAAAGTCAAGAGCTTGCACTTTGAAATAACATAGAAAAGAATTGATGTATCAGGGATGTTATGTGGAATATGATTACTTATCAGTAAAAGAAATTAAAATGTTATATGGAACCTGATTCAATTGAGAGAATCCAAATTCTCCTTTTTTTTTCAACTAGTTAATCTTCCTAAAAATTGGAATCTTCTCAAACAATGTAATATAGACTATAGACCCATCACTCAAGTAATGGGGATTTCAATTATAAGCAGACCCAATAAATTCAATTTTTTGGCAGGTTAGTGCTAATGATTAAAACCATAATACACTTAACAAAAAAACTTAAATATAGTTACTTAGATGTTGTTCTTGAGGTTCTCTAATTAAATTTAGCCACATGGCTACATTGACCAATGCAACACGAAAGGTATTATCTCCCCAAGGACAACAAAGTTCAACTACGTGGCTCATTGGCCAATGCAGTCACAAGGTTAAATTTATTTGTACAGCACCTAAGAAACTGTAGCTAGGCTCTGTCATTCACTTAAAAGCAAGACATTGCAATTTTTCAAAACCAAAGTGCAACTCAAATTAGATTCAGCTAGTTTTCTTACTAACCCATCTACTCCATGCCCAAAAGAAACATAAAAATGCTGTTACTTTGGGGTACAAAATACCAGAGCTTCCCATCTCTTCCTGGCAGCAGCCATATCTTTCATTTGCTTCAATTCATAATCTTCACCATCGGCTTGCATTCGAATAGTACTCCTATGCTGAATTAGATATAAAGATAACCCACATTAGAAACAAGGAGCTATATATCAACCACAAAAGTTCCATTATTTACTGTGAAAATGTAGTAAAACAAAACTCAATATTGGGTCCTAAAGTTTCCATAATTCACAACTATTTCACTGACACACCAAATTCTCTTAGTCAAGCTGATAATTTCTCATCAAGTAAACTAAAAGCAACCAAAAAAGACACAAACTTTAACTTTCTTTTCTTTTCTTTTCTTTCATCTTCTTAGCAACCAAACACAGACAAAAACAAAACACCCACAAAAAAATAAATGAAACCCATTAATCAGAACAAGGAAAAGTTGGAAAATTTGCATACCAAAAGGTGGGTTGTGCAAGAGGGACTGAGTTTCAGAGCAGATAGCTCTAAAGAAGTGCAATAATGGTGTGTTCTTTTAGATATGTTGGAGACCTTTCTTAGTTGAAAATTAGAGCATGAAATGGGAAGAGAAGGAAGTCCCAGAGCTTCCATTGTGACTTGTTAGTGACAATTGTTTGTGGGTGAGACAGTGAAACGGGAAGTGTTGAGATTTCAGGTTTGGAATTTGCTTATCCATTACAAAACTGACACGATAAAAAGTAAGGATAAAGCTTATCCGGGATAATGCTCTGCTCGGAACAGCATTAATCCTAGAAAGAACTCATTATGTTAATTTTATTTTATTTCATTGTTATTATTTTTATTTTTATATTTTTAGCTACTTATTTCACTTTTTTTAATCCGATATAGAAATCTATTTTAGCCTAATTTAAATGTATATGTGTTTAAAACTTTCTATTTTTATACTTTTGAAATAACAATCTTGTTACTCATTTTACTTCTAAAGCGCTATTTATTTCACTACTTGTGATATTCACGTAGTGGGCTCTTTGGCCTGTAAGGTAAATATCAGGTCATACAGCCCATTTGGATTGAGGGAGAAGGGAGAGGAAATGGAGTGAGAGTAAAGTAGAGTTAGCTGAAAATAGACTAATTTTGAGTTATTTCTACTTTACTCTATTCTTCTCTTCCTTCCTTACCCTCAATTCAAACAGACCATTAGGTTTAATTTCACTAAACTATTACTCCATGAAATTTTTGGGATGTCTCATAAATATGGAGTGAAATAATCTAGTTAAAGATTGGATCATCACTTCCTTATATATAAAATAAATCAATATTTATTCCGATTATTATTATTATTATTATTATTATTATTATTATTATTATTATTATTCAAAAGATGTTGCAAAAGCCAAAAATATATTTTGTTTCTTTTGGATTAATTTTAGTAGATTTTAAAAAATATTTTTCATTGATAAAGATTTTTCACTACCGAATATTGAAATTTCAGAAAATACTGTTTTGTCAAAAAATATAGTTAAACTTTGAAAAAATTAGAATTTAAAAAAATTATTCATAAATAAATAAACTAAAAATTTAAAAAGAAAAAGAAAATCCTATTATTATTTGTCTTGGATCTAATATTATTTGTCTTGTTGTGAGAACAAATTCCATATATGTATATATATATTGGTAGTCAGATAAACAAATCACAATCCCATTTTGTGAGAACCAAATCATTTGATTTTCATGAATTCATCAGAAAATTGTTTGTCCAAATTCACCAAATCAAACGTTGAAAATATAAAGTAATTTTTTTTTCAAAACAAATAGAACCATTTTTCTTTTTTTTTGGTTGAAATGGTTGTCATCGATTATGTTTGTTTGGCTATGGGTTCGTTTGGTTAGGTGTTTTGAGTGATTAAAAGAGCGTTTTTAAAATTCAAAACTCCGTTTTACAACCACAACTCTTAATAGTTTTTTTACAAATGCTCATTTTAAACTTGTTTTCATTCCATATATTTTGGATTTTTTCTCTTTCAATTAAGTCTTTCAATGTTTATTCCTTTTTCTGTGTTATCATTCTGTCTACCTCCACTAGATGAAGTTTTGTTATTTTTCAAATTTCAATTTAAAAATTTTTGGGGAGATAATGTCTAGGGGAAGATTTGTTTTTTATTATTTATTTTTAAACGTATGTCTAGGGAAGATTCTAATTGAGTAATTAATCAAATTTTTTTTTGAAACCGGACCAAAACTTATATCATTAATCAATGAGAATCAAAATACAATGCCTCCATAGCAGGTGGAGGGGACTCTTCTAACCAAACCACTTCATCAGTAATACATTTAGCAAAACGTGCAAGAGAATAAGCTACTGAGTTGGCTGAGCGAGGAACACAGTTAACAGAACAAACATTTAGACCAGCCACCAAGCAAAGTATATCACCATACAAATGTCCCAGCCTAGATTGACCAGCCCGTGAGGTGGACAAGTTGTTCATAACAGTAGCATTATCACCTTCTATCACCAGGTCAGAGAAACCCGCATCCATTGCAAACTCCAGAGCTTTCCTACATGCCAACACTTCAGCCTCCTCACTGTCATAGACTGGTGCACCTTTCGCTGCGATAGAAGCCATGACCACGCCCAGGCCATTTCGAATTATTGCTCCAAAACCCTTCGCATTTATGTCTTGGAAAATTGCTGCATCAAAATTTATTTTGAAACTTCCACCCGTTGGAGGATTCCATCTAGTGCAGCCCACAACAGCAATCGGATTAGCAAGATGGTCACGTGACTGTTTAAACTCCTCCAAAAAATCAGTGGCTCTTTTAGCAAGCCGAGACGGGTCCTGTATATGGCCACCATGAAGAACAGAGTTCCGTTGAGTCCACAGCAACCACGCCTACACTAAGAAAATTTCAAGCTCCTCCGGCTGTAACTTCGTCATCAGCTCTTCCATCAACTGCCTGAAATCATACTGACCCCCCACACCTTTTTGTAACCTTCTTGAGTTCACCGCCCAAACATCCTGGGCTACTCTACATTCCCATAATGCATTGATGGCTGATTCCTTTGAGCTTTTGCACAGTGCGCAAGTACTATCCTCCACAATGTGTCTGCGACTGAGATTTTCACGGGTGGGAAGAATGTCATTGATAGCTCTCCAGCCGAACACCTTTATTTTATTAGGAATATGAAATTGCCATAGTTTATTCCATATTAACCCATCTGCCCCTGCCGTTGAACTTTCTCCCTGCATACTCGCTTCCTTCATCATCTGCCTTACAACATGGTATCCGGATTTAACAGAATATACTCCATCTCTGTTGTGAGCCCAAAAAATAGTATCAGTAGTATGTCTTCTGCTCAATGGGATTCGGAGAATGGCAGCCGCGTCATCACCATGGAATTTTGCCTCAATGAGTTGTTTGTCCCAGGTTCGGTCAGACCAATCAATCAACTCTACTACTCTCCATTCCCATTCATCCCCTTTAGGTGGATGAATCACCTTGTTTCCCGGATAGTTTGGAATCCATTTATCCTCAATGACCCTTATAGTTGAGCCATCCCCAACCCGCCAACAGCATCCTCTCTTTAGAATGTCCTGAGCAGCCAAAATACTTTTCCAGGCAAAAGAGCTGTTTGGTGCATCCCCTGCCTCCGAAAAACTACATCGTGGAAAATATTTAGCTTTGAAACAATCATAAAGCAGTGACCCCTTGTCTTGAAGCAGCCTCCATCCTTGTTTGGCTAACATGGCCAAGTTGAAACTTCTAATATCCCTAAACCCCATTCCTCCTTCCTTCTTGGGCTTAGATAAATAATCCCAATTTTTCCAATGTATCTTCCTCTCGTTTCCGACTTGGCCCCACCAAAACCTTGCACACATAGCATTAATCTCGTTGCAAAGTTTCATCGGTAATAGAAACACCCCCATTGTGTAAGTCGGTATTGATTGAGCAACGGCCTTTGTAAGGACTTCCTTTCCCGCTCTGGATAGTAGCTTGCCTTTCCAACCTTGGAGTTTTTTCCAAACTCGATCCTTGAGATAGGAAAAAGTTTGGTATTTTGAGCGACCAACCAAGGTGGGCAAACCTAAATATGATTCGAACCTGTCAACTTCCTTCACCCCCAGATTATTTTTTATCAACTCCCTTTGCCTCGCCTCGGTATTACTACTGAAGTATATTGAGGATTTCTCAAAGTTTATGCATTGCCCGGCAGCTGAAGCATATAACTTTAAGATATCCATTATCACCTGTACCTCTTCTTGAGTAGCTCGGCAAAACAAAAGGGAATCATCTGCAAATAAAAGATTAGTAATGCATGGTGCTCTACGGCATATAGAAACTCCATGAAGCCTCCTCCCCATCTCAGCTTGGGCAAGAAGAGACGTGAAACCTTCTGCACATAGGAGAAACAGGTAAGGGGATAAAGGGTCTCCTTGGCGGATCCCTCTAGATGGTTTAATATTACCAAATGATTTTCCATTGATGCATACAGAGAAGGAAGGAGTAGAGACACAGCACATTACCCGTTCAATCCAAGTCTCAGGAAAACCCATCTTGACCATCATACCTTTTAGAAAAGCCCATTCAACCCCGTCATAGGCTTTGCTAACATCCAATTTTAGTGCAAGGGATCCTTTTTTGCCTTTTTTACGACTATGCATGGCATGTAGTGCTTCATACGCCACCAATACATTATCCGTAATGAGGCGACCAGGAACAAAAGCACTCTGAGTGGGCGAAATCAATTGAGGGAGTATTTGCTTTAGTCTGTTTGCAAGGACTTTTGAGATAATTTTGTAGATTACATTGCATAGGCTTATAGGTCTAAAATCAGATATTTTTTCTGGGGACTTTATCTTAGGAATGAGAACAATCTGAGTAAAATTAACATCGGGTTCCATAATACCAAATTTCAAAAAATCCAACACAGCATGTATTACATTATCACCCACTATATGCCAAAATTTCTGGTAGAAGAGAGCATTCATACCGTCTGGTCCAGGAGCCTTTGTTGGTCCCATTTGAAACAACGCCGCCTTGATCTCCTCCGCTGTATAATCACTGGACAAAATTTCTTGCATGTCAGGGGTTATTTGGTGTTGGACAGTAGCCAGGCATTCCTCCAAACGGTCACATTCACCTGCTGAAAACATGTTCTCAAAGTAATTGACTGCTACCTCCGCAATGTCATCAATTTCCTCCACCCAAGTATTATTTTCAGTTCTAATTCCCTGTATAAAGTTTGTACGTCTTCTTTGTGAGGCTTTGGAGTGGAAGAACTTGGTATTCTTGTCCCCGTATTTCATCCATGAGATTCGGGAACGTTGCGCCCAAAAAATTTCCTGCTTCAACAAGAGATCATCCAACTCTTTACTAATTGCTAAAAAGTCAGTCTTGCTTTCTTCTGTTAACTCCCCCTTATTGAATGCTTCAACCTTCTTTTGGAGTGTTTTAATTTTTTCAGCTTCAGGTTGAGTTCGGGTAGAACCCCACGCCTGTAAGTCCGCCCCACACCTTGCAATTTTTTCCTTAATGTTGTTCAAACCCGAACCTGTTGCTACCGTTCTGTTCCATGCCTCATGAACCACATTTTCGCACTCCTCCCACAATAACCATGACTCCTCAAACTTGAACCTCCTCTGACTCCGTACATTAGCTCTCCTAGAGGTCCTTATTTGAATCAATAAAGGAAGATGGTCAGAACTATGGGAGTGAAGATGTGTAACCGTACTTACAGGGAACTTTGCCTTCCAATTCTCAGTGGCCACCGCACGGTCTAGCCGTTGCCTTGTGTTGGCTGTCCCCGGCCTTCTGTTGTTCCATGTAAATGGATATCCACTAAACCCCAAGTCTGATAATTGACAACGTTCCAAAGTTTCTCTAAAGTCATCCATTTGGCGATATGGAGGAGGATGTATGCTCTGTTTTTCATGAGAGTGTAATATGGCATTAAAGTCCCCTATACACATCCATGGACCATCCACAAAAGACTGAAGATGACGAAGCAAAGCCCAAGATTGTGGTTTCTGCGAAGTTTCCGGCCAGCCATAGAACCCAGTCAGATACCACACAAAACCATCTTCCTCCACCACCTTTGCCAAAATATGATGTTCAGTAAAATTTATAACCTCAACCACTACTTCATTTTTCCATATCAAAGCTAGGCCCCCCCCCCCCCCCACCTGAATCAGGTTCTTTGACTATGAACTAATTAGGAAAAGGCAACTCCTTACAATGCTTCTTAAAACCTTTCCTGTCCAACCTTGTTTCCATTAAGAAACAAATCATGGGAACTTGATCCTTCACCATTTTGCAAAGGTTACGAACTGTCCAAGGGTTCCCAAGCCCTTGGCAGTTCCAACTCAAGAGTTTCATTGTGGTCGGCAAGGGTGTTCCAGCACCCCTGCCGCTATATCAGAAAAATAATCCCCTTGTAGCTTACCACACTTCAACCCCTGAGTCTCCTTTTCCACGTTAAACTCAACCGCCTCTGTTTCCGTTGGTCTCCTCTTTCCCAAAATTGAATTAGGCTTCTCAACACTTGAGTTTTCAAGCCCACAGTCCATCCGGGGAATTCTAGTCCATTTGGGCTTTTGCTTGGAAGGCCCATTATGGACATCATTAGTCACGTGGTCATCAGTCACTTGCTCTAACTCAGCCGCTGCATTTGAGTTTGTAACCCCCACGTTAACGCCCACATATTTCGGACACATAACGTCTGCATTTATTGCATTTAATCCCTCCTTCTCCGCATTAACTTCCTTAAAATCCGGTTCAGTTCCAGCTTTCACGTTCTTTCCTTTTTCATGCTTGTCATCAACCCTTGCCATAGACGTGCCTGCTACTACCGCCGCCGCTTCTGGAACTTGCAACCCACCCTCATCACTGCTACTCTTGTTCTCCGTTTCACCCTTTCTGTTCCTTGGTGAATAACGAGATGAATCTCGTCTTGTCGGTGACCAAGAACGAGGCCCAACAGCTTTCAGCCAGTCACCATAAGGACATACCACCTCTCCTCCCTTCTTCAGCGCTGCGAAGTGGCTTGCACATTGCTTAATATCGTGCCCCAGCAAGCCATAGTAATGACAAAAAATTGGGAGTCGTTCGTACTTAAAACTGACCCAAGAACGAACTCCATCTGACCCTGCTATAAATCCTCCTCTTCGAACCGGTTTTGAGATCGGGATTGCAACCCTTACTCTCATAAAAAGATTTTGCGCCTCTTGTTTTAGTCTCCTCTCTATTTCTTCCACCACCCCCAGTCGACCACCCACCTTCTCTGCCACAGATGGAGAGACCATGTCAAAAGGTGCGCCCCATATTTGAACCCACAGCGACACCATCTCAAATTTCACATTTGAAGCTGTCATACCTTTCTGCCATCTCCTTAACATGAGGGCTTGGTTATCAAACGTCCATGGACCTCCTTGTAGAACCCTTTCCAAATCAAATTCTGAATTGAATTTGAATTGAAATAAGTTGGATCCCACCTCCAAAATCTGGACCCCTTCTTCTAGACCCCATGCTTTCTTCATGGTATTCTGCGCTGCCCTTTTGTTGAAGGGTTCAGGTTAAAAACTTTCCAATCAAGCTTTGTGTGCAACTTTCAATCTCATCCTTTCGCCCTTCATCTGGTACTGCAATCACTTCCTCTTCTTCCATAGTTAGTTTCATATTCTCCAGAATGTTGATCACATCGTCAGCCATCGATCCAAAAGAAAATAAAAGACAAACCCCCAGAAGAGTTCTAAGGGAGATAGTACTCGTTAGGACGAGAGGGAGAGCTCCTGCCAAGAGGAGAGTTGTGGACCCTAAAAATTTGAACAGTAATTAATCAAATTTAAAACATAGACATTCCACATAATTTAAAAGCCTAAGTTTATTGGTTTGTACCGATTATGTCATTAAATTATTAACAATTCTTTTTTCTCAAAAATAAAATTTATTAACCATTCCATCCTATTATTATTATTCAACATGAAATTTTACTCATATTTATATAACTAATCACAAGAAAAATGAGTCTATCATTCATATTTCATATTCACTAATAACAAGAAATTCCCAATCAAATCAAACAAAGTGCGTTGTTCTCCAAAAAAAAAAAAAAATCCAACAAATGACTTCACATCTCTTATAAACATGTCTTCACATCTCTTTCACAACATATGAGATCGAAATATATGAGATTTACATATATTGTAAGATGGATATATTATCAAATTGTCTTATAAAATAATTTTTCTATTTGAAGGTAGTAGTGGCCAATCACAACCCATGTTGGTCCAAATCTGCCGGATTTAATTAGAATCTACTTTTTGATCAAAATTTTAAACTTGTTTTTTTGTTTTGTTTTGTTTTTGGCTCAATATCCCAAATTTAAAAAATATGTAAAATTCTAGAATCTAGTGGTCTCATCAGTGCTAATAAACCAATTATGAGATGAATAAATTTCATTAATCTTGGATGGATCTGTGCATTTAGTTTGTACAATAAGAAAAAAAAAATTATATATATATATATATATATAAGTTTTTGTCCCTTACGGATTTCTCTCATAATTTTAATTAATTTATTACTTTGGTTAAGTTAAAAAGGTGAGATTTGGGTCCAGTGTCTAGTTACACTTGACCCATTAAAATTATAATAAATGTCCACTTTTAAACACATGTCACCATCTTAATGAATTTATTGCACTATATGCTTCACCCAAGTTTTATTTTTTTATTTTTGAGGAGCTATGCCTCACCCAAGTTAAGCTTAAAATAAGCACCAAGCCGTACTCGTACTAGAGTCTAAACGTGAATCTCTCTAAGCCGCACTAGGACTCTAATCAGCACCAATCCGTACTAGATGAGATGGTGAACATATGAATGAATAGAATAAGAGCTATTTATAGTAAATAGAGATTTTTTTTTTTTTTACTCAAATGATAGAAACTAGAAAGTAAATAGAGAATTATTTCTCCTCAAAAAAAAAAAATATATATATATATATATATATATATATGCACTAAGAATTTAGACTGCAAAAAAAAAAAAAAAAAAATAGTTGGTATTTTTTTTTTTTTTGAAAGGGGATGTTCAATCATTTAAATGGATAATGAATCATGATACAAAGCATCCATGGCCGGTGGTGGAGAGTCCTCCATCCAGTACAAATCCTCATCTAGTGTAAATCTAGCGTGTTGAGCCAAAGCATGTGCTACCCGATTCCCACCCCTCCTAATACAACCAACAGCAGACCAATGCAATCCCCTCAACAAATGACGAATATCATCCACAACATTACCAAACAACGAATAATTTCCTGCAGAAGAAGAAATAGCATGAATAACGTTACTGTTATCACCCTCAATGAACATCCTATAAAAACCAGCATCCACAGCAAACTCTAATGCTCTCCGGCAAGCGAGTAACTCTGCTTCTTCACTGGTGTGTACAGCCGGTCCACTAGCAGTCATCGCAGCCATTACCTCTCCCTTTTCATTTCGAATAACTGCTCCTATCCCTATTCTGCCTAAGTCCGAAAATACAGCTGCATCAAAATTGAGTTTATACTCCCCTGATGGTGGTGGTTGCCATATCTCTCCTTGAGGTTGCTGCCTTGACTGAACCATTAGCTGGTTTTGAGCATTTTTAAATTCTTCCATGCACTCCTCTGCCCTTTTGTTCAAGCAAGATGGATTTTTCATCTTCCCTCCATGCAGCAAAGAATTTCGCTGATTCCAGATCAGCCACGCTTGAGTCCAGAACAGCTCAAATTCTTCTAAGTTCAACCGCTCCACAAGTTCCTCCATCAGTTGTAATATATCGGACTGACCATGCTTGAATTTCTGCAGCTTACGGATACTTCCAGCCCAAATGTCTTGAGCTGCTGCACAATCCCACAAAGCATGAATGGTCGACTCCGATTCTGTGGTGCACACCGAGCACTTATCTTTAAAAATTACTCTCCTTCTAGTCAGATTTACGGCAGTTGGTAAGATTTCGTGGCAAGCTCGCCATGCAAAGATTCTAAGTTTATTAGGGGTCCGTAATTGCCAGATTGCATCCCAGATCTGTTTTGCAGCACAGCCCCTAGAGGTTCCAGCCCGAGCTACCTCTGAAAGGATTTTCCTTGCCACATGGTAAGCAGATTTTACAGTAAAGACTCCCCGTGAATTATGCAGCCACACTATTGCATCAGCAACATATCTTCTGCTCAATGGAATTTGACAGATTGCATCGGCTTTGTCTCTATGAAATATGGTCCGAATATCCTCATATCTCCATACATTCAGCTCTGGATTGATCAACTCACACACCATCAACTCTCCCCCATAATCTTGGATCGGATTTAGAACCTTATTTGTGGGAAAATTTGGGATCCACTTATCCTTCAAGGCATTGATTGAGACTCCATTACCAACCCTCCAACAATGGCCGGATTGAAGAATAGGCATTGCAGCCATCAAGCTTCTCCACACATACGAGCAATTACGTGATACTTTAGCCTCTAAGAAATTTGATCTTGGAAAGTACCTTGCTTTAAAACATTGATAGAGCAATGAATCATTACCTTGGACCATCCTCCAACCTTGCTTGGCCAACATAGCAAAATTAAAAGCTCTCAAATCCCGAAATCCCATTCCACCCTCTTTCTTTGAAATCGTCAGCTTATCCCAACTCTTCCAGTGGATTTTCCGTTCACTTCCCACCTGACCCCACCAAAATTTTGCACATAGAGCATCTATTTCATCACAAAGTTTCAAAGGGATTTGGAACACACTCATAGTGTAAGTAGGTATGGACTGTGCCACAACCTTGATAAGGATTTCTTTGCCAGCTCTAGACAGTAGCATGCCCTTCCAACCTTGAAGTTTCTTCCAAATTCTGTCTTTTAAGAATGAAAATGTGGGATATTTGGCCCTCCCAACCAAAGTTGGGAGACCAAGGTAGGATTCAAACCGGTCCACCTCTTTCACTTCAAGAACTTCCAAGATCTGACCCTTCTGCCTCTCTGAAGTATTACTGCTAAAGTAAACTGAAGACTTTTCCAGGTTAATACTTTGCCCAGAAGCTCGTTCATAGGTTTGGAGGATTTCTGCTATGGTTTTCCCTTCATTCTGAGTTGCCTGGCAAAACAGCAACGAATCATCAGCAAACATTAGGTTCGTGACCTTTGGTGCTCCTCTGCAGATGGAAACTCCCTCTATCCGCCCTTCTGATTCTGCTTTATTCAGTAGTGCAGTCAAGCCTTCTGCACACAATAAGAACAGGTATGGTGATAATGGGTCACCTTGGCGGATTCCTCTAGATGGATGGATCAAACCATATAGCTTCCCGTTAATTAGAATAGAGAAGGATGGTGTTGTCACACAGCTCATCACCCTCTCTATCCAAACAACCGGAAACCCCAACTTCTCCATAATCTTTCGAAGGAAGTGCCACTCCACACGATCATAGGCTTTACTGATATCCAGCTTCAATGCCATAGAGCCCTTTTTCCCTTTTTTCCTGGAATGCATGGTATGTAGTGTCTCATATGCCACCAACACATTGTCTGTGATCAACCGCCCCGGTACAAAGGCGCTCTGAGTGGGTGAGATGATCTGAGGTAGAACCTGTTTCAACCTATTTGCCAACACCTTGGAAATAATTTTGTAAATAACATTACACAGGCTTATGGGTCTAAACTCAGACAACCTTTCCGGATTTTTCACTTTAGGGATAAGCACAATATTTGTATGGTTAATATCAGGTAGCATATTACCATTATTAAGAAAATCTAAAACAGCTAGAACAACAAAATTCCCAACAACATGCCAAAATTTTTGATAAAAAAGGGCATTCATACCATCGGGTCCTGGAGCTTTTGTTGGTCCCATTTGAAAGAGAGCCACCTTCACTTCTTCAGTAGTAAACTCAGAAGATAAGAATTCTCTCATATCCTCAGTCACCGTACCCTGCACTGCATTAAGGCACTCCTCCATCTGATCCTCTACTCCTGCCTGGAACAGATTCTCAAAGTAAGCTGAAGCTACCCCAGCCACCTCCTCCAACTTTTCCACCCACTGCCCATGACTATTTCGGATACCCTTGATAAAATTTCTCCTTCTTCTTTGTGATGCTTTGGCATGAAAAAATTTGGTATTTTGGTCCCCATGTTTTAGCCAATTTATTCTAGACCGTTGGGCCCCGAAAATTTCTTGCTTCTGTAGAAAATCATCCATCTTTTTGCTTAACCCCAAAAATTCTGCTTTTGATTCTTCAGTCAATTCGGACTCATTTAGTCTATCCAGCTGTTTCTGAGTCTCTTTGATAGCAATGGTATCCGGATCAGTAATTGGAGAACCCTAAGCCATAAGCTCTGCTCCACAGACCTTTATTTTTTCCTGTATTGCTGCTAAACCAACCCTTTCTCCTCCTGCATTCCCCCAAGCCTCCTGAACAATCTCTTCACATTCAGTACGGAGCAACCACGATTCCTCAAACTTAAAGCTTCTCCCTCGTTGCTGCCTTGGTTGTTTAAAGGATTGAGCATGTAGTAGAATGGGTAAATGATCAGAAGCACGAGTTGACAGATGTACAATTTTACTTAACTGAAATCTATCTGTCCATTCCTTATTTGCAACCCCTCTATCAAGTCGTATCTTGGTATTTGCTTCACCGGGTCTCTTATTACTCCAGGTGTAAGGATACCCTTTGTATCCTAGGTCTTGAAGTTGACAAGAATTCAAAGCCTCCCTAAAGGCTTCAATCTGAGAAAATTGTGGCTGCCTGGCACTTTTCTTTTCTGAAGCTTGTAAAAAAGCATTAAAGTCTCCAATTACCACCCATGGTCCCACTACAAAAGATTGTAAATGCTTCAACAATCTCCAAGAATTTTCTTTTTGCTGCGCTTCTGGCCACCCATAGAAACCTGTTAAATACCACACAAACCCATCTTCTTCCATGACTTTCGCCAAAACATGGTTAACAGTGAAATTAATTACCTCCAAACTAACATCGTTCTTCCATAAAAAAGCTAACCCTCCTCCAGACTCCGGATTCTTAACAATGATTTTATTTTGAAACGGTAAGTCTCCATACAAATTATCAAACCTATCTTTATCAAGTCTTGTCTCCATAAGAAAACATACCGTGGGAGCTTGTTCCTTCACAATTTTGCGAAGGCTTCGACCTGTCCAAGGGTTCCCAAGCCCTTGGCAGTTCCAGCTTAACAGCCTCATTACTCTCGGCAAGGGTGGCTTTCCACCCCCGCCGATCCATCTTTGTTAATATCCTCCTCACTGTTCAGTCTTCCTTTCTTCAACTTCTGCTCTTCAAACTGCATCCCCTGTGTTTCACGTACATCTCTTTTGCCTAGTCCAGGTAGTGTAATTGAGTTGGTGAGCCCACCTAAGCCGAAATCCATTCTTTTTATACGGGTCCATGTACTTTTGGGCTTTAGTTGGCTAGGCCCAATCTGAACCGGGTTTGAAATGCCACTTCCTACAATGAAATTCTGGTTTTCTAATGGAATAGGCTTCACGTGCTCACCACCTGTTGTAATATTGGTCCCACCCGTTTCCTCAACTTCAGAGAAATCCGTGATTGGATGAATATCCTGCTGAAATATAGGGCCAGTTTCCTTTAGTGCAGAAATTGTATCCGTTGTGTTTGCATGGGCATTAATTTCCGGGCTGTCAACGTGTTCAGCATCTATTTTTTTTCCTTGAATCACGGCACTATCCTTATCCGTTACCCTAGGGTTTTCCTTGCTGAAATGCGTCGCCATCGTCCCCACCGGCCCACCTTGCTCAGCCTGGACAGCCCTCTTCTCTGCCACACAGCTCGTTCCTTCCTCAGAGACAGAGTTGTGACTTGCTTCTCTACTACCTGAAGCACTTGGACGACCCTCCACTGCCCTTAGAAAATCACCGTATTGGTATTCTATTCGACCTCCATGTTTCTCCACAGCATAATGGGCAGCACAGTGCTTCAGATCATGGCCTAGTATTCCACAGTAGTGGCAAAAAATGGGCAGCCGCTCATACTTGAAAGAGATCCATGCCTTCACACCATCTGAACCAGCTATATAGCCTCCCCTTCGAATCGGTTTTGAGATTGGTAGGGCCACACGTACTCGCATAAACATGCTAAGATCATCCTTTTTCTTCTTCCATTCCACCTCCTCTACCTCACCCAATCGACTCCCAACTTCCTTCGCTACTTGAGGGGAAACCATATCAAACGGTGCCCTCCATATTTGGACCCAAAGGGATGCAGCCTCCAGACGTATATTTCCCATAGTCATGCCTCTAGTCCACCGTTTCAATAATAATAATTGATTATCAAATGTCCAGGGGCCTCCTCTCAAAATCCGATCCAAATCAAACTCGGAATGAAATTTGAATTGGAAGAGATTCGGCCCTACTTCAAGGATTTGCATTGATTCATTCAAACCCCATGCTCTCCTTATAGTGTTCTTCGCAGCCAGTTTGTTATAGGACTTACATGTAAGGAATTTTCCAATCAAGCTCAAATGACAACTTTCGATGGCTTCCTTTCTTCCTTCATCAGAGATAGCAATAGTTTCTTCCTCTTCAGCAGTTAACTTCATCTTGTCTAGACTATCACACACCTTATCCTCCATTCTTTCTTAGAAAAATAGTAGAAGTTACCCTTTGCACGTAGCCAAGGGAGGGAGAGCTCGTACTAGTTACGAGAGAGAAAGCTCCACAAGAGGGAGAGTTCCAAAATAGTTGGTATTAATTCAATTTAAAACTAATACCAAACTCTAGAGTTTATTAATTATTATTTGTAAATTACTTTTTTTGGGTAAGGACTAAGGAACCCAACCAGATAAAATTGTCATTTGTTTCGTAGGCTTTTTTTTTTTCTTTTTTCTTCGCTAAAACATGATCTGTAGGTTTGAACTAATCTGAGCAGTCGAGTCTGCCAACATTCTTACAGTAAAATCGATCCTCACTTCTTCAGATTCTTGAGAATTGAAGTTTGCTGATCTGATCCCTCAAGTTTTAACGTGCTACTCCGACCACGCTCCACTATAAATAAGAAGGTGAAAAAAACATGAACTTCTCCTTGGGCATGTTTGGACAACTTTTTATTTATTTATTTATTTTTTTTGGTTTTCAAAAGAATGAAAACTGTTTTCTAAAAATTGGGATTGAAACCAGTTTTCAACCCACAATTTTGACATCATTTGTGTTTGGTTCTTATTTTTGAAAACAAATTTTGAAGATCTTAATTTTTTTTTTTTTTTTTCCTTCTTCCCCTATCGCACTCTCTCTAAGTCTTCTTCGCATTTTTAGTTTGGCTCCTATCCAATGTGGTTGATTGTGAATGCTGAAAAAGAAAAGTTAGGGATTCTTGTAAAAGTAATAGGTAACTAATCATGATTTATCACATAAGATAGTTATAAAAATGAGCGTAAAATTAGTTATTATAAAATGAGGACACCTATCAATGCCTCCGTTAGAGAGGGAAGAAGATTTTATGGTAAAGTACAAAGAAAAATCTTAGAGAAAGCGAACAAAACAAAAAAAAAAAAAAAATGTAAAACAAGAAGCAAAGATTTTAGAGGAAACCTGAAGGAGTGAACTCAATAACAGCTTAGCCTCAGGCAAAACTCAACCGATAAGGTTCAAAGTGCAACTTAGGAAGTAAAATAAAATAAAATAAAAATAAAAAATCACACTTTCTAGCCATCCCTACAAAAAAGATTGAAGTTTGAAATTGATTTTATTTATTTATTTATTTATTTTGTCTCTTGATTTCAGTTTTGTTTTATTGAGAGAGAAATAGAATGATTTTTTTTAGCTTCTGTGTGTGGGAGATTAATGGGTTATACACTTTTGAACTCCCATAAAGAATTAATACAAACAGTTTTTTTTTTTTTTTGATACAAGATAGAATTCTACTCTAGCCTAATCTAAGTGTATATGTGTGTGAAGCTCCCTCCTGGAGACTTGAACTCCGGCCCTTGCCCCCCACACCCCACAAGCATTTATACTTGTGGAGTGACCATCGCACCAAGGGTGTGCGGTGGTAGAATTAATACAAACAGTTAGTCTCACATTCTATGATGAAAAATTAATTTTTAGTTATTGGTTAATATTTGGAACTAATTAACATTTTCACACCTAAAAAGAAATCTCAAATATGGGTAACACACCAACTCATTTACTAGCAAACTATGCTTTAGTCATTGCTAATTTCATAACTCGGATTAAGGAGAGTTAATTAAAATCCATGTTCCAAAGAAAACGCATTACTTTCCTTTTCTTCCAATTAATACAATTAACTAATCCCTCATCAAAAAAAAAAAATATAGTCGGTCAAATGGGGAGGAAACTTTTAATTGTGAAGCCAATTTATGATTGACTATTTGGTTAAATCACATTTGAATGCCGTACAGGGACTATCTCTTCCACCCAAATAGATTCTCAATTCAAGGTCCCAACCAGGATCTTAAATTCCGACGACTTATGTAATTGCTTCTTCTTCTTCTTTCTTAAATTTTTTTTCCTTTTTTGACTGAGTTGCTAATTGCTTGTCCTTTTTTTTTAGAGTGCGCATGATTCCACATATAGTTATAAAATATAGTCAACTCAACTTGAACTGGGGAAATGGTTACTTCCAGCCCACATTTCAAATCTAAGTGGCCCTACTCGGCAATAATAGGATCCCAACATTTTACAAAAGCTAGTTTGTGAGACCCGGACAAGATCGACTTGTCCAACTGGGTTACTTGAAAACCGAACTGAAATTTGGTTTTTGGGTCATGCAAAACCGAATTTCAAAGAAATTATAGGTCCGTTTGGATAGAACTTATTTTTCTAAAATTGAAAACTGAAAACACTGTAATAAAATAATTTTTAAATGTTTAAATAATACCGTGTGACCTATTTTTAATTAAAAAGATGCTGAAAAATGATATTTGTGGGTTCGTGAACAATGCACAAATGCATTATTCATGGTTGAAAAGTCAATCTTTGCTGTTATTGTTCATGAACAGTAGCCGCATTACTCCCTAAACATGTGAAAAAAAAAAAAAAAAAAAAGGAGCTGAATCGCAGACGCACTGCGTTTCAGCTGTATCCAAACCCCACCAAAATGTACCATCATGTTTATATTTGAAGTAAACTTAATAGAATTTCATACTACTAAATTAATTAATAAAATTTAATTACTCCTTTTATTTTATATTATATATAACTAATATTCATAAAATTTTATTATATAACTAGTATTCATAAAATTTTATAATATCATATATTTTAAAGTCATCTCTAAAAGGGAATATATACAAATATATATAATTAAAATCCTTCAAAGATATTCATAATTTTATACTTCAAAAATTAATTAAACTTTTAATGTTTTTTTTTTTCATGATTTATTATTTTATTAACTTTCTTATTTAATTTTTAAAAATATGTTCGAAAATCATTTAATTTTTCCAAATATATAATTTCTTAGTCAATTTTGCTAATTTTATAAATTCAATATCTATATTTGTGTTTTTATTAATTATTAAACTAAATATGACATCATCACGATTCAACCTTGGTCGAACTCTAGTCCGACTTTAAAAACCTTGAACCTCACCTTTTACCGGATTTTTGAAGCCTAGGTTTGAAAACCATACCACATAAACAATTACAATATTTGCCACAATTGTTCGTGTGGCATATTGTAAGTAATAAAAAAAAAAGGAGATTTCATGTTAAAGTGATAAACAATCTGTCATAATATGTCATGAAAGATAGTTGTGGTAAAAGTTATGAATTTTTATGTATTATTAGATAGAATTACTATTTTATGGGATTGTGCCTATATATATCTTGCATTGTTGTTCCATACTGTTACGTTCATTTAGCAATGGGTACCTCTTCTTCCTTGTTCCAAAGCTATTACATTTTCTTTGCTTTTCTTGAACCCATTGTGTTGTTGTTCTTACTTATCAAACAAAAGAATAAGCTTGTTCAATCAAAGAAGCTCCGTCCTATTCCTAGTAAGCTGCCTCTAATTGGCAACCTCCACCAACTTCGTGGCTTACCACATCGATTACTTCAACACCTTTCTGATGAACATGGACCCTTCTTGTTCTTGCAGCTAGGCTCAATCCTCACTTTAGTAATCTCCTCAGCTAATATAGCAAGAGAGATTTTCAAAACCCATGATCTTGTTTTTTCAAGCAGGTTAGTACTACATGCTGCAAAGAAGATTAGTTACAATCTCTCTGATGTGGCATTTGCTCCATATGGTGAGTACTGGAGGGAGGTCAGAAAAATTGTAATCTTGGAGCTCTTTGGTGCAACGAGGGTCCAAAGTTAATTTCTAGGCTGTGAGGGATGAAGAGGTTGCACTTATGCTTGATTCCATTGCTGTTTCGTCGGGTTCGGTTTATTTAAGTGAATTGACACTCTTGCTAGCAAGTAATATTGTGTGTCGTGTGGCTTTCGGTAAGAAGTATGGTTGCGGAGAAGATAAAAGCAAGAAGAGTCAGGGACGGAGCTAGCTAGGACTTAGAAGGGGGAGGGGAGGGGGGGGGGGGGGTGTAAAAATATAAATTTTTATTTTTTGAAACTCCAAATAGGCGTTCATTTAAAAGAGAAATGCTATGTTTACAATATTTTTACTACATTTTTACAAAAAATTGTAAGTGGTAAGTTATTATTGGTTGTTATGAGTGGACAAAAAAGTAATTTAAGTTGTGAAATCAAATTAGAACCAATAACAACTTACCACATGTGACTTGTTGTAAAAATATATTGAAAATGTTGTGAACGTAGCACTTCTCAATTTAGAAAGTTAAGCCTTTTTTTTTTTTTTTTAATCTTTTATTTTGGGTGTCTTGTGTGTTGTCAAATATATGTGGGTGTTCACTAAGACTAGTTAGAATTGGCTTAGGAATTTTTATTTTTTATTTTTTATTTTTTGTTTGTGTTTTCTGTGGGTTTGTTTTGGGGTGTTGTTTGGGCTTAAGTTTGTTATTGTTAAATTTTGTTGTTGAGCTTGTTAAATTTATTTCAGATTTTAGATCAATAAAATTTTTTATGGCCTTTAAAAAGATCAATAATATTGTTGATAGGGCAAAATGCAAATTTATTGAAACAAATTGCTAAAATTAACACATACATACATACATACATACATATATATATATATACACTAAAAAGAATTTGAAAAAAATTTTGGGGGGGGGGGGGTAGTCCAACTATAGTTCCGTCACTGAGAAGAGTAGATTGCATAAGACTCTTCGTGAAATGCAAGAATTATTGGGAGGGTTTTACGTAGTAGACTTCTTTCCATGGATGGGGTGGGTCAACAAGTTTAATGGTTTTGAAACTAGGCTGGAAAAGAGTTTTAGAGAATTGGATGAGTCATATAAGGAAGTCATTGCAGAGCACCTTGATCCCAGAAGGCCTGAACCTGAGCGTTTTTTTCCTAGTGCTTTCCAAAACCACCGTAATAGGTCAACCTATAGCAGCACTTTTAGAAACCGCTGGTATAGGTTGACCTATTACGGCAAGTCAAAGCCAGCGCTTTCATAACCGCTGCTATAGGTCTCTTATTGTCACGATCCAAATTCATGGAACATGAATTTAGATGCATGACTAACTTGCTAATCTTACATAACTCAACCATCATAATCAATTTAAACATAATTCAAAACTCCAAAGAAACAATACTACTGATAAATCTCTTACAATAACTAAAACCCACAATTTAGAAATAATCTCCAAATACCATAAAAATCCAGAGCGAAATAAAAATAACTAGAATTCTTTAAGTCTTCAAGTAATACTAAAGTTGCCTACAACTTTCACGCCCTACCTTACACCTTACAAAGCGATCCAAATGTTCTATATTCCTAACTACACCTTAATCTGAAAACAGTAATTGATGGGGTGAGCCACACATCTAATAAGTAATTATATAGAATATACAATGGAATAGAGTCAAGCAAAGCACGAGTTTGATTTCACAATTTCACTTAAAATATCACATATAGTTTTCCAAACATATAGAGAATCACTTAATACATATATAATCAAATCTTAAAGTCATTCGAAAACACATACAGATAATTGATCAGAGCCCAGTGTCACATATATACATCACATATTCTCACATATAATCCTGTGAGCAGATACCAACATCTAAACCCTGCTGGTGTGAGATCAGCACATATTCTCACATACAATCCTATGAGCGGATTTACACATAAATCTGATCAATTCTAAAAACGCTCATTTTGAGTCACATATCACAAAAAGCAAAGTTTATACAACATATAATAAATTTCTTAATATTAACAGTTACTTCAACAATAAAGGCATATCGAATATCACAATATCAAATTGAAACATAAATCAAAAGATGTTTAACTCTCTTAGGGAACGAATATGAACTAAAGAGTTTATATAAATATTTTTACAATTCTTGAGTAAGTTTCCATATATTTTGCTAAAAGAAACGTCTTAAATACCATTTGAAAAACAAGAATATGACTTCGAAATCACTTGGTTTTAAACAAACTTAAAGAACAAGAACCTTTTAGAAGACTTACTTGAAACTCAATTATTTTCTAAAAAGAGTTTAGTTTAGAAATCATCTTTTAAATGAGATTTAGACGTTCAAAACATTATTTAGAATTCAAAGTTTCTCTTTAAAACATTATTTAACAGTCAAAATTTCTCTTTCAATGATGTAAAAATACTTTTGATAAACTTTAGAAAATATAAGTTTGAAATACATAACTTTTGAAAACTTTTAACTTCTAAGAACCTAATGGACAAAACTTGTGCATATTATGCATAATTACTTACAACACTTGAATCACTCTGAAAGTCCAGCTGAAACACCCTCCAAATAGTCTCAAAATACTCTTAAATAGGACCTATAATCAATCAGGGGAAATATACTTAATATCATCTACAAAATATAAAGCTGATAGGATTATACAAATTGACTCACTAGTAACTTTGCTAAACTAATAACACTTTTAACACTAAATTAAAGTTTCTCTAACCAATGACGTTCTAACCAATAATATTCCCTTACATTAGTTGAAACTCATATTGCCATGAGGAAGGCAGTAGCCAAAATATCATTTACCTAGGATTTAATATAAAACCCCAATGAAAATGTAAGAGCCATATACCTGAATAGATATTTGTAATCCATGGCTTGTTCACACAATGGGCAACCTAGAATTTTATTATATAACTCTAATGAACACGTGAAGGCCATATCCATGAATAATATCTTGATCCATGACTTAGTTCATGGATTACACATGGTGGCCCAAAACTAGAATTATATATATATATATATATATATATATATATATATTTTATGTACAAATCCACTTAAGCCAAATTCACGGATTTCTTGAAATTCTGTGGCTCAATCTAGGATTATTTATATATGTATATATGTATGTGTGTGTGTGTGTATATATATATATCCTAATGAAAACGTAATAGTCATGCCTTTGTCCATGGATAGACAGCAGTAAATCTAACCGTAAAATATAAGTAGAATTTTAGGACCAAAATCAAACTTCTGAACAATCTAACATCACAACTGATTCCAAGATAACCTTATAAACTTTTAATTCTTGTTTCTAATGGTGAGAAATCATTCCTTAAACAATCTGATTGCCTCTTCAATTGTATGTGCTCTAACTCCAAGGAAAAACACTTCTAAGCCTCTTTGATAAAAACATTCCTATGAAAACCCTGATTATCTCTTCCTCTACCCTGTAGTTTGTATTAGAGATGTGGGCTTAGTGAGGTAACGGGCTACAGTTACTAATAAAAAGAATACCTATGGCCCATCAATTATATTTAAAAGAAATTTAATAATAACTTCAAATAAAAGTATGTGGGGGTATTACACCTATTGCGGCATTTTTAGAAACTGCTAGTATTGGTGGACCAATTACAGTGTTTCACAAGCACCACTATAGGGCTGAATTTTATTTTATTTATTTTTTGCTGTTGTTGTAAACAGCCTATTACGACGATTCTAAACCGCCGCTATAGGGTTTACCCAGAAGGAAAAGATTAAATCCCATCTTAGCACTTTTAAAAGCATTGTAATAGGGGTACTCTTTTCCTTTATGATTAGACCCTCTTACAGCGCTTTTAAAAGCGCTGTAATAGGGGTTATTCTTTTCCTTTATGATTAGACCCTATTACCATGCCTTTAAAAGCGCTATAATAAGGGTTACTCTTTTCCTTCTGAGTAGACCCTATTACAGTGCTTTTAAAAGTGCTATAATAGGGATTACTATTTTTCTTTAATAGGGGTTACTCTTTTCCTTTATGAGTAGACCCTATTATAGTGCTTTTACAAGCGCTGAAATAGGATTTACTCTTTTTTGGTTTTTAAGAGGCTCTTCCTAAAATTTACCAAAATACTCTTCTAAACGTAAAAAGAAAATGACCAAAATACCTCCAAACTTAGAAAAATGACCAAAATACCCTCGATGCCTAAAATAAGACCAACATACCCCATTAAACCTAAAAAACGACCAAAATGCTCCCGTGAACGTAAAAAAATGCCCAAAATAAACCACGAAACCTAAAAAATGACCGATATACCCCTGAAACCTAAAAAATGACTGAAATATCTCTGAAACATAAATAATGTTCAAAACACTTAGGAAACCTAAAAAATAACCGAAATACCCCTCAAAGCCTAAAAAATGACCAAATACCCTCTAAACATAAAAATTGACTAAAATACCCTTGAAACCTAAAAAATAGCCGAAATACCCCTGAAATTCTCCCGAAACTCAAATATGATCGAAATCACCTTGAGACCGTAAAAACGATCGAAAAACCCCCGAAACGAAATAATTGACCAAAATACCTCATACACCTAAAAAAGTCCGAAGGTTTTTGGTCACTTTTTAGATTTCAAGGTTATTTTGGTCACTTTTTAGGTTTCAGGAGTATTTTATTAATTTTTTAAGTTTCCATGATATTTCGGTCATTTTTTAGGCTTAGGGGGTATATTGGTCACTTTTTAATGCTTATTGGTAATTTGGCCTTTTTTTTTTTTTTTAAGTTTCCATGGTATTTTGGTCATTTTCTATGGTTTTGGGGGTATTGTGGTCATTTTTTGGGTTTCATGGGTATTTTGGTAATTTTTTAGGTTTAGGGGTATTTTGGTTTTTTTTTTTTTTTTGGGCTTAGGGGGTATTTTGGTCATTTTTTTAGGTTAAGGGGGTATTTTTGGTCATTTTTTAGGTCTATAGAATATTTTAGTCATTTTCAGGTTTCAAAGGTATTTTGTTGATTTTTTAGTTTTTAGGGGTATTTCGATTGTTTTTTAGATTTTGGAGGTATTTTGGTTTTTTATTATTTTTTTTTGTTTTTTTTTTTTAGGCTTAGGGGGTATTTTGGTCTTTTTCTAGGTTTAGGGGTATAAATTTGGAATGGCCTGATGTGAAGCAGGTGGAGGATCGGGTCCACTGAACATGTTGCCTCCATTTCTTGTCACTTTTAATGTTTCAAGGGTATTTTGGTCATTTTTTAGGTTTTGAGGGTATTTTTAGGTTTCCATGGTATTTTAGTCATTTTCTAGGTTGTGGGGGTATTTCGGTCATTTTTGTTGGTTTAGGGGGTATTTTGGTTATTTTTTAGGCTTAGGGGATATTTCGGTCATTTTTTAGGTTGAGGGCTATTTTTAGTCATTTTTTATGTTTCAAGATATTTTGGTCATTTTTTACGTTTTAGGGGTAGTTTGGTCAAAAGTGCTGTAACTACAAATTGTACTTGTAATTTCAAAAGTGCTAACACTCATGTAATTTCAGAGTTAATAATATTCTAGCTTTCAAAATTGTACTTATAAAGTTATAATATTCTAGCTATCAGATTTCAAAAGTGATGTAATTCCTTTTTTTTTTTTTTTTTTTTTTTTTAAGAATTATTATTTTTGAAAGAGCTGTTACGACGGTTTAATACTGTCGTAATAAGCCTTCACCTAGTTATTACCTATTACAGCGGTTTAAAACCGTTGCAATAGGTGTTGACATTGTCATACTCATTACGACAGTTTTGATAACCGCGGCAACAAGTTTGAATTTCACCATAATAAGTCTATTTACTTATTGCAGCAGTTTTAGATTCGCCACAATAAGTCTAAATTTTGCCACAATAATATTTTCAGGATTCCCACTCAACTTTTTGATTTCCACTCAAACTTTTGTGGCCTGTTTGGTAAGAAATTTCTAATAACGTTATTTTTATTTTTTGGAAATATGTGTGAGAAAAAAAGTGTGTGAAAATATGTGTAATGTTGTTTAAATATTGAAAACTGTTGTTTAAATAACAGTAACAAACGGGCCCTTGGTCTCTCATACAACCCTTAAACAAAACTTTCGGTCTCTCACTAAAAAAAAAAAAAAAAAAAAAAGCTGAACCTCACTCTCTCTCACTCTCCCTCTCACTCCCTCACCGATCGACCTACTCATCCCACCACCGTCCAACCCACCGCTGGCCTGACCGTCCTCCTCGCCGTCCATCCCACCGCCGGTCTTACCCACCAGCCGCCACCACCGCCGTTCTCAATAGCCACCGCAGCCATCCTCGAACTCCTTTCCTCTCTCATCCGCCTAACACATCCCTGACGGTATAGCTATCCCTCTATTTTTTTTTTTCTTTTATATTAAAGAATCCGTTTTACATGCTTCCCCTCTATTTGTTTATGTTTTTTTGGTTTCTGGGTATGGATTATTGTTTTAGGGAAAGTTTAATTCTTTACAAATACAATATGGGTATTGGTCTATTTATACATGTCACGAATTGATAGAAAACCAATTTAATTAATTTATTTATTTATTTTTATTTTTTGGTCTTAAATTCTCAAGAAGTAAACCATTTGAGATATACGATTTTATTGGATTGTTGAAAGGGATGGAGCAGTGGCTTTTGTGGTTCATAATTCGTGGAAAAGAAAGGAGGTGTGGACCATGGCAAGTTGATAACTTGGACATTGTTGTGGTTTTTTTAATTTTTATGATGGAGAGTGATGGAAGCAGTTTAAGGAGTCTTTTGGCCAAATATTGCCAAAACTTAAACATTTTGACATTATAGGTACTGTTTAAAGTTTATTGGCAAAATGAGGAGAGAGGTTGAATTTCGGCAACAGCGTTGCCGAAATTCAACAAAAGTAAGAGAGAGAATTAGGAAAGAGAAAAAGTAAACAGTGACTTTGAATTTCGGCAACACTGTTGCCGAAATTCATCTGCCCATTTTTTCCTCTGCCCGTAACTGTGAGTGTGTGAGAAATGGAATAAGGAGTGCCCGGGGAAAAAAAAAAAAAAGTAATTTCGGCATTGGTATCACCGAAAACAGTAGAAAAAAAAAAAAAAGGTGAATGCCAAAATTTAAAAATAAATATAATGTGCTATATACACAATATTTTTACAATATTTTCTTTGACTATCACAATTTAAATTTGACATTGAGATTACTATTTTAATTTAACAATAATAACAAGTAACAACTTAATACTTAGAATTTGTTGTAAAAATATTGTAAAAATTATGTGCACCTATTATTTCTTAAAAAAAAATATAATGAATTTGCTGAAAATTTTGTGGCAATTGTGACTTGCCGAAAATGGGAGATCTGGGTTTGTGGCAATTTCTGGGAAAAAAATTAAAGACTTTTTTTTTTTTTTTTTTTTCAATGGTCAAAATTAGTTATTAAAAAAAAAAAAAAAAAAAAAAAAAAAAAAAAAAAAAAAACTCAACCAATTTCGGAAATACCATTGCGCAATGGCATTGCCACAATTGGGGAAATTTTTGTTTTTTTTTTTTTTTTTTTTTTTTTTCAATTGTGGGTTTTTTTTTTTCAATTGTGGCAATCGCATTGTCGAAATTGTTTCAATTGTCACAATTGAAAAAATAAAAATAAAAAAGTTTATCTCCACTATTTCGGCAATGACATTGTTTCAATGGTGAAATTATAAAATTTTCTCCACTATTTCGGCAATGACATGGACACAATTGGAAAAAAAAAAAAAAAAAAAATTCTCCTAATTGTGGCAGTGCCGAAATAGGGGGGGAAAATTTTTTCCCCACTATTTCGGCAATGGCATTGCCGAAATAGTGGGGAAAAAATTTTCCCCCCCTATTTCTGCACTGCCACAATTAGGAGAATTTTTTTTTTTTTTTTTTTTTTTTTCCAATTGTGTCCATGTCATTGCCGAAATAGTGGAGAAAATTTTATAATTTCACCATTGAAACAATGTCATTGCCGAAATAGTGGAGATAAACTTTTTTATTTTTTTTTTTTTCAATTGTGACAATTGAAACAATTTCGACAATGCGATTGCCACAATTGAAAAAAAAAAAAAAAACCCCACAATTGAAAAAAAAAAAAAAAAACAAAAATTTCCCCAATTGTGGCAATGCCATTGCCGAAATTGTGGGAAAATTTTTCCCACAATTTCGGCAATGGTATTTCCGAAATTGGTTGGGTTTTTTTTTTTTTTTTTTTTTTTTTTTTTTTTTTTTTTATAACTAATTTTGACCATTGAAAAAAAAAAGTCTTTAATTTTTTTCCCAGAAATTGCCACAAACCCAGATCTCCCATTTTTGGCAAGTCACAATTGCCACAAAATTTTCAGCAAATTCATTATATTTTTTTTTAAGAAATAATAGGTGCACATAATTTTTACAATATTTTTACAACAAATTCTAAGTATTAAGTTGTTACTTGTTATTATTGTTAAATTAAAATAGTAATCTCAATGTCAAATTTAAATTGTGATAGTCAAAGAAAATATTGTAAAAATATTGTGTACATAGCACATTATATTTATTTTTAAATTTTGGCATTCACCTTTTTTTTTTCTACTGTTTTCGGTGATACCAATGCCGAAATTACTTTTTTTTTTTTTTCCCCGGGCACTCCTTATTCCATTTCTCACACACTCACAGTTACGAGCAGAGAAAAAATGGGCAGATGAATTTCGGCAACACTGTTGCCGAAATTCAAAGCCACTGTTTACTTTTTCTCTTTCCTAATTCTCTCTCTTACTTTTGTTGAATTTCGGCAACGCTGTTGCCGAAATTCAATCTCTCTCCTCATTTTGCCAATAAACTTTAAACAGTACCTATAATGTCAAAATGTTTAAGTTTTGGCAATATTTAGGCAAAAGACTCCAGTTTAAGTGCACCTGAATTCGAACCTACATATCTTAACTCTAGAGTGTATGGTCACAATTATTCAATTTTTTTTCCATAGTGGCTACAACCTCACTTCAGAGGACAAAAAACAAAAAAGGTTTCTTCACAAAGGGCCCTCCATAAGTCAAAGTCCAGCTTTGTTGTTTGTCACTAAGATTTTTAAAATAGATAAAATTGGCTATAAAATAGATAAGATTTTTAAAATAGATAAAATTGGCTATAAAATTGGTTGTAGCATAAGGCTATAATTTTCGCTAAAAAAAATTAACATGGTTATATATTTTGAAAAACTAACTGTTGAATTACGTGTTTTTTATGTTGTTAATGCACATATCAAACTTCATATTAATTAAATGTAATTTACTATTTGATTCATAAACTTATTTTTTATATATAATTTTAGACTACAAAAACTTAAAAATTAAAGATTTGATTGATGACATGTCGATCTTTGATATTCTGAAAATTTTGCAAGTATGAAGGATATAAGAAGAAAATATAATCCAGTGGTGAGTTATTAAAATTCACATCCAATAAAAAAAAATTTAAAATTGCATTTGGCAAGTATTGACCTGTTGAGTTAATGTTAACAGTCTCACACTTAAAAAAAAAAAAAAAAAAAAAAATTAAACAAAAAGCAGAAATTTTCTCTTCATTTTTTTTGTCAGTTTTTTTATAATGCTTTAAACAAAAGTAAAGCATATCCAAATATAGTACCAGAAGAAAATATGAATTCTTTTGAGTTTAAAGTGCTACTCCGACCACTCTCAACCGTAGGTAAATGGAGTTTGATGGCTAGTTTTTTTGGTTCTTTTGACATTAGTAATCGCCCATCCTATTTTGTTAAGGTTAACTTATCAAGAGGGAGGCTGGGTGCCTTGTTGTTTTGTAGGTGCTTTATTCTTGAATAAAATTATTCATTCATCAAAAAAAAAAAAAAATTCCGACCGCCTTTTCAGTCACTTTATTACAAAGAAACATCTCGAAGTGAATACCTTTCACTCCCATATTGTCAAGAGTCACAAAAGAAAAGGAACCGGAGTTAGGATAAGATCTCTTTGAATCGACAATACACATGGCTCCACATCCTTATAAAATACTAATGGACAAGTCAAATCCGAGTTCTGCCGACGTACGGGTTAGCTGGAACGTATACCTCCCTCAGCTTTTAGTGAACGTCCAAGCTTGAAATCTATGTCCCCCTAATTGGATTAGGACCTCAACATTTAAAGTGAATGAAAGAAGAGAATTCGCCATCCAATACGGCAAGTTTTAGTATGTGTTTGGATAGAAGCGATTGCGTTTTGCTCCTTTTTCTTTGTCTTTTTATTTTTTATTTTTTTTACGCATTTCAAGGACAAAATTTAGCTGAAATGGCTACTGTTTATGCACTGTACATAAACAGTAGCCGAAATTTTTGACTTTTTAGCACATTAGTAAGTCTCGTGTACTTTTTATTTTTCATCAACTTTTTTATTAAAAATGGGTCTCAAAACATTATTCACATGTTTAAAAATTATTTTGTTACAGTATTTTCAGTTTTCAATTTCAGTAAAATAAGTTCTATTCAAATAGATCCTTAGGATTGTTCAGTTGGAGAGGTAAAAAAATGAGGGGATAAAAAATTGTAAGAAAATGAAAAAGTGAAAGAATAGAAAATATTTTAACTTCGCTTTTTTTTTTTTTTGGGAAGTGGAAAAGTAGAGAGATGAAAAAAGTGAGTTGATATAAATTTACTCATATTCCTTTATTTTTAAAAAAAATGATGCCTAATTAAAACAAAAAAAGTGACAAAAAAAAAATGATACCCAATTAAAACCAAAAAAAAGTGACAAACAACTAAAAAAAAGCAATCACATAAATTTATTAAAAAATAAAAATCATGTCCAAGAAAAAAATCACATCTAAATGAAAAAACAAAACAAAAACAAAAAACACACAAAAGAAAGCAAAAGAAAAAGAAAAAACATGAGCAACCTACATTGGATGCCTGCCCAGTAAATTAAAAGAAAGAAGAAAAAAAAAAAAAAAAGGAAAGAAGAGGTAATGTCCAGGAAAAATAAATGGAAGAAGAATAAGAAGAAGAGGAGGCAACGTAGAGGAAGGGGAAAAAAAGTAAAAAAAGTGAAGAGCATCGTACAAATGAAGCTCATGTGCAAGTGTATATAGGTATTTTTGTCCATTAAATAATTTCAATTTTTTCTCCATTTTGACGAAAAAACTTTTTGATAAGCCCATGAATAAAACACATGGGTCCCACTATTTATTTTCCTTAATTTTCATTCAACCAAATATACTTCAAAAAAGTTTTCATTTCTATTTTCTTTTTAAAGTTTTCCATCTACCCTATTTCACTTCCAAACAAATACACCCTCGAAACAATGATTAGTGATTAAATTATATATGAATTGCCCAGATCTTGCCATGTTGTTCTATATATGTAGTTTCAATGGGACTATATTATTATTACAATCATGTGGACATGGGTGCCTCCTCTTCCTTGTTCCAAAGCTATTACATTTTCTTTGCTTTTCTTGCACCCATTTTGTTTTTGTTACTGATCACACAAAGGAAGAAGCTTGTTCAATCAAAGAAGCTCCCTCCTGGTCCCAGTAAGTTGCCTCTAATTGGCAACCTCCACCAACTTCGTGGCTTACCACATCGATCGCTTCAACACCTTTCTGATGAACATGGATCCCTCATGTTCTTGCAACTAGGCTCAATCCCCACTTTAGTAATCTCCTCGGCTGATATAGCAAGAGAGATTTTCAAAGCCCATGATCTTGTTTTTTCAGGCAGGCCTGTACTATATGCTACAAAGAAGCTTACTTACAATCCCTCTGCTGTGTCATTTGCTCCCTATGGTGAGTACTGGAGGGAGGTCAGAAAAATTGTAATCTTGGAGCTACTTAGTGCAAAGAGGGTCCAAAGTTTCCAGGCTGTGAGGGATGAAGAGGTTGCACTTATGCTTGATTCCATTGCGGTTTCGTCGGGTCCGGTTAATTTAAGTGAATTGACACTCTTGCTAGCAAATAACATTGTATGTCGTGTGGCTTTCGGTAAGAAGTATGATTGCGGAGAAGATAAAAGCAAGAAGCGTAGATTGCATGAGACTCTTCGTGAAACACAAGAATTATTCGGAGGGTTTTGCATAGCAGACTTCTTTCCATGGATGGGGTGGCTCAACAAGTTTAATGGTTTTGAAACTAGGCTGGAAAAGAATTTTCGAGAATTGGATGAGTCATTTGAGGAAGTCATTGCGGAGCACCTTGATCCCAGAAGGCCTGAACCTGAACGTGAAGATCTTGTTGATGTACTGATTCGAGTTCAGAAGGATTCAAACCAAGCTATTGCCCTTGGTAGTGACCATATCAAGGGTGTTCTCTCGGTATGCTCCTTTTACTTTGTTTATGCATCCTATTCTTTTCCAAAAGTATAAGGCATGTGCAAGAAATTCTAGCTAAATTAATGTGTTTTCAATCAAGATATTCGGAGTTTAAATCATTCATTCTCATTTAAACTTTAAGATTTAGAGAGGTATCATTCTGCTTTATAGATGGATGATATCTTATTTAATTATTATATTTTTTTCATGGCTACATGTTATATTATATAATATGCATGTTACTTTATAAATTTTTGCCAGCCTTGGTAGAAACCATAAAGAAAATTTTCAATTCTAGGGAAATCCGTGACATTAATTTAATTTTATATCTTACTATATAAACTTTTGCCATCCTTAGTAGCCATAAAGTATATAGCAAATTTAGTATTTTTGGGCAATACAATACCTGTTACTTTATAAAATTCTACCCGTCTAAGTCATAAAGTCAGAAATTTAATAATCAATAAATCCAAAGACAAAACAAATTTTATAACCTTATCAAAAAAAAAAAAAAAAAAATTTATAACCATTTTCACATGTTAAAATGGTAGCTTGTGATTTTTTTTTGGGAGTAAAATGGTAGTTTGTAATTGATAATGTACAATAAAGCGATTTTAGTGGTGGTCCTATTGAAAAGTAATATTGTACTCATCTATCACTTCAATAAATTGTGAAAAAAATTGTGAAATTGTTGTCTTTTAACTATGTTGGTTTGTAATTTTTGGACAATACAGGACATGTTCCTTGCAGGCACTGAGACATCTTCAGCCACCCTAGTTTGGATAATGGCTGAGCTGATAAGGAATCCATTTATAATGCAAAGAGCACAAGCTGAGGTGAGAGAAGCTATAAAGGGAAAAGCAAAGGTGGAAGAAAACCACCTTCCCAAACTCGTGTACCTAAAATCCATTGTAAAGGAGGGACTGAGACTCTATCCATCAGTCCCATTAATTCCAAGAGAAACAATAGATAGTTGCATGATTGAAGGGTACCATATTCCAGCGAAGACAAGAGTGTTTGTCAATGCAAAATCAATAGGAACAGATCCTAAGTATTGGAAGAATCCAAATGAGTTCCAACCTGAGCGATTCTTGGATTGCTTAGTTGATTTTAGAGGGCAACACTTCGAGTTTTTAACATTCGGATATGGTCGTAAAGGTTGTCCTGGAATGAACTTTGGAGTCCTTTTAATAGAGCTTGCACTGGCAAATCTCTTGCATCGTTTTGATTGGGAACTGCCTGATGGGATAAGAAGTCAAGATTTAGATATGGAAGAAGCAATTGGTCTTACAGTACACAAAAAAGTTCCACTTTGCCTTGTGGCTAATCCTGTGGTTTTGTAGTAAACAAAATGCAATCTTTATGTCAAAAAATTAGGGCACAAAATAAAAGGCACCAATAATATTGTGTAATAAGCAAGTTCTGTGTGACTAAAAAACCAGTCTCTCAATTGGTTCCTAGTTAACTTGGTCAAACCGAACATTTAGGTCTGTGACTGAAAAACTAGTCTTTAAATTGGTTCCCAGTTAACTTGGTCAAACCAAATGGTTAAGTTTGTTTTTAAAACTATGGTCGTACCTCAAATATGTTTTACAAGGTCTTCTCAATTTTCATTTGCTAAACTGAAATAAGGTCAATATTAAATATTATACAATAAAAATTGTGACATACATATGGGAGTGTGCTCTTCTTATAATTTTGATGGCTCTCTCTCTCTCTCTCTCTCTCTCTCTATATATATATATATATACACGTGTGAGTTTTTTTTCTCCTTATGCCGTGTGAATACATTATTTTCCCCCCCTTGACTCATGTCGAAAAATTCTTTTCTCGCTTTATTTTTTACATTGAAGGCTTTTTATCTTAACTCATGTCGAAAACATTCTCAAAAAAAAAAAAAAACTCATGTCGAAAAATTCTTTTCTCGTTTTATTTTTTACATTGAAGGCTTTTTATCTTGACTCATAAAAGAATCTCGTTACACTACAAGTATATCGAAATTATTAATGTATTTAAAATTCAAAGAAATTCAAATTACTATTTCAATTTAAACTATGTTACAATTTTTTTGAAAACATTTACAATAAATTTAATTAATTATTTTAATCCTCTATTGATGACAAAAACTTTGGTATTACTAAATAATCTCCCAACTTAAGGTAATTTCTTTTATTTTTTTGATTAAATATTTTATTGTCATTTCTTGATTTTGGTTAAATCACTTCTTTACTTGATATTTTAATTTTAATTAATCTGTGCATAGCTTAGACATGCTAGCATGCTACTAGTATATCTATAAACTTCTTAAAGGAAACTATGATGCTATTATACAAATGTGCAAAATGTTTTCTGTATGAGCATTCACATCCGAATTTCATATCTCATCTTATTTAACCATCCTAAAAAGCTACTTTATCAATGATATCATACCATTTTACAATACACCCAACATTCTAACTTTTATTTTCTTATTCTACTCATTAAAATAATATTTCTACATAATAAAATAATATATCCCACAATTACCATAATTTACAATAAAACACATTATTTATTCTTTCTCTCTCTCTTTATTTCTATTCAACAACCACAATCACCACCACCGCTGCGCTACACATACCTGACACCACCACCACCACCACTAGCAGCAACCCATAATCTACCGTCAACACCAAAAAAAAAAAAAAAAAAAAAAACCCAGGCAGCAAACCCACACCGCCACCCACTGACTCAAAACCCACTCCAACGGAGCCGCAGACACCCACCCACCATCGGCCCACCAGCCACAACTACTTCCACCACCTCCACCATCGACGCACCAGCCACAACCACAAACCCCAGTAGTTGAACCAAAAAAAAAAAACACACACACACAATCCAACGCCAACACAACACCACCAACACCACACAGCCAAATCTAAATCAAAATCCAAAATCCAAAATCAAACCCATCTATTCTCACCAAACCCAAACCCATCTACTCTCACCGGCAGCGATGGCGAGAGAGAGAGAGGGTCGCCCATCGCCGTCTCTATTCATCCCAAACCCGTCATCATCATCATCATCTTCGATCCAAACGCCAAACGCCAAACACCACCCAAACGCCAACCCAAACACCAATCAAACGCCACCCAAATTCGACCCAAACGCCGGAAACCTATGACCTCCATGCCTCCACCACAACTTTTCTAATCGAGTCTCCATGCCATTGCCTCCATTCCGTTGAAGAAGAGAGAGCAAGAAGAAGAGAAAGCAAAAAGAAAGAGAGAGAAGGAATAGAGAGAAAAGAAAAAAAAAATGAGAGCGGAGAGAGAAATTGCCGATGAGAGAGGAGAGAGAAATGAGAGTATTAAAAAAAATATTTTTCTATGCAATTCAGCTACAATATCATCTTACATTTGAGATGGTACTGTGGTTATATCTCAATATAAATTTGGCCTTTTAGCATTTGGCCTTCCCATTGTTGAGCAGTTTTGAGGCTTAAATGCCAAATGTTCCTAACATTTGGCATATACAAGCCCCACTACTGATGCTCTAAAAGTTTTACGACCAAAGGCTTTCTTCTCATTATCGTAGAACGGAAGCCATTCATGTCAATTCTTTGAAGCCCACACCCATTTCTTACAAAAATATAAAAATAAATGAGAGAGAGAGAGAGAGGAATCATAACCTTGCATTGAAGATTTGGTACGGAGTGGTTTTGTGAGTGAGTATGCTGTGTGTTGTCTACATTGAACGCATCATTCATCAATCCAAACTTCACTTTCTTCAAATTAACCCATCAAGAGTACAAATTGGCATTAACCCACAAGTTATGTGTTCGTGCTGTCGACAGTGAAGAGAGAGACAGAATCGATAATGACAAATGAAGGAAAACAGTACTGTTTTCTGAAAATAAAGAACGAAAAAAGAAAAAGAAAAGAAAAGAGATAGTATTCAGCAAAGATCCAATAATCACAAAATTGTCATAACATAAAGTTGAAGCTGAAACACCAAAAAGATGTTCTTACTTCTTAGAATTTGCATCTGCACAATAAATTTGAGATAAGATATTTAAAATGGATAAAATTTTGTTACAAAGTTAATCGGATGTAATTTACTATTTAATTCATAAACTTATATTTTATACATAATTTTAGACTACAAAAACTTAAAAATTAAAGATTTGATTGATGAGGTATCAATCTTTGATATTCTGAAAATTTTGTAAATATGAAAGATATAAGAATCCAGATGTGAATTTATTAAAATTCACATTTAATAAAAAATATTTAGAAGTGCATTTGGCGAGCATTGGCCTTTTGAGTTAATGTAAACGATCTAACACTTAAACTCTTTTTTTTTTTTTAAAGCAGAAATTTTTTATCAGTTTTTTTATAATGCTATAAACAAAAGTAAAGCACATCCAAATACAATACCAAAAGAAAATATGAATTCTTTGAGTTTAACATGCTACTCCGACCACTCTCAACCATAGATAAAAATGAAAAGAAAACATGAACTTCACTCCACATCCTTATAAAATACTAAAGGGCAAGTCGAATCCGAGTTCTGCCTAACATCTTAGCTGGAACGTATACCTCCCTCTGCTTTTAGGGAAGGTCCAGGCTTGGAAGCTATGTCCTTCTAACTGGATTAGGACCTCAATGCTTGATTCCATATCCAGGATTAGTGAAAGAAGAGAATTCCTTATCCAATACGGCAAAGTTTCAATGATTAGTGATTACATTAGACATGAATTGTTCACATCTTGCTATGTTGTTCTATATATGTAGTTTCAATGGGACTATATAGTCTATATTGTTGCATTCATGCGGACATGGGTGCCTCCTCTTCCTTGTTCCAAAGCTATTACATTTTCTTTGCTTTTTTTGCACCCATTTTGTTTTTGTTACTGAACAAACAGAGGAAGAAGCTTGTTCAATCGAAGAAGCTCCCTCCTGGTCCTAGTAAGTTGCCTCTAATTGGCAACCTCCACCAACTTCGTGGCTTACCACATCGATCGCTTCAACACCTTTCTAACATGTATAATTTTTTTTTTTAAGTGGTAACTTTCTAACATGTATAATTTTTTAATTAATATTTATTAGAGGAGAGAATGAATGTGAAAGAGAAGGGAGGAAAAAAAAAGATGAGATGTGCATGAGAGAGAGAGAGAGAGAGAGAGAGAGAGAGAGAGAGAGTTATAGTTATGTTAGGTCTTAATATTAAGTAGGTCTCACACTTTTCTAAATATTTAAAAAATGTGTTATTAAGTAATGTTATTTGAAACTGAAAACTGATATGAGGAGTTTTCTAAATTTAGTATTTAAACACTCTAAAATGAGAATTGTAACTCAAACACCCCTAAATGAAATCTCTTACCAAATGCATTGGTTACTTTAAACTTTGCTTTCTTTTCTTTCATCTTCTTAGAAACCAAATATAGACAAAAACAAAACACCCACAAAAAATTAAACGAAACCCGTTAATCAGAACAAGGAAAAGTTGGAACTTTTGCATACCAAAAGGTGGGTTTTGCAAGAGCCAAGAGTGTCAGAGTTTCAGAGAAGATAGTATTAAAAAAACAAAGCAAAAGACACTTAAAAATTATACGTTACAATCCGACTTGATAACATAATTAAGGATATGCTTATCCGGGATAATGTTCTGCTCGGAACAGTATTAGTCCTGGTAAGAACCACTTCTTTTGGATTATTTTGTGTTTATTGCCTTAATTGAGTGTGTTTGGCAATTGACATATGCTTTTAGCTTTTATGTACTGCTTACTTATTTTCACATTTTCTCACTTTTTCAAATTTTTTTCAAAATACAAATATAGTTTAGCACATTTTTAGCAAAAGTTTTTAGCAAAAAACTAAATAAATTGCTCCTAAACAGACACACACACATATATATACACACTTAGATAAAGAAATTTCATTACATCAAAGGCCAAAAAATAAACAATTTTTTCCCCAAAAATTTAAGTCTTAGGTGGTCATATTTTGTGTCTGTTTAGCTAATTTACAAATCGTATACTCAAACTTTAGCCTATTTTCATTTTAGTTTGTATGATTTAGATTTTTTCAATTAACAGTACGTCAATTTGTTTCAATAAAATTGTCTTATATTCCTGTGTTTGATTATGATCTTAAAAATTAGTTTGACTAGCACTAAAAATTATCAATATATATTGTTATTAAAACAATTATATGAAGAACGTTTTCATTCACAAATACAAACCCTAAATAGTAAAATATCTTTTCTTTTTTAAGCCATTTGAAACCCTTAATTGGAAAATATACCCTAAATTTGCAATCCATGCAAAAAATTAGAAAGCAAACTAATTGATTCGAGTAAAAAATGTAATTTGACACAAAGTCAAGGATCAGTTTGAAGAAAAAGTGTGGGCGAAGAGCTTTTGCAAAGTAGTAAGTTTGATGCCCTTGTTTAGGTTGTGCTTGTAATAAAAATATTAGAATAGGTTTTAATAAATGTCAAACATGCTGTTTGTGTGGTTGTTGAAAGGTTTTAAATTTAATAGTGTTCGGTAGTCGTAATTTTTGGAGATTTATTTTGTGTGTGTGGAGAAGGTAGCATTTCAAACCAGTGGAGTCTAATTCATGATGATTGTTCATTAATTATCATCAGTCATAATTTTTTGAGATTTATTTTGGGCTATTGATTTACTGAAGATTTTGATTTTTTTTTTTTTTTTTTTTCTGAGAAGGTAGCATTTCAAACCTATGAAGTCTAATCCATGACTTTTTTTTTCTTTTTTTTTTTTTTTATTACTAAGCCAAGAAACCAATTGGTTTTTTATGCAGGCGAGTATTAAACTTCAGATTTTTATTCGACAATAAAAAATAAAAAAAAATTTACCAGTTAAGTTTATTAAAACTATAGACCTTTGAGTTGAGTGTGAATTGAGGTGGAAAATGGTAGAGGTAAAGCAACCCATGCCTTCTAAAATCACTTCACAAGATTCTTCAAAAATATATATAATTAAAAAAAAAAAAATCTCTAAACAAAAGGTAAAGGTCACGCCCACTAAAAATAACATCACTACTTTGCTAAAATCTTCCTTGAAATCCACATTGTCCTTATTTTCTAAAACATGATAATCTTTTTTCTAATTCTCCTTGTGGCAATAGGCGCGCTCATCTTTCGTAATATTTTTAATCGGTGGCTCCTTTAAAATTAGATATATATTTGTTTATCCTACTTGACTTGTTATAGATAGAATTGCCCCTAACCATCAAAGTCTCACTAATTGTGTCCCCATGTGCTTGCTTGTCTTTCCTATGGTACTCATTAATAGTCAAGGCATTACATATAGGGTAGGGGTGGTAAATGGGTGGGTTGGATCATAAATGGATTGGGTCATAAATAGGTTGGGTGTGTAATTACCCATTTATCCATTTATGACCCATTTATATATAAATTAATTATCCATTACCTGTCCAACTCATTTAATTAGTAACCCGCCCATTTAACCCAATATGACCCAAATAAATAAATAACTTGTTAGTACTAGATTTTCCCATTAAGTTAGCAACAACAAAATTTCTCATAAACCAAACAGGACCCTTGAAAATCGGATTAAAATCTTTTAGCTTTATAACAACATCAACCACTTCATTTTCATTTATTTTCCCAAACTTTCTCACAAACCAAACAGAACTTCTCCTCACCCAGACCAATACCTAGCTAATTAAACAATTTTTTAAGCAAACAAACAAAAACTCATAAAACTAACCTGAACTTTAGTCTAAACTCTAAAATACAGTTTTTCCCTAATTTTCTCAAAACTTTCTCGGCAACCAAACAGAAAAACTTGAAAAATGAAAAGTATAAAAAATAAAATAAAATAAAAACTCACGTGCCTCATGTTCGACCCTCCATTCTTGAACTCTTCATACAAATCCTAATCTTCTTCTTTGTCGTTCTCAACGTCGAGCCCCTTCGTTGTTGTTGTTGTCATTTTCGATGCTATCGGAGTTGTTGACTCGAGGCTTAGCTGAAGGACCTTTCTCCATGGCGTCCATGCGTTTGAAATGGACCCAGGAGGAGATAAACTTCCAAATGGGCATGGATCTCACTCTCTGCAGCTCCGTGCGGTACCATTTCCTCAGCTTCTACATCTTGTGACAGTACTGCAAGGCGGTCTTGGGAGGAGACATGGTGGAGCAGCGACAAGCGACCGAATCCACCACCTCCTACTAGTGGTTTGCCTTCAGATTCCCATGCCAGAGTGAGTACCATTTCTTGCGATAGGAGTCAATCAGCGCGACGGCCTTGTCATGGGACTAGCATGACGACAGTAGGTGCCACGAGGCAGTGAAGGGCTGGGGTTGAGTTTAGGGCGGACCTGGATCGGAGTCTGGGTCGAGGTTTGGGGCCAAGCCTGGAAAATCTGAGAAAATCTGAGGGAAAGTGTTTGGGCTTAGAAATCTAGAGGTTAAGGTGCTTGGCTACTAAGAAAATCTAAGGGAGAGTGAGATTGAGGGCTTTGGGCTTAGGAATCTAGATGTTATACTGTTTATTTAAGTTTTTAGATTTTAGAAGGGCTTAGTGGTTTATTTAATTTTAAATTTTAGATGGGATTAGTGGGTATTAATGGATTTATCCATTTAGACCTATCTAATTAAATAACCAAATGGGTTTTTATTCATTTAACCCAAATACTCAAATGAGTTAAGTTAAGACTTATCCAAATAAGGTAGGTAATGGGCGGGTTTATAGATATGGATAAAAATTGTCACCTCTAATGTAGAGGTATCAATTTTGTTCTGCCTCGCTTGACCAGCCCCGCCTCGCTTCACCACGCATGGATTTTCCATGTCCTGCAAAGGTGGTGGGGAGGGGATGAGGTGAGATTTTAGTCTCGCACCATGGGGTTAGGCGGGGACGAGTTTAGACTTTTTAGACCCACCCCGCCCCGCATTGATAAATGTTATAATTGTTAATTTTTCATATCCTAAAATATTATTATTTAATAACGTGGCTCTTTGTCTCTGTTTTGTTGTTTGTTATATTATGAGATTCTTGTTTTTGTTGTGATATTATCTTTTTAAACTTTTGGATAATATTATTTAGTTTTTGCTTAAAAATCAGTTTGATTTGATGTGATCAAGTTAGTTATAATTTCGAGTATATTTTTATTAATAAAATAGGTTTATTAAAAATATATTGTAATGGTTGTGAGGCAAATTAACAAAAAATAGAGTTTTATAGAATGGGGCAAGGCTTTGAGGGGCCCCAAGAGGCAGGGATGGGATAAGAAAATTTTTTCCATTATGCGAAGCGGGGCGGGGGTGAAGACCCCATCCTTCAGCCTCTTTCAGCCCCGCCTTACTCCATTGTCATCCCTAATTGGACGTACCCACATCAAATTTAATCTCATTATTTTCATAGAACAATGTGGTAATAAGTTAACTTTTTAACTTTTAATATTAGTCCTTGAAACTAATTACACCTGGTGTTGTACTTGTACCAAATTTCAATCCAACTCAAAGTTGCGACTTGTGAAGGCACCGGATGATATCTTTCTAGTAATATGATGATTCTCTATCAGGATGGAAAATAATAACACGGCTTGTGTCCAATGTACCATGCACTAAATCCAATATGATGGGGCCTCATGTTTAATGTACAAGACATGCTAAACCCATGCCTTTCCCAAATAATAAAATATGAGTAAGATGAGAGCAATCGGACACTGTGCAAGCGCATGTTTCATGAAGAAAATGGGAGTCTATTGCCCAAATTTCTTTGTTTTGCGTGTTACTAACAGTCTTTGACTCTTGATAAGGTAATTATTTGTGTTTTTTCTCGGAATACAGTTAATGTGGTAGTCACACTCACACTAATAAAAACAAACCACTCAAAATAAATACTAATACATAAACTTATAAATTGGTGTAAAAAATATTAATTTTTACATTTAGTTCTAGGAATTATACTATTTGATCACATCATGTTTACGTGGAATGATAGAAATCGGAATGGAATTTTGTTTGTTATACATGACCATATGAGCAGTTTCTTGATGTTTTTCTTTTGGGGTGGGTCCAATGATGAATCATAATATACTAACAGAGCCAAAGATAACAAGAAGTCGAAAAGGAAAATATAAGATAAAAAGAATAAGGTATGTTGGTAACTATTTTTTCTCCTTATTTTTTGTTTTTAAAAATAATTTTTTTTTAAACTAAAAAAATTTTTTGGCAACTTAAAATTAACAAAAAAACAAAAATTGTTTTCAAAACTCAATTTGTGAAGGAAATTGAAATATGCAAAAGACTATTTTTAGTTTCTAATTATCAAAAATCAATTAAATCACGCATTTAATTTAATGAATCATCACATTTAATGAGTTAACATTAAAGTTCAAATTCCAGTAACAACATATTTTTTTATTTTTTTCTTCAAAAAATTATTATTTTAATTTCAACTAACTAAACATGTTTTTTATTTCAAAAATACAAGATGTTTTTTTCTTTATATCCCTAAAACAAGTTTTTGAAAATAGAAAATAAAAACTATTGTCAAACATAACCTAAGTTTCCACAAGTAACTTCACTAATATCTTCTAAACTCTGCAGAACAAACTCTGGGAGAGGTTAAAAATGCTAAAAGATTACTTAATACTTAACAGGAAATGCAATACTAGATAAAAGTCTTTGTCTGGCGCACTCGTCAGAACATCCTCCCAACCCGTGAAAATTTGGCTCTAAGGCATATAGTTGAAGACAGCACCCAGGAGCAGTTGGCTGTTGTTATGGCGTCAATTTCAGCCAGAGGACCACAGGTTTTTGATAATGAGGAGGCAGAAATATTAGCTTGCCGAAAAGCTTTAGAATTTGCAGTGGATGCGGGTTTCAGGGATTTAATTTGTTGAGGGAGACAATAAGGTGGTCATGAACTCCATTACAAGCATTCATACTACATCCTCTCGGCTGGGACACCTGTATGGACTATGGAGACGTTAATTGCATTGAAGCAGGGATAGGCAACTTGAACTGTAAATTGTGTTCCTCGAACAGCCAATACAGTGGCTCATGCGTTAGCACGTTACGCTAGAAATGTTGAGGATGAGTTGGTTTGGTTGGAGGAATCCCCTCCGCCTGCCTTTGAAGCGTTGTATCTTGACTCTTCATTATATTCAATGAAATTTGCTTTTGGTTTCAAAAAAAAAAAAAAAAATAGTTTACTGTAGTGACAAATTATGATGGTGGTAATAGGACTTTTTCATCATTAAGAAAAACTGTGTGACCGACAAACTTGTAATAGAAATTCAGAACTATGGCAAAGAAAAGTCTATAAACAAATGTTTTAGAGAAAATATAAAGTTTAGTTACAAATTTGGTTATAGCTGATAGCAACAACTCTACTCAATATTTTTTTATTGGATGTAAATTTAGAAACACTTATCATTGGATTGCATTTCTTTTTTATATTCTCCATGCTTGTAAAATTTTCAGAAAATTAAAGATCAATAGCTATATCATCAATTAAATATTTAACTTTCAAGTTTTTATAACCTAAAATTATGTATAAAAATAAGTTTATAAATAGAATAATAAATAACATTCAATTGACATAAAATTTGACAAGTGACAGGGTGTTAAAGGCATAAAAAATTAGCAATTCAACGATTAAATTTTCAAATTTGTAATCATGTTAATTTGTGTAAAGAGAGTTATAGCTAATAGCTACAACTAAGTTTGTAGCCAAACTTTATCCTCTGGGTAAAGCATAGTCGCAAATATAAATTGATGACCACCTACTGAATAAAGGGAATCATTTACTCTCTTTTATGTCGATTAAAACTCCAATGGCTTTTCTATCATGGCTAAAGGAGAGCTTCCAACCCTTCTTGCTCCTTGCATCCATTCTCCTAGCAGTGTTGCTGAGTTTTTTCATGAAGTTGAAGTCAGGGAAAAGAAAATTCAATCTGCCACCAAACCCTCCAAAGCTACCTATAATTGGTAACCTTCACCAACTTGGCAACATGCCTCATCTATCTCTGCAGAGTCTGGCAGAAAAGTTTGGGCCAATTATTTACTTACAACTTGGTGAGGTCCCAACAGTTGTGATTTCATCCGCTAGACTGGCCAAGGAGGTATTGAAAACCCACGATCTTGCACTATCAAGCCGTCCAAAAATATTTTCAGCCAAACACCTCTTTTATAATTGCACTGATGTTGCTTTTTCACCATATGGTGCATATTGGAGGCATATTAGAAAAATATGCATACTTGAACTACTAAGTGCCAGCAGGGTTCAATCATATAGCTTTGTTAGAGAGGAACAAGTAGCACGTTTGGTATGTAGAGTTGCACAGTCATATCCCAGCACCACCAATCTATCCAAGATGCTTGGACTATATGCAAATGATGTTCTTTGCAGGGTTGCATTTGGGAGGGATTTCTCAGCAGGAGGAGAATATGATAGCCATGGTTTCCAAAAGATGCTTGAGGAGTATCAAGTATTGCTTGGAGGATTTAGCATAGGAGATTTCTTCCCTTCCATGGAATTCATACACAGCTTAACAGGCATGAAATCAAGACTGCAGAATACTTTTCAACGCTTTGATAAACTCTTTGATCAGTTGCTGACTGAGCATGAAAATCCCAAAAGAGAAAAAGAGGAGCATAAGGATCTTGTGGATGTTTTACTTGATATACAGAGGAATGGTTATGATGAAATGCCACTCACCACAGATAATATTAAAGCTATCATCTTGGTCAGTGAGCACTCTCTTTTACTTCCCTCATTGCTATTAAGTCCCAACTGGTTGAATATAAACCTTCTTAAGTTTTTTTTTTGGGATAAAAACCTTCTTAAGTTTTAGCTTACAGATTACTCTACTCCTCACTTAAATTAAATTATTTGATTGCATGGCAATAAATGATCAATTCAATCATGTATTGAATTTAATTGAGAAACCTAAGGTATAACACTAAGATTGCATTTGGATACTTGAATTTAAATTTGAATTTTAAAGTGATGGATTTGAAATGTCTTAATTCCAAATCCATAAATATTTAATTATATCATATGGATTTCTAAAATTCTATGGGTTTTGAACTGCAGGATATGTTTGCTGGAGGAACTGATACAACTTTCATCGCCCTTGACTGGGGAATGACAGAACTTATCATGAACCCCAAAGTCATGGAAAAAGCACAAGCTGAAGTAAGGAGCATAGTTGGAGACAGAAGAGTTGTTTTGGAGGGTGATCTGCCTCAGCTGCACTACATGAAAGCTATAATTAAAGAGATCTATCGGTTACATCCTCCTGCTCCAGTATTACTCCCAAGAGAATCCATGGAAGAAGTGAGCATTGATGGGTACAATATTCCAGCCAGAACTCGTTTTTTTGTCAATGCTTGGACAATAGGGAGAGACCCAGAATCTTGGGAAAATCCAGATGTTTTTGAACCAGAAAGATTTATGGGTAGCCGTAGCACTGTTGATTTCAAGGGACAGCATTTCGAGCTTATACCTTTTGGTGCTGGTAGAAGAAGCTGCCCAGCTATCACATTTGGAACAGCGAGTATTGAGCTTGCTTTGGCTCAACTTCTCCACAGCTTTGATTGGGAGCTTCCCCCTGGTGTTACAGCTAAAAATTTAGACATGACAGAGGCTTTTGGCATCACAATGCACAGGATAGCTAATCTGATTGTCATTGCCAAACCACGTTTTCCCTTGGTCCATAATGATAATCCACAGATTTAGTCATCCTCCTGGGCCCTGGCACCGTTAATCCATGCCGAAAGGGGAGAGACAAAAGGCACCCGTCAAACAGGAAGTTGAGAAGACTTTCCTGATCAATAATCTAGAGCAAGTGGACAACAGGTACCCCACAAAGTACAATGGAATAAAAATGTCTAATGCTTTAGGGTCCGTTTGGTTCCCGTAAAATATTTTCCGGAAAATAGGTATTTTTCGGAAATGCTATTTTTCGAAAAAGGAAAATATTTTTAAGTGTTTGGTTATATTATGAAAATTGTTATGGAAAATAATTTCATGTGTTTGATTCCGTTAAGAAAATGCTATTTTCCGGCAACAACAACACAACAACAGCAACAACAACAATAACAAATTGATTCCGGCCACCACAATAACACCACAACAACAAAAAAAAATTGATTCCGGCCACCGCAACAACACAACAACAACTGAAAAAAATAGATTCCGGCCACCACAACAACACCACAATAACAAAAAAAAATTGATTCCGGCCACCACAACAACACAACAACAACAACAAAAAAAAATGATTCCGGTAACACAACAACAACAACAACGCAACAAATTGATTCCGGCGAGTTTAAAAAACAAAACTGAGATGGGTCGAAGGTCTGGGTCTCGGCGATGGGTCGACGACGGCATCTGGGTCGTCGAAGGTCTGGGTCGAAGGTCTAGGTCGTCGGTCGAAGGTCGAAGGCGATGGATCGAACGTCTGGGTCGAACGCCTGGGTCTGGGTCGAACGCCTTAGGCTTTGGGTTCGTGGGTCGCCGGCTCTGGTTCGAAGATCGGTGGCGAGCTGGGTTCGCCGTTTCAATCTGGGCGAGCTGGGTTCGCCGGCGAGCTAGGCTCTCCGGTTCTTCCTTCCTCTCTCTCTCTCTCTCTTTTCCTCTTCACGCTCTGTGTCTGTTTTTCGGAAAATTGTATTTGAAGTGAAAATGAAAGCTGAAACGATTTTCACCCTTGACCGTTGACCTCGAAAATTAATTTCCGGAAAATGGCATTTTCTTGCGCAGCCAAACACCCGAAAATAGTGAAAAGCATTTCCGGAAATGCTTTTCACCCGATTCAAACGCAGCCTTAATCTCATATAATGCATTTTGTATTCTGAAATAAGGTAATAGGTTTAATGTAATCCTTGAGCTTGCATCTGCCCTGCATATGAACCTGAGGGCCTGAAGGAGCAAATTTAAAACTGTTGGCATCCAAAAATTAGCAATTCCCTGATCAAGAAAAGGTTGGGAGTTGCAAGCAACAAAGGGGATACTTTACATTGCAATGAAAAATGTCAACTCATGTTCATAATAATGATACTAAAGTCATATTTCATCTCCCAACTTCCACGGAAAAAAAGGGGAGAGAGAGAGAGAGTACAAGTTCCTGAATTTTTATATTTTAGGCAATTAGATACATTTGATTATGCAAGGATACATAATTAGACAAAAAAAAAAAAAAAAAACTTTCAAATACACATTACAAGGAGTACAAATGTTATATTTTAGACTGTATAGCAAGAACTTCTTTTTACAAGCCAGAATGATTTTAACAAAATTTACGGGGACAACCGCTGTTTGATTAATTCCACAACAGAACATGGTAGAATACGCTCAAACACAACACAACCAAAAAGCATAAAAAAGATGCACAGTGGAGAAATTTAATATTGGAAAGCATGCATGTAAGTGTAACTAGCTTTGTAAAGCAGCTTTTCAGTTTTTCCAGGGGGAAAAATTGTGATATTGGGCAACTCATCTTCATATGGTGCTCTCTCAATATTTCTATCGAATACATTTTAACCCAGCTACTGAACCTCAGGGAGACCTTATATCCTGAAGATAATGACCTACTTGCTGAGCACCAATAAACAAGGCATCAGCAACGAGAAAGACCCCCACCTGTGCCATAAATGATCATATTAGTCTATTCAGGTAAGGGGCTAAAGAGTAAAAGGCAATTTATATATTACCAATTTGGGGAAGAGAATAATTACCAGACGGGCAGAAAACATTAGTCGGTAACCCCAACCTTCTTTTGCAGCTGCATCTCTTTGTTGATCAGTAAAACTGAAGATATTAACGGAATAGGTTATTAATGCTGTGTGTTAAAATTATAATAAATGAACAAGTCCCTCAATTCACACAGTGATATATGTTAATCACACAAGGATAGAGAATGTAATTGGGATACAGAAAGAAAGTCTCACAAATCAAGCCCAAGCACTTATTGTCTTATAAAGTAAAGATGTACTAGATGAGGAAATGAAGAAAGATTTGGTAAGTTAACAAATACACTCAATAGATCTTAACCCACAAACATACCTCCGCATCACTCCACTCTAATGATTTGATGAGGTGCCTTTTGAGCTAAAGCTCTTTGGTTTGGCACAAGGAAATGAGGACACATTCACCAAGTCATGGACTTTAATTCAGTAAGTCATTTGCATAGACATCATGCTAAGATGTGTGGCTGGTGCCAACCAGCAACCCAACAAGACCTAATTTTTCATGGTTCAGAGTGAGCACAACTGATTTGGTAAAAATACCAAATCCAATCTACAGGCATTTACTGGATAATGCATCTGAAAACTGATGCAGGAGCACAACCAAAAATTATTTCAATATCTTATTTTCGATTTCATTGGATAATTTTATATTTTAAGTTTTTATTTGCTTAGTTTGAGTTGTGATAGGAATTAAATTTCATGTTCTCAAGTAGGGATTAGTTTGGATTAATATTTGAGTTTGGCTAGGATTTATTGTTTATCTTTATCCCTTATTTCCTGGAAGCTCTATAAATGTCCGGATGGTTTATTTAGTATTAAGACTATTTAGATTATTATTATTAATCAAAGATTTCTTTGCAAAAATGCTTTTGTGTTTGTTGGTGATTCCAAACCCTTAGGTGGTGAAGCCTAAGGTTTACCATGGGACTGTTCTAGGTATTGAAGCCTAGGCTGTCCTGCATCAAAGACAATGTCGAATTCTGCAGTGGTTAGTGCTGACATCATCTTCTGGTTTGGTAAACTGCTTGTTGAGATTGTGTGCCGGGAAACAAGCATGTATACTTTAAAATCCTTAATGTATACCAAGGCCTTATATTATATTGATATATAGCATGGAATTTTCTATATTTCCATTTGAATAAAAAAATATAAAGAAAAATTTCAATCAATTCATTTTCCTTTTATGATACTTCTCAAAAGAAAAAGAAAAAAAAAAAATAGATTGTTACCCAAGAAACTCTGAAACCCCACCAATTCCAGCAAGTTTAAATGGTAGAGGACCTTCTCTGATAAGATCCTGCTCCACACAAGATGAAACTCAGTATATTCTCAAATTCATGTTTGATTGACAGAACAGAAGTAAGAAAGAGAAGGGTATCTATTAATTATCATAAAAAGAAGAAAGAACATGATATAATATCACAATATTAATAACATCAAAGTCCCTGGACCACTCATAACAAATACCTCCTCTTCAGCAGCCTCCAGGCCCCCTTGCACCCAGAAAAGGTTTTTGTAGCCAGCATTATATAGTAGCTCGCAAGCAGCTAAAGATCTGCCAGTATATTATAGTCCAGAATGAGAGGAGAGACAAAATAGCACATAGCATTCTTTATGATACATCTATAATATTTGTGTTTGATTCTTCAATATGTAAAGGTGATTTGCATCCCTCAATAATTTATCTATTAAGTATATGTAGGACACCAAAACCAACTATGACAATCAAAGGTAGGGCTATGAGCGGAACCCTTCTGCTTCTCACCCAAGCTGGAACATATGTTTCAATTTAGTGACAAGTGCTTTGAGCCAGTCCAACAACATAAATTCCTACCAGAACAAGCAACAGAGGTATGCTATCTAGAACCTGACCTAGGAAAAGTCACTTTCTGGAGAGAGATTGCATGGTTTACAACTGAATTGGCTAAAAAAGCTGCAAAACTGGAAGTTCACTTTGTACTTGTTTATCCCTCATATTAGTGTTTCATGTTCAGGGATGAGGATGACTCAGCCACTTTATGGCTTAAAACAACGACAAAGATCTCTCAATAAGATGGTCTTTTAGAAGAAAATATAAGCATTGTCCAGTACAATCTCCATTACTTAAAGCCTTTTCAGCCTATAGTTTAGCGTTTGGACATTCCTTGAATGTCAAACAGTTCCATCAGTTCTGTATATTTATACAACTGAATGCTATATATTACACACACGCGCGCACACAATACAATAAAAAGCAAAGGCCTGTGAAAAATATTGGGGACATAATAAAACTGACAATATAAAATGTTTGTATTATATAATCTTGAATGTAATGCTTTGCTGAGCATAACAAAACATAATCTATAGAGTACAATAACGTCAAATATTTTATTGCAGATGGTCCCAGAGTACAATTTCGGCATGATGTTTGGCGTGGACCCAACCTTTAAAGGTGTTATATCCAGATCTCTATTCTCTAGTAGTAAAGAAGAATGCTATGTTTGTTCTTGTTTGGAGTTGTTGAATGAGGAAGAGAGAAGTACATGGAAAATTCATTTTGTATGTGGTTTTAATGATTGGAAACTGGAATCAGTTGATTTGTTCTTCAATATCTTCTATTCCAACATCCCAAAAGGTATGGGCCCTAGTAGGTTGAGATGGTAAGTTTTATGTTCTCTCCTATTACGAGGCCTTGAGAGGCTCCTATAAAATGGCTTTTCCATGGAGTGTATGGTGTACAAAGGCTCCCGAAAGGGTGGCATTCTTTGTCCAGCAACAAGGAGAAAAACACTTTCATGTGACAACCTTATGAGGAGGGTTATAACCTTGGTGAATAGACGTATGTGCAAGTGTAGTAGTGAAACAGTGGATCACTTACTAATTCATTGAACTACTGCTAAGGAGATGTACTCTTGTATTTACCATGTTTGAGGTTCATTGGGTGCTTCCTACCAGAGAGAGTTGTGGATGTACTATCTGAGTGGAAGATTTGTGTTACTACTCATGGCAACCTGTTTGTTTAGAAGATAGTCCCACTGTGTCTAATGTGGGTGATATGGAGGGACAGAAATAACCACACTTTCAATTGTAAGGAGCTTTCAACCATGGAGTTAAAGAATTTATTCTTGAGACTGCTATTTTGAAGGGTCTTGTACTCTTGGAAATAGTGAAGAGCATTCAATGTAGATTTCAAAGGCTATCTTTCCTTTAGAGCCTAATTTTTCTCTGTTGTAATATTTTAGGAAATTTGAGTACACATCCTCTGTGCTTAAGTTTTTCCCTTCTCAAAAATGTTATTACTTGTCAAAAAACAAAACAAAGCATAGTCTAATTCAAACTGAAAAGAAGGAATTTCCAAATGCTTAGTGTTAAAATCACAACTGCAATTCTCTCCAACAAGCAGAAATAGTAATGACTCTGTATTAACCCACTAGTATCTGAAAGTCCAGTGAAATAAAAAGCTCACCTCAAACCCTTCTGGCATGCAACAATAAGGTCTGTATCCTTTGTATACTTCTCCACAACCTTTGGCAAGAACTGGCTGTTGAAGAAAGGAAAAAACAATAATAAGCCAAGCATTGTATATAAAATTAAAGGGTAAAATACTATTTTGGTCCTCACACTTTACCAAAAGCTTTTTTTTTTTTTGTCCCTAAAATTTAAAAAGTTATTTTTTCATCCTTAAAATTTGTAAAGAGTTTTTTTTAATAGTTTCTAGATAAAGATAGGGATAAAAAAAAAAAAAAAAAAAATTTACTTTTCCAATAGTTTAGAGATGAAAAGAATTTTTTTTGGTAAAATTCAAGGACAAAAGTTAAAACATTTTCAATAGTTTAGGGATGAAAAAATGAATTTTTGAATAATTTAGGGACAAAAAACAAACTTTTTAAACTTCAAGGACAATAAAACAAACTTTTGGTAAAATTTAAAAACCAAAATAATATTTTTTACAAAATTAGATATTAAGGAATACTTCCTGACATACTTATTGTAAGACAATGTAGGCACACCGCTCCACCAACCTCCTACACAAACATAAGTCAAATTTAGCAAAATCACCAGCACAAAGTCCAAGCCTCCAAGGAAGCTTATCCAAATAGTTCAAAGGAACTAGCATTTCATTATAGTCAACAGTGCCAAATTCCATATCATACTAGCCTCTAAGCACCAAAATTAGTACTATCTTGATGCCAATGAGACATGATAATAATATTAATCAATAACCATTCATGATGCAATCCATTAGCATTGATGCAGAAAAAGAAAAAAAAAATCAATTACAGAAGACAAGTTAGCAATAGTTGTTTGATACCCATCACAAAGCTTGTGATCTGTCTGGACAGAGTTCCAGCGTCAAACTTGTCATCAACATCAAAGATTGGAATCCAGGTTGAGCCTTTAACCCATGCCTTCAAAACAAGGAAAAGAAAATGATAATTCAAGAATCTTGATAGAGCCATTCTGCTTTATAAAAATTTACTAAGAAAAGGAAAAATGAAAAGAAAACAGTACAAGGGAAAATTTTTTAGATAACCAGTTTAGTAATGAGAAATAGTTAATAAGAGCTAATTAATTTACAACAATAATTTCACAAGATGCCTAAAAAACATGGTATTTATCACTATTGCAAGCTATCACAATAATCACCAAATAAACTATAAAATACATAAGAGATGTGGAGTGATAAAACCCGTTTATGCAGAACTGATGAGCAGTGAGCCAAAAATAATATTTGGAAACTTAAAATTGAAAGTAAACCTGTCCACCTTTTGGTGTTCAGTAGAGGGACGAACATCAAGTAGGGTTTTGTTAGTTAGCTGAATTGCATATCCAGCTTCCCTGGGTGTAAGAACTTTCACTTTTTCTTCCCTGACCTATGACAAACAGTAGAAACATGACATGGAATTCCTGAGCCACACAATTTGAATTCATTTGGAAAGAGGTATTTCCTCACAATCGTAGTGAATAAACTGCAATTGATACAAATATCAGCATAATCAATTTATCTAGGTGATGGATACAAAGTTAGGCCTCACTGGCCAAAACATGACCCAAGAAAGGCAAAAGGGTATGTACAATCTCAAATTGAGTATCTTGCTAACCACTTTTACAACAGATATAGACTCAGAATGTTAAGTGAAGCCCCAAAGAACTGAAAACTATTAATCTTAGAGATCATATATGTCAAAGCACTCATACTCTTCACAAACTCTGAACAACCAATATTTGCAAATAAATATCTGGTCAAAGATTTTCAATAATCAATGTACAAAATGAGTATCTAAACAATCATCAGCACACCTATCATTAAATTTCATAATAATTGAAATCATTTCGGAAAATATTACTGACTGCCTATTTACCAGTGACTTGTTCAGATGAGAAGGGCAGTGCCTAGGATTTTCCTCTGTGATTGTTTGACAAAATTGACCTATACAATCTTTTATGTTATTTTCTACAACTCAGTACATGCTAAAGTCAAGAGCTTGCACTTTGAAATAACATAGAAAATAATTGATGTATCAGGGATGTTATGTGGAACATGATTACTTATCAGTAAAAGAAATTAAAACGTTATATGGAACCTGATTCTACTGAGAGAATCCAAATTCTCCTTTTTTTTCACTAGTTAATCTTCCTAAAAACTGGAATCTTCTCAAACAATGTAATATAGACTATAGACCCATCACTCAAGTAATGGGGATTTCAATTATAAGCAGACCTAATAAATTCAATTTTTTGGCAGTTTAGTGCTAATGATTAAAACTATAATACACTTAATGAAAAAACTTAAATATAGTTACTTAGATGTTGTTCTTGAGGTTCTCTAATTAAATTTAGCCACATGGCTACATTGACCAATGCAACACGAAAGGTATTATCTCCCCAAGGACAACAAAGTTCAACTACGTGGCTCATTGGCCAATGCAGTCACAAGGTTAAATTTATTTGTACAGCACCTAAGAAACTGTAGCTAGGCTCTGTCATTCACTTAAAAGCAAGACATTGCAATTTTTCAAAACCAAAGTGCAACTCAAATTAGATTCAGCTAGTTTTCTTACTAACCCATCTACTCCATGCCCAAAAGAAACATAAAAATGCTGTTACTTTGGGGTACAAAATACCAGAGCTTCCCATCTCTTCCTGGCAGCAGCCATATCTTTCATTTGCTTCAATTCATAATCTTCACCATCGGCTTGCATTCGAATAGTACTCCTATGCTGAATTAGATATAAAGATAACCCACATTAGAAACAAGGAGCTATATATCAACCACAAAAGTTCCATTATTTACTGTGAAAATGTAGTAAAACAAAACTCAATATTGGGTCCTAAAGTTTCCATAATTCACAACTATTTCACTGACAAACCAAATTCTCTTAGTCAAGCTGATAATTTCTCATCAAGTAAACTAAAAGCAACCAAAAAAGACACAAACTTTAACTTTCTTTTCTTTTCTTTCATCTTCTTAGAAACCAAACACAGACAAAAACAAATTACCCACAAAAAAATAAATGAAACCCATTAATCAGAACAAGGGAAAGTTGGAAAATTTGCATACCAAAAGGTGGGTTGTGGAAGAGGGACTGAGTTTCAGAGCAGATAGCTCTAAAGAAGTGCAATAATGGTGTGTTCTTTTAGATATGTTAGAGACCTTTCTTAGTTGAAAATTAGAGCATGAAATGGTAAGAGAAGGAAGTCCCAGAACTTCCATTGTGACTTGTGACTTGTGACTTGTGAGTGACAATTGTTTGTGGGTGAGATGGGGATGGTGAAACGGGAAGTGTGGGATTTCAGGTTTGGTGGAATTTGCTTATCCATTACAAAACTGACACGATAAAAAGTAAGGATAAAGCTTATCCGGGATAATGCTCTGCTCGGAACAGCATTAATCCTAGAAAGAACTCATTTTGTTAATTTTATTTTATTTCATTGTTATTATTTTTATTTTTATATTTTTAGCTACTTATTTCACTTTTTCTAATCCGATATAGAAATCTATTTTAGCCTAATTTAAATATATATGTGTTTAAAACTTTCTATTTTTGTACTTTTGAAATAACAATCTTGTTACTCATTTTACTTCTAAAGTGCTATTTATTTCACTACACGCGATATTCACGTAGTGGGCTGTTTGGCCTGTAAGGTAAATATCAGGTCTTACAGCCCATTTGGACTGAGGGAGAAGGGAGGGAAAGTAGAGGAAAAGTAAAGTAGAGTTAGCTGAAAATAGGCTAATTTTGGGTCATTTCTACTTTACTCTATTCTTCTCTTTCTTCCTCACTCTCAATTCAAACAGACCATTAGGTTTAATTTCACTAAATTATTACTCCATGAAATTTTTGAGATGTCTCATAAATAAGGAGTGAAATAATCTAGTTAAAGATTGGATCATCACTTCCTTATATATAAAATAAATCAATATTTATTCCGATTATTATTATTATTATTATTATTATTCAAAAGATGTTACAAAAGCCAAAAATATATTTTGTTTCTTTTGGATTAATTTTAGTAGATTTTAAAAAATATTTTTCATTGATAAAGATTTTTCACTACCGAATATTGAAATTTCAGAAAATACTGTTTTGTCAAAAAATATAGTTAAACTTTGAAAAAATTAGAATTTAAAAAAATTATTCATAAATAAATAAACTAAAAAGTTAAAAAGAAAAAGAAAATCCTATTATTATTTGTCTTGGATCTAATATTATTTGTCTTGTTGTGAGAACAAATTCCATATATGTATATATATATTGGTAGCCAGATAAACAAATCACAATCCCATTTTGTGAGAACCAAATCATTTGATTTTCATGAATTCATCAGAAAATTGTTTGTCCAAATTCACCAAATCAAACGTTGAAAATATAAAGTAATTTTTTTTTTCAAAACAAACAGAACCATTTTTTTTTTTTTTGGTTGAAATGGTCGTCATCGATTATGTTTGTTTGGCTATGGGTTCGTTTGGTCAGGTGTTTTGAGTGATTAAAAGAGCGTTTTTAAAATTCAAAACTCCGTTTTACAACCACAACTCTTAATAGTTTTTTTTACAAATGCTCATTTTAAACTAAAAACACAGTTTAGCTTGTTTTCATTCCATATATTTTGGATTTTTTCTCTTTCAATTAAGTCTTTCAATGTTTATTCCTTTTTCTGTGTTATCGTTCTGTCTACCTCCACTAGATGAAGTTTCGTTATTTTTCAAATTTCAATTTAAAAAATTTTGGGGAGATAATGTCTAGGTGAAGATTTGTTTTTTATTATTTATTTTTAAACGTATGTCTAGGGAAGATTCTAATTGAGTAATTAATCAAATTTAAAACATAGACATTCCACATAATTTAAAAGCCTAAGTTTATTGGTTTGTACCGATTATGTCATATTAAATTATTAACAGTTCTTTTTTCTCAAAAATAAAATTTATTAACCATTCCATCCTATTATAATTATTCAACATGAAATTTTACTTATATGTATATAACTAATCACAAGAAAAATGAGTCTGTCATTCATATTTCATATTCACTAATAACAAGAAATTCCCAATCAAATCAAACAAAGTGCGTTGTTCTCCAAAAAAAATAAAAATCCAACAAATGTCTTCACATCTCTTTCGATGAACATGTCTTCACATCTCTTTCACAACATATGAGATCGAAATATATGAGATTTACATATATTGTAAGATGGATATATTATCAAATTGTCTTATAAAATAATTTTTCTATTTGAAGGCAGTAGTGGCCAATCACAACCCATGTTGGTCCAAATCTGCCGGATTTAATTAGAATCTACTTTTTGATCAAAATTTTAAACTTGTTTTTTTGTTTTGTTTTGTTTTTGGCTCAATATCCCAAATTTAAAAAATATGTAAAATTCTAGACTCTAGTGGTCTCATCAGTGCTAATAAACCAATTATGAGATGAATAAATTTCATTAATCTTGGATGGATCTGTGCATTTAGTTTGTACAATAAGAAAAAAAAAATTATATATATATATATATGTATAAGTTTTTGTCCTTTACCGATTTCTCTCGTAATTTTAATTAATTTATTACTTTGGTTAAGTTAAAAGGGTGAGGTTTGGGTTCAGTGTCTAGTTACACTCGACCCGTTAAAATTATAATAGACGTCCACTTTTAAACACATGTCACCATTTTAATGAATTCATTGCACTATATGCATTGAAACTATGCTTCACCCAAGTTTTATTTTTTTATTTTTGAGGAGCTATGCCTCACCCAAGTTAAGCTTAAAACAAGCACCAAGCCGTACTCGTACTAGAGTCTAAACGTGAATCTCTCTAAGCCGCACTAGGAGTCTAATCAGCACCAATCCGTACTAGATGAGATGGTGAACATATGAATGAATAGAATAAGAGCTATTTATAGTAAATAGAGACTTTTTTTTTTTTTTTTACTCAAATGATAGAAACTAGAAAGTAAATAGAGAATTATTTCTCCTCAAAAAAAAAAAAAAAAATATATATATATATATATATATATACTAAGAATTTAGACTGCAAAAAAAAAAAAAAAAATAAATAGTTGGTATTAATTCAATTTAAAACTAATACCAAACTCTAGAGTTTATTAATTATTATATGTAAATTACTTTTTTTGGGTAAGGACTAAGGAACCCAACCAGATAAAATTGTCATTTGGTTCGTAGGCTTTTTTTTTTTCTTCGCTAAAACATGATCTGTAGGTTTGAACTAATCTGAGCAGTTGAGTCTGCCAACATTCTTACAGTAAAATCGATCCTCACTTCTTCAGATTCTTGAGAATTGCAGTTTGCTAACCTGATCCCTCAAGTTTTAACGTGCTACTCCGACCACGCTCCACTATAAATAAGAAGGTGAAAAAAAACATGAACTTCTCCTTGGGCATGTTTGGACAACTTTTTATTTATTTATTTATTTTTATTTTTTTTGGTTTTCAAAAGAATGAAAACTGTTTTCTAAAAATTGGGATTGAAACCAGTTTTCAACCCACAATTTTGACATCATTTGTGTTTGGTTCTTATTTTTGAAAACAAATTTTCAAGATCTTAAATTTTTTTTTTTCTTCTTCCCCTCTCGCGCTCTCTCTAAGTCTTCTTTGCATTTTTAGTTTGGCTCCTATCCAATGTGGTTGATTGTGAATGCTGAAAAAGAAAAGTTAGGGATTCTTGTAAGAGTGATAGGTAACTAATCATGATTTACCACATAAGATAGTTATAAAAATGAGCGTAAAATTAGTTATTATAAAATGAGGACATCTATCAATGCCTCCGTTAGAGAGGGAAGAAGACTTTAAGGTAAAGTACAAAGAAAAATCTTAGAGAAAGTGAACAAAACAAAAAAAAAAAAAAAAAATGTAAAACAAGAAGCAAAGATTTTAGAGGAAACCTGAAGGAGTGAACTCAATAACAGCTTAGCCTCAGGCAAAACTCAACCGATAAGGTTCAAAGTGCAACTTAGGAAGTAAAATAAAATAAAAAATAAATAAAAAATCACACTTTCTAGCCATCCCTACAAAAAAGATTGAAGTTTGAAATTGATTTTATTTATTTATTTATTTATTTTGTCTCTTGATTTCAGTTTTGTTTTATTGAGAGAGAAATAGAATGATTTTTTTTAGCTTCTATGTGTGGGAGATTAATGGGTTATACACTTTTGAACTCCCATAAAGAATTAATACAAACAGTTAGTCTCACATTCTATGATGAAAAATTAATTTTTAGTTATTGGTTAATATTTGGAACTAATTAACATTTTCACACCTAAAAAGAAATCTCAAATATGGGTAACACACCAACTCATTTACTAGCAAACTATGCTTTAGTCATTGCTAATTTCATAACTCGGATTAAGGATAGTTAATTAAAATCCATGTTCCAAAGAAAACGCATTACTTTCCTTTTCTTCCAATTAATACAATTAACTAATCCCTCATCAAAAAAAAAATATAGTCGGTCAAATGGGGAGGAAACTTTTAATTGTGAAGCCAATTTATGATTGGCTATTTGGTTAAATCACATTTGAATGCCGTACAGGGACTATCTCTTCCACCCAAATAGATTCTCAATTCAAGGTCCCAACCAGGATCTTAAATTCCGACGACTTATGCAATTGCTTCTTCTTCTTCTTTCTTAAATTTTTTTTTTCCATTTTTGTCTGAGTTGCTAATTGCTTGTCCTTTTTTTTTTAGAGAGCGCATGATTCCACATATAGTTATAAAATATAGTCAACTCAACTTGAACTGGGGAAATGGTTACTTCCAGCCCACATTTCAAATCTAAGTGGCCCTACTTGCCAATAATAGGATCCCAACATTTTACAAAAGCTAGTTTGTGAGACCCGGACAAGATCGACTTGTCCAACTGGGTTACTTGAAAAGCGAACTGAAATTTGGTTTTTGGGTCATGCAAAACCGAATTTTAAAAAAATTATAGGTCCGTTTGGATAGAACTTATTTTTTTAAAACTGAAAATACTGTAATAAAATAATTTTTAAATGTTTAAATAATATCGTGAAACCCATTTTTAATTAAAAAGTTGCTGAAAAATAATATTTGTGGGTTCGTGAACAATGCACAAATGCATTATTCATGGTTGAAAAGTCAACATTTGCGGTTATTGTTCATGAACAGTAGCCGCATTACTCCCTAAACACGTGAAAAAAAAAAAAAAAAAAAAAAAAAGCTGAATCGCAGACGCACTGTGTTTCAGCTGTATCCAAACCCCACCAAAATGTACCATCATGTTTATATTTGAAGTAAACTTAATAGAATTTCATACTACTAAATTAATTAATAAACTTTAATTACTCCTTTTATTTTATATTATATATAACTAATATTCATAAAATTTTATTATATAACTAATATTCATAAAATTTTATAATATCATATATTTTAAAGTCATCTCTAAAAGGGAATATATACAAATATATATAATTAAAATCCTTCAAAGATATTCATAATTTTATACTTCAAAAATTAATTAAACTTTTAATTTTTTTTTTCATGTTTTATTATTTTATTAACTTTCTTATTTAATTTCTAAAAATTTGTTCGAAAATTATTTAATTTTTCCAAATATATAATTTCTTAGTCAATTTTGCTAATTTTATAAATTCAATATCTATATTTGTGTTTTTATTAATTATTAAACTAAATATGACATCATCACAATTCAACTTTAGTCGAACTCTAGTCCGACTTTAAAAACCTTGAACCTCACCATTTACCGGATTTTTGAAGCCTAGGTTTGAAAACCATACCACATAAACAATTACAATATTTGCCACAATTGTTCGTATGGCAGATTGTAAGTAATAAAAAAAAGGAGATTTCATGTTAAAATGATAAACAGCCTATCATAATATGTCATGTAGGATAGTTGTGGTAAAAGGTATGGCTTTTTATGTATTATTAGATAGAATTACTATTTTATGGGATTGTGCCTATATATATCTTGCATTGTTGTTCCGTACTGTTACGTTCATTTAGCAATGGGTACCTCTTCTTCCTTGTTCCAAAGCTATTACATTTTCTTTGCTTTTCTTGAACCCATTGTGTTGTTGTTCTTACTTATCAAACAAAAGAATAAGCTTGTTCAATCAAAGAAGCTCCCTCCTATTCCTAGTAAGCTGCCTCTAATTGGCAACCTCCACCAACTTCGTGGCTTACCACATCGATTACTTCAACACCTTTCTGATGAACATGGACCCTTCTTGTTCTTGCAGCTAAGCTCAATCCTCACTTTAGTAATCTCCTCAGCTAATATAGCAAGAGAGATTTTCAAAACCCATGATCTTGTTTTTTCAAGCAGGTTAGTACTACATGCTGCAAAGAAGATTAGTTGCAATCTCTCTGATGTGACATTTGCTCCATATGGTGAGTACTGGAGGGAGGTCAGAAAAATTGTAATCTTGGAGCTCTTTGGTGCAACGAGGGTCCAAAGTTAATTTGTAGGCTGTGAGGGATGAAGAGGTTGCACTTATGCTTGATTCCATTGCTGTTTCGTCGGGTTCGGTTTATTTAAGTGAATTGACACTCTTGCTAGCAAATAACATTGTGTGTCGTGTGGCTTTCGGTAAGAAGTATGATTGCGGAGAAGATAAAATAAAAGCAAGAAGAGTCAGGGACGGAGCTAGCTAAGACTTGGGGGGGGGGGGGGGGGGGGGGGGGGGGGGGGGGGTTATTTTTTGAAACTCCAAATAAGCGTTCATTTAGAAGAAAAATGCTATGTTTACAATATTTTTATTACATTTTTACAAAAAAATTGTAAGTGGTAGGTTATTATTGGTTGTTATGAGTGGACAAAAAAGTAATTTAAATTGTGAATTCAAATTAAAACCAATAACAACTTACCACATGTGACTTGTTGTAAAAATATATTGAAAATGTTGTGAACGTAGCACTTCTCAATTTAAAAAGTTAAGCCCTTTTTCTTTTCTTTTCTTTTTTCTTTTTTATTTTTTTTATTTATCTTTTATTTTGGGTGTCTTGTGTGTTGTCAAATATATGTGGGTGTTCACTAAGACTAGTTAGAATTGGCTTAGGAATTTTTATTTTTTATTTTTTATTTTTTGTTTGTGTTTTCCATGGGTTTGTTTTGGGGTGTTGTTTGGGCTTAAGTTTGTTATTGTTAAATTTTGTTGTTGAGCTTGTTAAATTTATTTCAGATTTTAGATCAATAAAATTTTTTATGGCCTTTAAAAAGATCAATAATATTGTTGATAGGGCAAAATGCAAATTTATTGAAACAAATTGCTAAAATTAACACATATACATACATACATACATACATACATATATATATATATATACACTAAAAAGAATTTGAAAAAAATTTGTGGGGGGGGGGGGGGGGGGGGGGGCAGTCCAACTATAGTTCCATCACTGAGAAGAGTAGATTGCATAAGACTTTTCGTGAAATGCAAGAATTATTGGGAGGGTTTTACGTAGTAGACTTCTTTCCATGGATGGGGTGGCTCAACAAGTTTAATGGTTTTGAAACTAGGCTGGAAAAGAGTTTTAGAGAATTGGATAAGTCATATAAGGAAGTCATTGCAGAGCACCTTGATCCCAGAAGGCCTGAACTTGAGCGTTTTTTTCCTAGTGCTTTCCAAAACCACCGTAATAGGTCAACCTATAACAACACTTTTAGAAACCGCTGGTATAGGTTGACCTATTACGGCAAGTCAAAGCCAGCGCTTTCATAACCGCTACTATAGGTCTCTTATTGTCACGATCCAAATTCATGGAACATGAATTTAGATGCATGACTAACTTGCTAATCTTACATAACTCAACCATCATAATCAATTTAAACATAATTCAAAACTCCAAAGAAACAATACTACTGATAAATCTCTTACAATAACTAAAACCCACAATTTAGAAATAATCTCCAAATACTATAAAAATCTAGAGCGGAATAAAAATAACTAAAATTCTTAAAGTCTTCAAGTAATACTAAAGTTGCCTACAACTTTCACGCTCTACCTTGCGCCTTACAAAGCGATCCAAATGTTCTATATTCCCAACTACACCTTAATCTGAAAACAGTAATTGATGGGATGAGCCACACATCTAATAAGTAATTATACAGAATATACAACGGAATAGAGTCAAGCAAAGCACGAGTTTGATTTCACAATTTCACTTAAAATATCACATATAGTTTTCCAAACATATAGAGAATCACTTAATACATATATAATCAAATTTTAAAGTCATTCGAAAACACATACAGATAATTGATCAGAGCACAGCGTCACATATACACATCACATATTCTCACATACAATCCTATGAGCAGATACCAACATCTAAACCCTGCTAGTGTGAGATCAGCACATATTCTCACATACAATCCTGTGAGCGGATTTATACATAAATCTGATCAATTCTAAAAACACTCATTTTGAGTCACATATCACAAAAAGCAAAGTTTATACAACATATAATAAATTTCTTAATATTAACAGTTATTTCAACAATAAAGGCATATCGAATATCACAATATCAAATTGAAACATAAATCAAAAGATGTTTAACTCTCTTAGGGAACGAATAGGAACTAAAGAGTTTATATAAATATTTTTACAATTCTTGAGTAAGTTTCCATATATTTTGCTAAAAGAAACGTCTTAAATACCATTTGAAAAACAAGAATATGACTTCGAAATCACTTGGTTTTAAACAAACTTAAAGAACAAGAACCTTTTAGAAGACTTACTTGAAACTCAATTATTTTCTAAAAAGAGTTTAGTTTAGAAATCATCTTTTAAATGAGATTTAGACGTTCAAAACATTATTTAGAATTCAAAGTTTCTCTTTAAAACATTATTTAATAGTCAAAATTTCTCTTTCAATTATGTAAAAATACTTTTGATAAACTTTAGAAAATATAAGTTTGAAATACATAACTTTTGAAAACTTTTAACTTCTAAGAACCTAATGGACAAAACTTGTGTATATTATGCATAATTATTTACAGCACTTGAATCACTCTGAAAGTCTAGCTAAAACACCCTCCAAATAGTCTTAAAATACTCTTAAATAGGACCTATAATCAATCAGGGGAAATATACTTAATATCATCTACAAAATATAAAGCTGATAGGATTATACAAACTGACTCACTAGTAACTTTGCTAAACTAATAACACTTTTAACACTAAATTAAAGTTTCTCTAACCAATGACGTTCTAACCAATAATATCCCCTTACATTAGTCGAAACTCATATTGCCATGAGGAAGGCAGTAGCCAAAATATCATTTACCTAGGATTTAATATAAAACCCCAATGAAAATGCAAGAGCCATATACCTGAATAGATATTTGTAATCCATGGCTTGTTCACACAATGGGCAACCTAGAATTTTATTATATAACTCTAATGAACACGTGAAGGCCATATCCATGAATAATATCTTGATCCATGACTTAGTTCATGGATTACACATGGTGGCCCAAAACTAGAATTATATATATATATATATATATATATATTTTTTTTTTTATGTACAAATCCACTTAAGCCAAAATCACGGATTTCTTGAAATTCTGTGGCTCAATCTAGGATTATTTATATATGTATATATATGTATGTGTGTGTATATATATATCCTAATGAAAACGTAATAGTCATGCCTTTGTTCATGGATAGACAGCGGTAAATCTAACCATAAAATATAAGTAGAATTTTAGGACCAAAATCAAACTTCTGAACAATTTAACATCACAACTGATTCCAAGATAACCTTATAAACTTTTAATTCTTGTTTCTAATGGTGAGAAATCATTCCTTAAACAATCTGATTGCCTCTTCAATTGTATGTGCTCTAACTCCAAGGAAAAACACTTCTAAGCCTCTTTGATAAAACCATTCTTATGAAAACCCTGATTATCTCTTCCTCTACCCTGTAGTTTGTATTAGAGATGTGGGCTTAGTGAGGTAACGGGCTATAGTTACTAATAAAAGGAATTCCTATGGCCCATCAATTATATTTAAAAGAAATTTAATAATAACTTCAAATAAAAGTATGTGGGGTATTACACCTATTGCGGCAGTTTTAGAAACTGCTAGTATTGGTGGACCAATTACAATGTTTCACAAGCGCCACTATAGGGCTGAATTTTATTTTATTTTATTTTATTTATTTATCTTTTGTTGTTGTTGTAAACAGCCTATTACGGCGATTCTAAACCGCCGCTATAGGGTTTACCCAGAAGGAAAAGATTAAATCCCATCTTAGCACTTTTAAAAGCATTGTAATAGGGGTACTCTTTTCCTTTATGATTAGACCCTCTTACAGCGCTTTTAAAAGCGCTGTAATAGGGGTTATTCTTTTCCTTTATGATTAGACCCTATTACAGTGCTTTTTAAAGCGCTGTAATAAGGGTTACTCTTTTCCTTCTGAGTAGACCCTATTACAGTGCTTTTAAAAGTGCTGTAATAGGGATTACTATTTTTCTTTAATAGGGGTTACTCTTTTCCTTTATGAGTAGACCCTATTATAGTGCTTTTAAAAGCGCTGAAATAGGATTTACTCTTTTTTGGTTTTTAAGAGGCTCTTCCTAAAATTTACCAAAATACTCTTTTAAACGTATAAAGAAAATGACCGAAATACCTCCAAACCTAGTAAAATGACCAAAATACCCCCAATGCCTACAAATGACCAAAATACCCTCAATGCCTAAAATAAGACCAACATACCCAATTAAACCTAAAAAACAACCAAAATGCTCCCATGAACGTAAAAAAATGCCCGAAATAAACCACAAAACCTAAAAAATGACTAATATACTCCCGAAACCTATAAAATGATTGAAATATCTCTGAAACATAAATAATGTTCAAAACACTCAGGAAACCTAAAAAATAACCGAAATACCCCTCGAAGCCTAAAAAATGACCAAATACCCTCTAAACATAAAAATTGACTAAAATACCCCTGAAATCTAAAAAATAGCCAAAATACCCTTGAAATTCTCCCGAAACTCAAATATGATCGAAATCACCTTGAGACCTGAAAAATGATCGAAAAACCCCCGAAATGAAATAATTGACCAAAATACCTCATACACCTAAAAAATGTCCGAAGGTTTTTGGTCACTTTTTAGGTTTCAGGAGTATTTTATTAATTTTTTAAGTTTCCATGATATTTCGGTCATTTTTTAGGCTTAGGGGGTATATTGGTCACTTTTTAATGCTTACTGGTAATTTGGCTTTTTTTTTTTTTAAGTTTCCATGGTATTTTAGTCATTTTCTATCGTTTTGGGGGTATTGTGGTCATTTTTTGGGTTTCATGGGTATTTTGGTAATTTTTTAGGTTTAGGGGTATTTTGGTTTTTTTTTTTTTTTTTTGGCTTAGGGGGTATTTTGGTCATTTTTTAGGTCTATAGAGTATTTTGGTCATTTTCAGGTTTCAAAGGTATTTTGTTCATTTTTTAGTTTTTAGGGGTATTTCGATCATTTTTTAGATTTAGGGGGTATTTTTTTATTTTTTTTTATTTTTTATTTTTAGGCTTAGGGGGTATTTTGGTCTTTTTCTAGGTTTAGGGGTATAAATTTGGAATGGCCCGATGTGAAGCAGGTGGAGGATCGGGTCCACTGAACATGTTGCCTCCATTTCTTGTCACTTTTAATGTTTCAAGGGTATTTTGGTCATTTTTTAGGTTTTGAGGGTATTTTTAGGTTTCAATGGTATTTTAGTCATTTTCTAGGTTGTGGGGGTAGTTCAGTCATTTTTGTTAGTTTAGGGGGTATTTTGGTTATTTTTTAGGCTTAGGGGATATTTCGGTCATTTTTTAGGTTGAGGGCTATTTTTAGTCATTTTTTATGTTTCAGGGTATTTTGGTCATTTTTTAGGTTTTAGGGATAGTTTGGTCAAAAGTGCTGTAACTACAAATTGTACTTGTAATTTCAAAAGTGCTAACACTCATGTAATTTCAGAGTTAATAATATTCTAGCTTTCAAAATTGTACTTATAAAGTTATAATATTCTAGCTATCAGATTTCAAAAGTGATGTAATTCCTTTTTTTTTTTTTTAAGAATTATTATTTTTGAAAGAGCTGTTACAACGGTTTTAATACTGCTGTAATAAGCCTTCACCTAGTTATTACCTATTACAGCGGTTTAAAACCGCTGCAATAGGTGTTGACATTGTCATACTTATTACGACAGTTTTGATAACCACCGCAACAAGTTTGAATTTCGCCATAATAAGTCTATTTACTTATTGCAGCAGTTTTAGATCCGCCACAATAAGTCTAAATTTTGCCACAATAATATTTTCAGGATTCCCACTCAACTTTTCGATTCCCACTCAAACTTTTGTGGCCTGTTTGGTAAGAAATTTCTAATAACGTTATTTTTATTTTTTGGAAATATGTGTGGGAAAAAAAGTGTGTGAAAATATGTGTAATGTTGTTTAAATACTGAAAACTGTTGTTTAAATAACAGTAACAAACAGGCCCTTAGTCTCCCATACAACTCTTAAACAAAACTTTCAGTGTCTCACTCAAAAAAAAAAAAAAAAAAAAAAAAAAAAAAAAAAAACTGAATCTCACTCTCCCTCTCACTCCTTCACCGATCGCCCTACTCATCCCACCACCGTCCAACCCGCCGTTGGCCTGACCGTCCTCCTCACCGTCCATCCCGCCGCCGGTCTTATCCACCAGCCGCCACCACCGCCGTCCTCAATAGCCACCGCAGCCATCCTCGAACTCCTTTCCTCTCTCATCCGCCTAACACATCCCCGACGGTACAACTATCCCTCTATTTTTTTTTTCTTTTATATTAAAGAATCCGTTTTACATGCTTCCCCTCTATTTGTTTATGGTTTTTTGGTTTCTGGGTATGGATTATTGTTTTAGGGAAAGTTTAATTCTTTACAAATACAATATGGGTATTGGTCTATTTATACATGTCACGAATTGATAGAAAACCAATTTAATTAATTAATTTATTTTTTTTGGTCTTAAATTCTCAAGAAGTAAACCATTTGAGATATACGATTTTACTGGATTGTTGAAAGGGATGGAGCAGTGGCTTTTGTGGTTCATAATTCGTGGAAAAGAAAGGAGGTGTGGACCATGGCAAGTTGATAACTTGGACATTGTTGTGGTTTTTTTCATTTTTATGATGGATAGTGATGGAAGCAGCTTAAGTGCACTACCAATACTTGAATTCGGACCTACATATCTTAACTCTAGAGTGTATGGTCACAATTATTCAATTATTTTTCCATAGTGGCAACAACCTCACTTCAGAGGACAAAAAACAAAAAAGGTTTCTTCACAAAGGGCCCTCCGTAAGTCAAAGTCCAGCTTTGTTGTTTGTCACTGAGATTTTTAAAATAGATAAAATTGTCTATAAAATTGGTTGTAGTATAAGGCTATAATTTTCACTAAAAAAAATTAACATGGTTATATATTTTAAAAAACTAACTGTTGAATTACGTGTTTTTTATGTTGTTAATACACATATCAAACTTCATATTAATTAGATGTAATTTACTATTTGATTCATAAACTTATTTTTTATATATAAGTTTAGACTACAAAAACTTAAAAATTAAAGATTTGATTGATGACATGTCGATCTTTGATATTCTGAAAATTTTGCAAGTATGAAGGATATAAGAATAAAATATAATCCAGTGGTGAGTTATTAAAATTCACATCCAATAAAAAAAAAAATTAAAATTGCATTTGCAAGTATTGACATGTTGAGTTAATGTTAACAGTCTCACACTTAAAAAAAAAAAAAAAAAAAAAAAAAAAATTTAAACAAAAAGCAGAAATTTTCTCTTCATTTTTTTTGTCAGTTTTTTTATAATGCTTTAAACAAAAGTAAAGCACATCCAAATATAGTACCAGAAGAAAATATGAATTTTTTTGAGTTTAAAGTGCTACTCCGACCACTCTCAACCGTAGGTAAATGGAGTTTGATGGCTAGTTTTTTTGGTTCTTTTGACATTAGTAATCGCCCATCCTATTTTGTTAAGGTTAACTTATCAAGAGGGAGGCTGGGTGCCTTGTTGTTTTGTAGGTGCTTTATTCTTGAATAAAATTATTCATTCATCAAAAAAAAAAAAAAATTCCGACCGCCTTTTCAGTCACTTTATTACAAAGAAACATCTCGAAGTGAATACCTTTCACTCCCATATTGTCAAGAGTCACAAAAGAAAAGGAACCGGAGTTAGGATAAGATCTCTTTGAATCGACAATACACATGGCTCCACATCCTTATAAAATACTAATGGACAAGTCAAATCCGAGTTCTGCCGACGTACGGGTTAGCTGGAACGTATACCTCCCTCAGCTTTTAGTGAACGTCCAAGCTTGAAATCTATGTCCCCCTAATTGGATTAGGACCTCAACATTTAAAGTGAATGAAAGAAGAGAATTCGCCATCCAATACGGCAAGTTTTAGTATGTGTTTGGATAGAAGCGATTGCGTTTTGCTCCTTTTTCTTTTTCTTTTTCTTTTTTATTTTTTTTTACGCATTTCAAGGACAAAATTTAGCTGAAATGGCTACTGTATGTGTACTATACATAAACAGTAGCCAAAATTTTTGACTTTTTAGCACATCAGCGAGTCTAGTGTACTGTTCATTTTTCATCAACTTTTTTATTAAAAATAGGTCCCACGGCATTGTTCACATGTTTAAAAATTATTTTGCTACAGTATTTTCAGTTTTCAGTTTTTAATTTCAGCAAAATAAGTTCTATTCAAACGGATCCTTAGGATTGTTTGGTTGGAGAGGTAAAACAATGAGGGGATAAAAAATTATAGGAAGATGAAAAAGTGGAAGAATAGAAAATATATTAACTTCGCTTTTTTTTTTTTTTTGGGAAGCGGAAAAGTAGAGAGATGAAAAAAATGAGTTGATATAAATTTACTCATATTCCTTTATTTAAAAAAAATGATGCCTAATTAAAACAAAAAAAGTGACAAAAAAATGATGCCCAATTAAAACAAAAAAAAAAAGTGACAAACAACTAAAAAAAAAAAGCAATCACATAAATTTATTAAAAAATAAAAATCATGTCCAAGAAAAAAATCACATCTAAATGAAAAAACAAAACAAAGACAAAAAACACACAAAAGAAAGCAAAAGAAAAAGAAAAAACATGAGCAACCTATATTGGATGCCTGCCCAGTAAATTAAAAGAAAGAAGGGGAAAAAAAAAAAAAGGAAAGAAGAGGTAATGTCCAGGAAAAAAAAATGGAAGAAGAATAAGAAGAAAAGGAGGCAACGTAGAGGAAGGGGAAAAAAAAGTGAAGAGCATTGTACAAATGAAGCTCATGTGCAAGTGTATATGGGTATTTTTGTCCATTAAATAGCTTCATTTTTTCCCTTCAATTTTTTCTCCATTTTGGTGAAAAAACTTTTTGGTAAGCCCATGAATAAAACACATAGGCCCCACTATTTATTTTCTTTCATTTCCACTCAACCAATTATACTTCAAAAAAGTTTTCATTTCTATTTTCTTTTCAAAGTTTTCCATCTACCCTATTTCACTTCCAAACAAATACACCCTCAAAACAATGATTAGTGATTAAATTATATACGAATTGCCCAGATCTTGCCATGTTGTTCTATATATGTAGTTTCAATGGGACTATATTATTACATTCATGTAGACATGGGTGCCTCCTCTTCCTTGTTCCAAAGCTATTACATTTTCTTTGCTTTTCTTGCACCCATTTTGTTTTTGTTACTGATCAAACAAAGGAAGAAGCTTGTTCAATCAAAGAAGCTCCCTCCTGGTCCCAGTAAGTTGCCTCTAATTGGCAACCTCCACCAACTTCGTGGCTTACCACATCGATCGCTTCAACACCTTTCTGATGAACATGGATCCCTCATGTTCTTGCAACTAGGCTCAATCCCCACTTTAGTAATCTCCTCAGCTGATATAGCAAGAGAGGTTTTCAAAGCCCATGATCTTGTTTTTTCAGGCAGGCCTGTACTATATGCTACAAAGAAGCTTACTTACAATCTCTCTGCTGTGTCATTTGCTCCCTATGGTGAGTACTGGAGGGAGGTCAGAAAAATTGTAATCTTGGAGCTACTTAGTGCAAAGAGGGTCCAAAGTTTCCAGGCTGTGAGGGATGAAGAGGTTGCACTTATGCTTGATTCCATTGCGGTTTCGTCGGGTCTGGTTAATTTAAGTGAATTGGCACTCTTGCTAGCAAATAACATTGTATGTCGTGTGGCTTTCGGTAAGAAGTTTGATTGCGGAGAAGATAAAATCAAAAAGAGTAGATTGCATGAGACTCTTCGTGAAACACAAGAATTATTCGGAGGGTTTTGCATAGCAGACTTCTTTCCATGGATGGGGTGGCTCAACAAGTATAATGGTTTTGAAACTAGGCTGGAAAAGAATTTTAGAGAATTGGATGAGTCATTTGAGGAAGTCATTGCGGAGCACCTTGATCCCAGAAGGCCTGAACCTGAACGTGAAGATCTTGTTGATGTACTGCTTCGAGTTCAGAAGGATTCAAACCAAGCTAGTGCCCTTGGTAGTGACCATATCAAGGGTGTTCTCTCGGTATGCTCCTTTTACTTTGTTTATGCATCCTATTCTTTTCCAAATGTATGAGGCATGTGCAAGAACTTCTAGTTAAATTAATGTATTTTCAATCAAGATATCCAGAGTTTAAATCATTCATTCTCATTTAAACTTTAAGATTTAGAGAGGTATCGTTCTGCCTAATAGACGGATGAATCTTATTTAATTATTATATTTTATTCATGCCTACATGTTATACTATATAATATGCATGTTACTTTATAAATTTTTGCCAGCCTTGGTAGAAACCATAAAGAAAATTTGCAATTCTAGGGAAATCCGTGACATTAATTTAATTTTATATCTTACTATATAAACTTTTGCCATCCTTAGTAGCCATAAAGTATATAGCAAATTTAGTATTTTTGGGCAATACAATACCTGTTACTTTATAAAATTTTACCCGTCTAAGTCATAAAGCCAGAAATTTAATAATCAATAAATCCAAAGACAAAACAAATTTTATAACCTTATCAAAAAAAAAAAAAAAAAAAAAAAATTATAACCATTTTCACATGTTAAAATGGTAGCTTGTGATTTTTTTTTTTGAGTAAAATGGTAGTTTGTAATTGATAATGTACAATAAAGCGATTTTAGTGGTGGTCCTATTGAAAAGTAATATTGCGCTCATCTATCACTTCAATAAATTGTGAAATTGTTGTCTTTTAACTATGTTGGTTTGTAATTTTTGGACAATACAGGACATGTTCCTTGCAGGCACTGAGACATCTTCAGCCACCCTAGTTTGGATAATGGCTGAGCTGATAAGGAATCCATTTATAATGCAAAGAGCACAAGCTGAGGTGAGAGAAACTATAAAGGGAAAAGCAAAGGTGGAAGAAAACCACCTTCCCAAACTCGTGTACCTAAAATCCATTGTAAAGGAGGGATTGAGACTCTATCCATCAGTCCCATTAATTCCAAGAGAAACAATAGATAGTTGCATGATTGAAGGGTACCATATTCCAGCGAAGACAAGAGTGTTTGTCAATGCAAAATCAATAGGAACAGATCCTAAGTATTGGAAGAATCCAAATGAGTTCCAACCTGAGCGATTCTTGGATTGCTTAGTTGATTTTAGAGGGCAACACTTCGAGTTTTTAACATTTGGATATGGTCGTAGAGGTTGTCCTGGAATGAACTTTGGAGTCCTTTTAATAGAGCTTGCACTGGCAAATCTCTTGCATCGTTTTGATTGGGAACTTCCTGATGGGATAAGAAGTCAAGATTTAGATATGGAAGAAGCAATTGGTCTTACAGTACACAAAAAAGTTCCACTTTGCCTTGTGGCTAATCCTGTGGCATTGTAGTAAACAAAATGCAATCTTTATGTCAAAAAATTAGGGCACAAAATAAAAGGCACCAATAATATTGTGTAATAAGCAAGTTCTGTGTGACTAAAAAACCAGTCTCTCAATTGGTTCCTAGTTAACTTGGTCAAACCGAACGGTTAGGTCTGTGACTGAAAAACTAGTCTTTAAATTGGTTCCCAGTTAACTTGGTCAAACCGAATGGTTAAGTTTGTTTTTAAAACTATGGTCGTACCTCAAATATGTTTTACAAGGTCTTCTCAATTTTCATTTGCTAAACTGAAATGAGGTCAATATTAAATATTATACAATAAAAATTGTGACATACATATGGGAGTGTGCTCTTCTTATAATTTTGATGGCTCTCTCTCTCTCTCTCTCTATATATATATATATATATACATGTGTGAGTTTTTTTCTCCTTATGCCGTGTGAATACATTATTTTCCCCCCTTGACCCATGTCGAAAAATTCTTTTCTCGCTTTATTTTTTACATTGAAGGCTTTTTATCTTGACTCGTAAAAAAATCTCGTTACACTACAAGTATATCGAAATTATTATTGTATTTTAAGTTCAAAGAAATTCAAATTACTATTTCAATTTAAACTCTGTTACAATTTTTTTGAAAACATTTACAATAAATTTAAATAATTATTTTAATCATCTATTGATGACAAAAACTTTGGTATTACTAAATAATCCCCCAACTTAAGGTAATTTCTTTTATTTTTTTAATTAAATATTTTATTGTCATTTCAATGATTTTGGTTAAATCACTTCTTTATTTGATATTTTAATTTTAATTAATCTGTTCATAGCTTAGACATGCTAGCATGCTACTAGTATATATATAAACTTCTTAGAAGAAACTATGATGCTATTATACAAATGTACAAAATGTTTTCTGTATAAAGGTTTTACAACCACAAGCTTTCTTCTCATTATCGTAGAACGGAAGCCATTCATGTCAATTCCTTGAAGCCCACACCCATTTCTTACAAAAATATAAAAATAAAATAGAGAAAGAGAGAGAGGAACCATAACCTTGCATTGAAGAATTGGTACGGAGTGGTTTTGTGAGTGAGTATGCTGCGTGTTGTCTGCATTGAACGCATCATTCATCAACCCAAACTTCACTTTCTTCAAATTAAGCCATCAAGAGTACAAATTGGCATTAACCCACAAGTTATGTGTTTGTGCTGTCGACAGTGAAGAGAGAGACAGAATCGATAATGACAAATGAAGGAAAACAGTACTGTTTTCTGAAAATAAAGAACGAAAAAAGAAAAAGAAAAGAAAAGAGATAGTATTAAGCAAAGACCCAATAATCACAAAATTGTCATAACATAAAGTTGAAGCTGAAACACCAAAAAGATGTTCTTACTTCTTAGAATTTCCATCTGCACAATAAATTTGAGATAAGATATATATATATATATATATATATATTTTTTTTTTTTTTTATACAAGATAAAATTTCTACCATAGCCTAATCTATGTATGTGTGTGTGAAGCTTCCTCCTGGAGATTTGAACCCCGATTTTTGCCCCTCACATCTCAAAAGTACTTATATTTGTGGAGTGACTATCACACAAAGAGTGTGCAGTGGTTGAGATAAGATATTTAAAATGGATAAAATTTTGTTACAAAATTAATCTGATGTAATTTACTGTTTGATTCATAAACTTATTTTTTATACATAATTTTAGACTACAAAAACTTAAAATTTTAAAAATTTGATTGATGACGTATCGATCTTTGATATTTTGAAAATTTTGCAAGTATGAAAAATTTAAAAATCCAATGATGAATTTATTAAAATTCACATCTAATGAAAAATATTTAGAAGTGCATTTGGCAAGCTTTGTCCTTTTGAATTAATGTTAACGGTCTCACACTTAATTTTTTTTTTTTTTTAAAGCAGAAGTTTTTTCTTAATTTTTATCAATTTTTTTTATAATGCTTTAAACAAAAGTAAAGCACAAGCAAATACAATACCAAAAGAAAATATGAATTCTTTGAGTTTAACATGCTACTCCAACCACTCTCAACCATAGATAAAAATGAAAAGAAAACATGAACTTCACTCCACATCCTTATAAAATACTTAAGGACAAGTCGAATCCAAGTTCTACCTAACATCTTAGCTGGAACGTATACCTCTGTTGTGTGATTTGGGTGAAATAATCTATTTACACAAGGTTAAAGAAGAGAGAGAAGAAAATATGATACAAGAAATTTACATGGTTCGATAATATGCCTACGTCTACGAGAGGCGACAGAATAAATTTTCACTAAAACGGTGGAGATTACAACAATGGCTTGAAAACACTTTCACACAAACTCAAACTCCAAATACACCCTTAATTCTCTCACAAATAGATAAAAAACACCCTATTATATTTAGACAAATTGCAAGACACTTTAACTTCCTAGCTTTGGTGCGCACATAGAAGAAGTTCTCTTGCTATCTCCCTAACTCACATAGGAACTCTCTTTTTGCTACTCTTGCATCTTCTCTCAAACTCATATCTATTTATAGCTAGATGTTCAGCCGAAATATCAGAAATTTCAGCACATGAGAGACTTCTATTGTTAAGGAAGTCAACAATAGTGGCCAAGCAATCCATGCAACATTTAATGCATGAGTGTTGTGTTTCTTCACGCAAGCTTACATGCTGAATTGCATATTTTTGACTTTGTTGATCAAGCCATACTTTCTAACATTTGCATGCATCCATTTATTGCCTATGGAGTCATATATTTCGGCTATGCATGAATATAGCTCAAGTCGTGTTGTTCCTTGCCGTTTTCTTTGACAATTCATATGAAATAGCATTTAATGCTCACTTGTAATGTTAATCCACTGACATTAAAATTCAAGCCATTTCAACAACCTCCCTCTGCTTTTAGGGAAAGTCCAGGCTTGAAAGCTATGTCCCCCTAATTGGATTAGGACCTCAATGCTTGATTCCATATCCAGGATTAGTGAAAGAAGAGAATTTCTTATCCAATACGGCAAGTTTCAATGATTAGTGATTACATTAGACATGAATTTATTGTCCACATCTTGCTATGTTGTTCTATATATGTAGTTTCAATGGGACTATATAGTCTATATTGTTACATTCATGTGGACATGGGTGCCTCCTCTTCCTTGTTCCAAAGCTATTACATTTTCTTTGCTTTTTTTGCACCCATTTTGTTTTTGTTACTGAACAAACAGAGGATGAAGCTTGTTCAATCGAAGAAGCTCCCTCCTGGTCCTAGTAAGTTGCCTCTAATTGGCAACCTCCACCAACTTCGTGGCTTACCACATCGATCACTTCAACACCTTTCTGATGAACATGGACCCCTCATGTTCTTGCAACTAGGCTCAATCCCCGCTTTAGTAATCTCCTCAGCTGATATAGCAAGAGAGATTTTCAAAACCCATGATCTTGTTTTTTCAGGCAGGCCTGTACTATATGCTGCAAAGAAGCTTAGTTACAATCTTTCTGCTGTGTCATTTTCTCCCTATGGTGAGTACTGGAGGGAGGTCAGAAAAATTGTCATCTTGGAGCTACTTAGTGCAAAGAGGGTCCAAAGTTTCCAGGCTGTGAGGGATGAAGAGGTTGCACTTATGCTTGATTCCATAGCTGTTTCGTCGGGTCCGGTTAATTTAAGTGAATTAACACTTTTGCTAGCAAATAACATTGTGTGTCGTGTGGCTTTTGGTAAGAAGTATGATAGCGGAGAAGATAAAAGCAATAGTAGATTTCATGGGATTCTTAACGATACACAGGACTTATTGGGAGGGCTTTGCACGGCAGACTTCTTTCCATGGATGGGATGGTGGCTCAGCAAGTTTAATGGCCTTGAAACTAGGCTGGAAAAGAATTTTAGAGAATTGGATGAGATATATGACAAAGTCATTGAGGAGCACCTTGATCCCAGAAGGCCTGAACCTGAGCATGAAGATCTTGTTGATGTATTGCTTCGAGTTCAGAAAGATTCAAACCAAGCTATTGCCCTTAGTAGTGACCATATCAAGGGTGTTCTCACGGTATGCTCCTTTTACTTTGTTTATGCATTCTATTTGTAAGGTTGAATTTATTCAATCATGTATTGATTTTATTCCATGCCAAATTTGCTTGTAATTTAGCAATTAGATACCTTGTATTTAGGTGGGAATTATGTAAGGGTAGTGTGTGCACTCAAGAAGGGCCTCGTGACTAGATCTCATGATTGGTGAGTCGCCAAAGGTTGTAATTTAGCAATTAGATACCCTGTATTTAGGTGGAAATTATGTAAGGGTAGTGTGTGCACTCAAGAAGGGCCTCGTGACTGGATCTTGTGACTAGCGAGTCGCCAAAGGTGGCACACATGTGAAGCATGCAGAGAAGTTGAAGGCTCACGCTAGCTGTAGCACTATAAGACAAAATTTTCAATTTGGCTAGGCAGTTAACTCACGACTCGTTCCAGTCACGAGGTTGAGTCACCAAAATGCCCTGTTTGGTTGAAACATGACTTTTTGCATTCCTCATACTTCTTACTATAAATACTCTCATACCCACAAAATGTAGAGAGATTCCAGAGAAAATTTTGAGAGAGAAACCCTAGAGAAAAATAAAATTGACTCATCCACAATTCTACATCCTTTGATTCTCTAAATTTCTCTACTCTCACCTTCTCTATTGATATATCCTTGAGAAGTACATTTAGCCAAATCCTTATATTACCATACCCATATGAATGAGGAGGTATTTTGGTACTTGAGAAGCAAGTTTAGAAGGGACCAATTCATTTTGGTTGATGCAATGAGCAATTGCGGGATCTAGTAAGCTAGAGAAGACAAGGTTCGGCGTAACCCTGTTGAAGTAAAAAGCTTGGAGGACTTAGGTGCACTGAGTAGATTAGGCTTGGAGGATCTTTTGCTATTCATGTATCCCAACTATATTCTCTAGTGGATTGTTGACCGCTTAGAGGGCGACGAAGAGGTTTTTCGCCAAGTACTTCGATTTCCTCTTCATTGTGTTATCTTTGTGTTTGTATCTTTCTTTCCTTTCTCTTTACCTTTTAATTATTGCTATGTTAGTTATTAATTATGGTTTAGAGTGTGTTACCAATTTAGTTATAGCTTATATTTCATTTTCCGCACATATATTGTTTAATTATAAGCTTATGTTGGTATTTTTAAATTGGGGATCTAAACGTTCATAAGTGTTTTACACACTGGTTGAACTTTCACTATTGTTTCCCAAAAGTATGAAACATGCCAAGAGTTTGTAACTAAATTGACATCTTTTAATATTTTCAATCGAGATATCTAGAATTTAAATTCACCATCTTTATCTAAGCCCAAAGGCTTGGAGAGGTATTGTCCCACCTAATAGACGGGTGATATCTCATTTAATTATATTACTTTATAAACTTTTGCACCTTTGAAGCGAGAAAGTGTAAATTTTGTAATTCATGGGCAGCAATGCACATGTTATATTATAGCATGCACGTTACTTTATGAATTTTTGCCAGCCTTGGAAACCAAAAAGAAAGTTTGCAATTCTTTTACCCAAAAAAAAAAAAAAATGTTTGCAATTGTGGAGCAGTATATGACATTTTATTGTACATGTTACTATATAAACATTTTCCATCCTTAGTAGCCATAAAGTATATAAGAAATTTAGTATTTTTGGGCAACACAACATGTTACTTTATAAACTGCTATCCGCTTTTCTTCTCACCCAAAAAAAAAATAAAAAATAAAAAATAAAAACCTTCTATCGGCTTTGGAAGTTATAAAGTAAGACCTTTCATACTCAAAAAACCCAAAACAAACTGAATTTTATAATCATTTTCACATATTAAAATGGTAATTTGTTATTGATAGTGTACAGTAAAATAATGTTAGTGGTGGTAGGCCCAATAAAAATAATATCGCACTAATCACAATTTATTATCTAAATAAATTATTGCATCTTTTAACGGGGTGGGTTTGTAACATTGTTAAACAATACAGGACATGTTCATTGCAGGCACTGACACATCTTCTGCCATCCTAGTTTGGATAATGGCTGAGCTGATAAGGAATCCATCTGTAATGCAAAGAGCACAAACTGAGGTGAGAGAAGTTGTTAAGGGAAAAGCAAAGGTTGAAGAAAACCACATTTCTAAACTCATGTACCTAAAATCCATTGTAAAAGAGGGATTGAGACTCCATCCACCAGCCCCATTGCTAGTTCCAAGGGAAACAACAGATGATTGCGCTATTGAAGGTTACCATATTCCAGCCAAGACAAGGGTGTTTGTCAATGCAAAATCAATAGGTACAGACCCAAAGTATTGGAAGAATCAAAACGAGTTCCAACCTGAGAGATTCTTCGATAGTTCAGTCGATTTTAGAGGACAACACTTCGAGTTGTTACCATTTGGAGCTGGTCGTAGAGGTTGTCCTGGAATGAACTTTGCAATCTTGATAATAGAGCTTGCACTAGCAAATCTCTTGCATCGTTTTGATTGGGAATTGCCTCATGGGATAAGAAGACAAGATTTAGATATGGAAGAAGCAATCGGTCTTACAGTACACAAAAAAGTTCCACTTTGCCTTGTAGCTAATCCTGTGGCTTTATAGTACAAACAAAAAGCAATTTTTATGTAAAAAAATTATGGCACAAAGTAAAAGGCCACCTGTTTTTTACTATTCAAAACCAGCAGAATTGTTTCTATTTTCCTGTTTGAGTTTAGGAAGACATTTGAAACCGCAAATCAATAATGGATTCAAATAACTTTGTCTTGGTTGAACTTATATCCCTAGCAAAATTCAGCTTTTGAATTATTAGACTAGTCACATTTTGTATATCCAAGTCATGTTTTCATGTACCATTAGTAAAAGTTCACTTTTTCTAACGGATCACTTATTCCCGTTTTCTTATCACTTCACAAATAAAAATCTTCTGTCTTATATTTATTATTTAGTGAACCGTGTTAAACCGTGTGTGATTTTGTGAACTAGCCGATTTAATTGTGGTTCAAACGGTCCAAGTAATATTGTGTAACAAGATCTGTGTGACTAAAAAACTATGATCATAATTAACTTGATCGAACAAGGCCGTCAAGTCTATTTTAAAATCATGATCATAACTCGAGTATGTTTTACAAGGTCTTCTCAATTTTCATTAGCTAAACTAAAATTATTTCAATATTAAATATTATTATACAATAAAACTTGTGACATACACATGGGAATGTGCTTTCTTTTTTCTTTACATGTCTTTTATTTTTCTCATTATATCATGTATATTATCTTTTTATCCTTTTATTTAACACACTTAAAACGTTTTATCATGGACTAATTAAAAGAGTTATTTCCAAAAATACTATAAGAACATTAAAATTATTAACCCAATTTTACCCTAAATAAAATTTGTGGGGTTAGGATTTGTGGTCCAAGCCCAAAATAATAAATTTGTAGAGTGTGGGTGATAGAGCTAGGTTGATTATGAAATTTACAACGGTTGATTATAACCTTCAAGTATAAACCAGCATAAAGATACACGTGAAGACGAGATGAGTTGAAGTCCGAAGAGGTTTTATGATAAATTGAATAATGATTACAATTCTTAGAGCTACAGTAAAGTCTTTTTTTTTTTCCTCTCTTATTTTTCTCCTCTTTCTTCAATCAGGAGCCCTTCTTCGTTATATAGCATCCTTCTCCATCATCCCCATCGTTCACTTGTTCTTTATCTGTGTACCTATTTGAGTGTATGTCATGTCATGTATCTTCTTTAGATTTTTGTGAGTGGCGATAGCTGAAATTACACTGTTTAGGGGTTTTCTCCATATTAATGCGGCCAGAAAAGCAGATGCAGTGCATTTAATGTGGTGATGGTAGCTTTTCCTTTTAGATATTTCTCCATTCTTCTTATCTCCAAGCATGTCCAAATCTTATCCAGATTCGAACCCCCCAAATATTTATTTGACCAAAAATCTTTACATCCAAGGAGAATGATCTCTTCGAAAGGCTAGTGCTCTCTTCGGATAGATCTTCTTCACTCCCAAGTATCTTTTTTTCATGCGAAGTACTCCTCAACAATTTTAGCATTTTCAAACATACAGTAACTTTTACATAGGGCTTTGGGCTCAATATATAAGTTTGAGTTTCTGCCCCCCACAAAATTCTATTACCAAAAAGACTCAGGGAATTTAAATTAAAATTTTATTACTAAAAATCTGAAAAAATTAAAGGAAAATTCCATTATTTATTCCAAGTTATTTTTAATTTTTTATCCTCTATCATAATTTTTAGTTTTGACCTCTATCATATAATTTAAGGCTTTTTTTTTTTCCACCAAAATTTTATGTTACAGTTTTATCAAATTTTATGGTTGTTTGTTTGTTTTCTCCTTATGCCACGTGAATCATGTGACTATGTGAGTACAAAACTCTGTTTTTTTTTTTTTTTTTTTCCCCTCCTTGTTTCGAGTGGACAATTCTTTTGTCACTTTATTTTATTACATTTAAGACTTTTTATCTTGACTCATGAAATAATCCTCTTCGCACTATAGGTATATCAAAATTATTAAGTTATTTTTACTCATGATGAAATTTATTATCAAAGTTCAAAGAAATTCAAATTACTATTTCAATTTAAACTCTGTTAATGAGTTTCAATTAGCTTAACTGGTAATAGCGTGATTCCCGCGGAATTGGTTGAGGTGGTTGTCGTGGATGAGGAGACTATCATCCTCAATCATGAATTCATGGGAAAACAAGGTGCACCGATTTTTGAGGGATCAAATTTCATGGTTGGTTGGGGCAACGTGAAAGGAAATAAAACCACTAGTAAGGTCCGGCCCAAAAGGAATGGTAATATGGATAAATGTGTGAGTCAACCTTTGCATAGCCCAAAAAGAGTTGGGTCCGGGGAGAAGTCTACAATTGGAAGCCGAAAAGCAATGATAAATTGGAAGAGGCTTGGCACAAGACCTCAAACCCTTATCAAATCTTCAATTGTTGACGTGGAACTTGGGCATAAAAGGAAGCAAGTAGAAAATATGAATAAGGAGAATATGGGTGTTAAAGGAAAAAAGAAAAAGAGAATAATGGAGAATGAGCAAGGTGTTGTGTCAATTAGGGGATCGATGGAAGTTGCAGGGCAACCATTCCGGGTATGAAATCATTCCACAAAAAATAAAATAAAATAAAATAAAATAACTCATCAGTTTGCTGTTCAAGTATGTGAGGAAGGTGTCGTTTGGCAGTTTTTCAGGTCTCTGGACATCCAAGTAATGATTAGCTTTTCTTTCAATAGTTGGTTTTTTGAAGTTGTAATCTATTTTCTTTCTTTTGTTTTCTTTTATTTCTTTGTTGACAATGTAATCGAGCTACGCTAGTGTATGCTAATGTTGCAAAAGAGAAAATTGGGGGTCATATGTCCTTCTTTCTCTTCCCCATTGTATATATTGTTTCTTACTTAATAAAGACTATCGTTTCTGCTAAAAAAAAAAAAAACAAAACAAAGGCACATCACAAATTTCAAGAAAAAGCTATAATAACTTTTGAGGAAAGTTAAAATTGTAGCTCTTTTAATTCCATGGATAGAAATGGGGAAATGGAGTTCCTAGCTGTTGCCAAAATGGCGTAGTTGAAAAACTGTTCCTAATACCTATAGTTGTCAAATATGAATCTCATCATGAATCAATATTGAAATCACACTAAAATGTAATATTTTGATTATCTTGTGGCAATTACATAAGTAAAAAAAATGAGAGAGGAGACAAAAGAGATGAAAGAAAAAAGTACAAATCATCTATCTTTCTTTTTTTAAGTGTACATTCATGTATTTTAAGAGCATGGTGCAAATTGTAAATTTCTTTATGTGTGAGAGAGAGAGAGAGAAAGAATTCGTGTCTATTAGAAACAAACACACACACGATAAACTGAATATGTTTCTGAAATAAATTCTGGCTTAAGGAAATAAAATAAAATAAAAATTTTTTTTTTTTTTTTTGTATGAATATTTAAAATAGGCTATTCTCCCCCTCTTCCACACCACCCCCGAGCCGGGAAAAAAAATATACTTTAACAATTATACCTAATTGAATTAGTCAAATAAAATGAAAAATAAATCATACCAAACAAACACAAAAAGATTGTGAATGCATATTATCTCACTTGTCTCACAAAAAGATTGACCAAATAGGTCCACATCGGTTCATTTGGTTCACTTTGATCCATTTCAGTCTAATTTGCTCCACATCAGTCCACTATGATCTATTTCGGTCTTATTCATTCGACATTGGTCCTTTTCTTTCCAGTTTGGTTCATTCAGTCCAGTTTGGTTGATTTGGTCCAATATTGATCACTTCGGTCTGTTTCGGTCCTGTTTAGTCCATTTGGTCCAATTCCTTCCATTTGGTCCATTTCATGTATATATAAACTAAAAATAAATAAAAATGTTATCTTTTTTTTTTTAATTGTTAAATGTGTTTCTATTTTATTATAAATATAGCATATAGTGAAATAATGTTATTCTATTGCTCAACATGATTTGGATAATTTGATATTTACAACTATACCTTTTATTTTGAATATTGTTCTCATTATATTTTATTCTATAAATTTTCTATTATCTCTCATATTATCTCCTGAAAAAACAGGGATTATGCTATCTCTCTCTAGATTCTTAATTCTTTCTTGCAATTATACTTTAGGTTTGTGAATTTTTATGTTTTTTAATATCTTTACTTTGAAATGATACATTTTGATTGTGTTTTTTGAGTTCCCTATCACAAGTCCTCTCTCTCCTCCTATATCTTTGGTTTCATTTTTTTTTTTTAATATAGTTAATCCTTAATTAGTTTGGAATTGAGAATTTGAGCAATATCAAAACATAATCTACATGGTTATGTATTTAAATGTCTCTATTATGGTTCAATGGGTTAGTGGGTGTTTAACAGGTTGAAGAGTAAGTTACTTCGTTTTGTTTGAGGCATAAAATATTTGTACTTAAAATACATGCATAAAATGACTTTATGCCAAAGTGCCCTAAAATGTATAAACAACCTGAAAATATTTTCAAATTGGCCAACATTTTTAGTTGCATCAAACACTTAAACATAGATAGATTTTTTTTCCTTGTAAAATAGCAATGCTATTGCAAAGTTAAAAGCACAATTGTTTATCTTAAGAAAATAATAACAAAACTTATATGAACTTGATATTCATATTGACAATATTTTTATAACTTAATTGTCTTTTATGTTTAAATTCTCTATCTCCAATGTGTGTACATAATACCTTAGATACAATAATTTAAGTACAATACTTTAGATATCCTTTTTAAAATTTAAACACCTATCAACTTATCTAATACGTGAAACTGGTATGTGTTTGATACAAAAGATGTTTTGGGGTTTACCTTTTATATTTTCTGAAAACACTTTTCTGGGATGCATATTGGGTTGGGGGCAAGTTTTGGGTTGGGATGCATATTTTCTGAAAACACTTTTATGGTATTAGTTCAACAAGATGATTCTTCTTCTAAAATATAATAACAAAACCAATATATGTTTTTTTAACAGTGGGTTCACTTTTGGTGTTTTCATTTTGTGATTTTGGTTGTTTTGTGGGTTTTGTGCTTTGATTTCGGTGGGTGTGATTTGATTTGTGATTTGGTGGGCTTCTGGGTTTTTGTTGCGATTTGATTTTGGCTGGGTTTTGGCCGTGGTGGTGGTCGTGATTTGATTTTGGCTAGGTTTCGGCAATGGTGCGTGGTTGGAGGTGATGGGCTTGAAAAGCTCCGGCCATGGAGGTTTAGAAGAAGAGCTTGGTGGTTAGCCATGGAGCATGGTGTGACGTGGGTTGAGGCAGAGAGAGGATGAGAGGGAAATAGGGGTGACCCTAGACATTTTGGAGCATAAAGCGAGAACTAAAAATGGAGCCTTTTTTTATATTTATATATTAATTAAATTAATTTTTATTTAATATTTTTATATTATATTTTTCATCATTATTTTCATTTTCTTCTAAATTATTTTGAAGTTCATTATCAAGATTTGTTGCATTGCAAAATTGAACATCATTTTCTTCTAAATTATTTTGGTGAATTTCTTACTCATTTGTGATATTTTCAACTAAATTTTGTGTTATATTTTGTTTATTACTAATAACAAATTTATCCATTGATCCTTTTTGAGACTCAATTAATTTTTCTTCTTTTTTTCTTTTTCTAAGTTTTTCATATTCAGATGCATATTTTCTAGTAGATATTTCTAATCAAACAATATATTTATAAAAAATAAAACAAAAAAATAACTTTCAAGTGTAAAGTAAATGAGAAATAGAACCTGATTTATATAAAAAGTATTGTTGTAGTTTCACTGAACAATAACAAGTTTTTAGTAATCTCGACCTGCATAAATCTAAAAAAAAAAAATTAAGCACAAGCATAAAAAAAATTTAAGCACAGCCATAACACTAACACAAGACTTATTATAAGACCCACCCACCAAAAAAAAAAAAAAAAAAAAAACCCTTGAAGGCCCAAACTTAACGCCCAGTCCAGGCAGCCATAATGATAAACTGATAAGTGATAAACAAAGTTACAAAAGCAGCCAGGGAGGGCCCAAATAAACAAAGTTATCTTAAGTTCTTAACAAATAAAATGGAGTGCCCCCATCAAAAAAAAAAAAAAAAAATGGAGTGTCAGTGCCCTGTGCCCAAATATTTATAATTTTATACCTGATTCCTGAACTCAGAACCTGATACGGTGAGGTGGGCAGTTGAGACTTGAGAGAGGCGGAGAGCAGAGAATCAGAGAGAGGCTTCAGCCTTGAGCTGTTGTCTGTTGAGCAGATGAGAACAGACTGAACAGTGGAGACTGGAGACTGGAGACTAGAGAGAGGCGGAGAGCAGAGACTAGAGAGAAAGGTAAAATTTTTAGGGTTTTGAGTGGATTCATTTTTTTTTTTTTTTTTGATTTGTGATTGTTTTGTGGTTAATCTCTTAGACCGGATTTGTAGTTTATCTGGTTGTTTTTTGGTCAATGATTTTGTTTAGAACCAATGTTTAATAGGATTTACCAAAATTTTTGTTTTCTTGGTTTAGAATAGTTGGGGTTAGGCTTTTCTTTATACTGGTCAGGAGAACTTTTTTTTGTTTTTTTTTGAACGTGAGATATAGAATTTCGTTTTCTTTTATCTGGGTTTCTTAGCTACCAAATAGATTTTTGGGCTTCTTAATCTTACATATCATAGTGCACTAATCTTTTCCTTTTTAAATTTGTTGTTTAATTTAATTTTATTAATCTTATTCTTGTCTGTGCGTATGCATATATTTACTATTACACATGCACCTGTTGGGTCTTGACTGCATAGCACTTCTGACCCTCCACCTCGCTATGTTGCCATTTGAGCTAGACCTCATTGGCCTCCATATTTTGCTAGTTTTTACTTTTTATATTTTTGGTTCCAGGATCCTTTGTGGTTGTGGCGCTGCATTATAGACAGGGATAACAATTCCACTTTTGCGGGAGATTGCTGAAACAATGCAAAATCTGCACCGTGTTATATCCCGATTGTCATCCACTTCACTAGGCTCAAGCACTACAACAGCCAGAGTTTTGACTGACAAAGCAAAAACCAAGTTGAGAAATGATGCAATCAACTTGAGAGCCTTTTCAGCAAAATCTGGTGAAAATGACGGGAAAGATGAGTGGGAAAAGAGTGTGGCAGGATCATTTGGTAATACGACGTCAGGTGATTTGGGGTGGGATTCTGTGTCCTCTTGGTCGACTGGGTTGACCAAGGAGCATTTTGATGGTGAGGCACCCCCACCTAGTGGAGGAGACACGTCACATTCTTTGGTAATCTCTGGATTGCAAGAAATTGATGATAGGTTGAAAGAATTGGAGGCGGAGAATCGAAAGAGTAAGGCATTTGTGGATGGGTGGGGTGAGAGGATGCGGGAGATGAGTGTGCTGTTGAAGCAAGTAAGAGAGCCTGGTGCTAGAGGGTCTTATCTGAAGGACTCGGAGAAGGCCGAGATGTATCGCTTGCACAAACAGAACCCCGAGGTGTACACAGTCGAGAGGCTAGCCAAGGATTATAGGATTATGAGGCAAAGAGTGCATGCCATTCTTTGGTTGAAGGAGCTTGAGGAGGAAGAAGAGAAAAAGCTTGGGCATCCTTTGGATGATTCTGTTGAGCTCTTGCTTGATACTTGTCCTGAGTAAGTTATTACTTCTGAGCATTACTTAGTTCAAAGTGGAGTGGTACTTATTTCTGTTGTTATGATTTTTTGACTGGTAAATGTAGATGTTGTGTGGTTTATATTGATTGGAAATAGGTTCTGTGACATGTTTGTTTGTAAGATATGTTGTTTAGAAGAATTAGTTGCCAATCTTTGAATGACTGCATTGTGCTTATTTGAAGTTGTAACTTGTAATTACTTCGAAAATGTTGAAGCATTGGACTATTGATGGCCCAAAGGCCATTCTTCTACAGCCATTCACACTGATAGTGGTAGGTAGTTACATGATTTAACGACTGTCCATGTTTTATGAAATTATAATTTTCATCAAGCATCCCATATCTAGTCAGCCCATTGCTAATCTGGCCTGCTTATCTGGCAATGGCTAAGCCCCAGATAAGCCCTCTAAAGTCCAGATTAAAGTTTCTACTTTCACCCTGCCACTTTCTCTCGCAGGTCTTGATGACAAATGACTACCTAAATTAATAAAATTGACATACAAGTCAGTGGGTATGCACATTGTAATGTGAATTGTCTGCTTGTCTATCTTAAAATTGCTTGCTTGGAAAATACAAGTTACTGGCTTGCTGGAAAGGACACTTTGGCAAAACATTGAAATTTGGGAGGTTGGTCCTATATGCTTAATGTGGAGTAAGTGGAGATCAAGGAATGTGAGGACTTTTGAGTGGAGTGAGCCATCAGTAGTAAAATTGAAGTTTCTATTTTGAGATTGCTCTAAGATTGGACTATGACTAGTTATTCACTCTCTTCCTCAGGCGCAATTGTTATTTTGATAAATAAAATAGTATATTGCTAATTGATTAGATTGTTATGAACTGACAAAATTACTAGCTTCTATTTGCTAGAATTGAGTTCATTATTAAAACCGGAACTTTTACCTATGAAAAAAAAAATACTAAAACTGGAATTTTTGGTGCATATTGGAGAGAGAGAGAGAGAGAGAGAGAGAGAGAGAGGGGGGGGGGGGGTTGGACTGGTGTTTGGTCATGTTGGTTAGATGGGTAGATGTGGGGTGATGGTCAGTAGTAGTGGTGGCAGTGAGTGGTGATTGAAATTGATAGAATAGAGCTAGTGGCTATGGTGGCAGCTGATTTTTAATCTGAAAAAAATGTATTGCCTTCTTTGTTGGTGGTGGTGCTGAGAACTCATTCTAGACATTGTTGGTTATGGAAATCTTGACATCGTAATAAACAATCTTTGAGTGAGAGTAAGTGCGAGGATTGAGGTGACGTTTGAAAATTACTTTAGGCCATTTGATACAGCTTAAGTTTATTGGCCTATTAAATAAGCTGTGAAAAATAAATTGTACCTAGAAAATTACAAGGTTTAGAGTCTATAGCATGCGTGTGCATGTGCATGTGTAAATCCCATAATTGCTAGTACACAGGCAAGCACATACATTATGTGCACTCACATAAGAATTTTTTTTTATTGATGTAAATATGAATGAGACAAAGTTTTGAGCTGGCAAGTTGTTCATCATTATCACAATTAAGCTTTAGCTTGTTGTTCTGAGATGGTGAGTTTTTCATCTTCACCACAAATATACTTTAGCTTGCTGATGTATGCTGATTTTTACTCTTATTGTATAGAACAAACTTTATTTCTTATTCAAATTATCTCCTTTCCTCTTGCAGATTTTTTAATTCTCATGACAGGGAATTCCATGTGGCTTCCCTTCCTTACAAACCTGACTTCAAAGTCATGCCAGAGGGTTGGGATGGTACCACCAGAGATCTCGATGAAGTCCACTATGAGATATCCCAGAAAGAAGATGAAATGCTTTATCAAGAATTTCTCCTGAAGATGAACTTCAACAAAAAGAAAGTAAGTTCTATTTGTTCCCTCCATTTGCCCTGGAACAAAGCAAGTGAAAATATATATATATATATATATATATATATCATTTGTTATTGTTGTTATAAGCTTTTGTGCTCTCTATTATTGGATTTCAATTAGTTAAATGATTTCCTACAAGGGCAAACGAGCTCATCTATTTTTCCAGTCATGCTTCCTTAGTCGTCACACACATTCAGATGAATGAGGTGAGGATTGAGGAAGCAGAACTTATTAGGTGTCTTGATTAGAGGAAGTTGGTTTGTCCCAATGGCTTATATATATATATATATATATATAAGGGTTATATGATATTGTGTGTTTCTTGAACCCTTCATATGATATGGTTTTGCTTGTGTACAGTTGGCAGGGGAGGTGAAATGCCACAAGTATAGCCGACGCCGTCCTTCAGAGGGGTGGAATTTCACGGTAGAGAAAATGGGACCACGAGGGAAACGTGGAGGTGGTGGTGGCTGGAAATTTGTCAGCTTGCCTGATGGTTCCAGTCGACCTCTGAATGAAATGGAGAAAATGTATGTGAAGCGAGAGACCCCCCGCCGCCGACGGAAGATATTGCCGTGATGACCATGTCTATGTTTTTGATTCAATCTCAAAATCAAGGATTTTTGTAGCTTTTGTGTTTTCAACAGAGGTGTTGTTATCATCATTTTATTTGCCTCAATTTTTGTTTAATATTTTTCTTCTGTTGCATTAGTATTAAGACTTTTTAGGAAGCAACTTTGTTTTGAACAAAGGTGCCCTGTGAGCAATACTTCCTCCTTGCCTCTTATTGAGTCTAAGCTTGAGGAAACTTTAGGTGAAAATTAATGCAGCTTCAAGCAATTAGAGATTTTAAAAGCCTGGGTTTCTCTTAATGCTGCTGCAGTCTTCTACTCTTCTCAAAGCTTGGACTAACCCAATGGAGTGTTTGGAAACAGATTTTGCTGCAATCCTGAGCAGCAGAGTTGTCTGCTCTATCAATAGTGAAGCAATTATCACTTGGATGTTTAAACAGGACTGAAGCCCATCAGAATGGAAGTCCTATGCCACAAGTACAGCTAATGGAGTGGCTCATGAACTTTCTTCTGTATGATTTAGATCCATGCCATTTCCAAAATAATTTCCATTCTTGGCATTAGACATATTCTTTCTTCATCAGTTTTGTTAAAGTGTCTTTAACTTTATATCAAGTTTTGGCTTACTAATAATTTTAGTGCAATCTTGGAGAATGAATAGACATGGATCAATTTCTTATTTGTTGAGAAAATTTTAAATTATAGCTGGTTTATGGACTTGTCTAATTACTGTATGGGTCTGGTTAATGTATGCCTTAGGGCATACATTAACAATCAATTTTAGGAAAATTTTAAGTTTTTTTCCCCTCACATTATGACAAGTAACCATGGAAAGAATACAACGTTTTTTGTAATTTTAAAAAATAATTTAAATAATTGCCGACATGGTTTGGGCTACATGGCTCTACTGATGCAAGAAAGATGGTAATAGTAATTTTACCCGGCTTGGCCTACCTACCTATGAGGCCACGTTTCTCCTCTGCCAAAAAAAAAAATAATTAAATAATAATAATAATAATAATAAACAAATAAAAAAATTTTGAGGCTACATTGCTTTTGAATACAAACAATTAAATTGCATAATGTATTAAGTTTAATTAGATCCATGTGATCTTAATTTCAAAACTTCAAACTAGTATATCTTAAGACAAGTATAAGGGATTTCTTCCTGTAATTATCTTGTAATTATGTGGTGTGTGAAATGGAGAGATTGTACACCCCCGGAGTATAATCAAGTGCTTGAAAATTTTTGAATACTCATGTTAACCGTATATTCTTTGAGTTTATGCCTGCCCGTCGAGCAGTGTCCAAAATTTGCTATTATGGCCTTAGAAAAAAAAAGCACAATTAAGTTAATCAATTTGTTGACTAGTAAATCAACCAAGTGGAGCACGCCTCTAACGTAATTGCGGAACAAAAAGTTTCCCATATCTGCATAGACTGCATTCATGACTATGCTAACTGTTGCCATGATATAGAAGTAGGTTATGAACCTAAAACTGAGTGGGCATGCTGGATGAATAAGGCTAAGCTAGCAGATTTATGATACGTGTGAATATGTTTGACATGCTCTTGAATTGATTTCTGGAAAACTCAAAAAATTGTTTTAACATTTTTAGTGATGTGGCAGTTGAATTTTTATTTAATTTTTGTTAATACGTGCTAGGGCTACAAGACTGTCAACCTAAGAAGAATTTAGTGTGTGAGTTTTTTTATTATTTATTATTGACTGTGAATTTTCACAGTAAATTGCCTTTTTTTTTTCTTTTTCTTTTTTTTTTTTTATTCTGTGAAAATTTCTAGAAAATCATAGATTAATCATAAATCAAAGTTTTAAATTTCAAAATTTTGTAGTTTAAAATTATGCATTGACATATGTATTAAGTACATAAAGAATATATAATCTTTTCAAAGTATGCAATCATGTTAATCTCTTGAAATTTTATTTATATTTGATTTAGATTGTTACTAATCAAGCTAGCACCCAAGTTCCTTCTATGAAGACAAATTATATTGTTGTGTTGTACCAACCATTTGTTAAGAGAATTAGCAACAAGCCCTGGACCAAGTCTCTATAATTACCCGTTCTGATAAACTGCAATTACATTAAATTAAAGCTTGTGATTATGAGTGAGTAGAGGAGAGAATATGTATTTTTTTGAAATAGAGGCTTTACTTTTTTTTTTTTTTTCTTTTTTTTGGTAGAAATGGGTGATCTTATTTACTAAACATATAGTTTATACAACAACAGAATTATTCGACCTCCAGGCACACAATCTACTACTCCCGAGGCCGACCAAATCTCTTACTAAATAGTGAGATACAAAATTGGAACAAGCAGTATAAACAGACAAAAGATGCTATTGGTGGGCTCCTCGTTTCGCAAATGCATCCACGCATCCATTTACTTCACGATATATAGGATGCGCCTGCATCTCCCACTCTTGCCCCATGAGGCTCCTTAATGAATGCATGTATACTGTATTCACTATTAGTGAGAATCTCCACCTTAAGGGCATGCTCTCATTACAAAGCAACCATATACCTCTAGAAAAACCAGTCGGATCTACTCTCCTAGAATGGGTGTACAGAAGGGTGTTGCGATGTTGATTCGCTTAGGTAGAGAAAACGAAAAATGGCTTCGGGCAGACGTTCTGTTGACTCCACACTGGTTGAACTCTCCTGGGTGTTCTGCTGCCAGAATGGTTGTGCAATTGGATAAGAAGAAAAGGGTGTTGTTGTTTCTTTAGAGGGGTACACGAGTAAGAAAAAAGGGATGTTGTTGCTATTGCATTTAATTTCATTGCAATATTTTTATACATAAAACCTCCTCACACCTACCACCGTGCACCCACTTACCACCGCGCACCCTCAGTGCAGTGGCCACTCTACAAGTATAAGTGCTTGTGAAGTGTGAAGAGTAAGGGTCGAAGTTCAAGTCTCCAAGAAAAAGCTTCACACACATATATGCTAGAGTAAAATTTCTACCTTGTAAATAAATAAATAAATAAATAAAAAACTTCCTCATAGTCACACCTTATAACTATTTATTGATGTGTAAAGTGGGTTGCATAGTTCATAAATGATGCAAGAGAGTTGCTATTTATTGCTTGAATCCTTGAGACGCTCTAGACTTTGCCTGAGTGACACTTGGTCATGAGGTGTCCATTTGCATGTTTCTTCTCTTCATTTGCTACCACCTATTGTTTATGTCTGCTGAAATGTTGACAACTAACCTTTATCTTGGCTGCATGGCTGACAAATATCAAGCTTAATTACTAATTAGATTCCAATGTCCAAAATGGCAGTCGGTATTTTGCAATTATTATAAGAGAAATTAACTTTGAGAACAACAAGTTTAGCAGTAGAATGAGTTGCAACTCCAAGTTTGGTCAGTAAAAAGTTAAAAGATCTCCTAACTCAACAAAACTCATAGTTAACAAAAGATAAACTTAAATTTACCAATTAGTTTGTTCAATGGAAAGTTTAGAGATCAAAAAGCTAATGACACTAGAAATACACCAGTCAGTTTTTCCTCTTTGTCAGGCCTCAACTCTTAATTTCTCACCATACTACCAAAAGCAAGTGCATCTTAGTATTTTTTTTATAGCTTTAAATCCGAAATCCAAGTTGTTGTCTAAGGACCACCCTTTATGAAAAGCTACCAAGGCATGTCATGTAGCATGAGTTGTTGGAGAAGTACAATGATTTTTATTCAACCAAAGCAAGAATATAGGAATTACCATTGGATTTGAACATATCAAGTGCAACTGCACGACCTATCATTTTAAAAACCTTGCTTGGTATGACGTATGAGTAGAGACCCTTATTTGCTCTTATTCTAGAACAATTCATTAACAAACACTTCTTTTATTGTCGGTCTTGTGCATCTAAGGCATCTTTTCTTTCTTTCTTTTTTTTTTCTTTTTTTTTTTGGGTAGAAAACTAGAAATACTTGAATTTATTAAAATAATTTCTTTACAAAGATGATCTTTCTCTCGAAGGATTCAAGGTTTTGCAATTAAAAACATCCTTTATGCTTAAAAACATCTATACTCAATTGATACAAACTGTTAGGCAGATCAAGTTTATAAAAATTTGATTACAAACGAATGTAATTGACAAATTAAGCAGTTGATAACACTAATGTATATAATCTCCACGAATTTGAAAGGTAGATTAGGCAGTTGATACACTTTCATGTCATATAACATGCAATAGGAAGTTTCCACACGAAAATTACTTGTAGAATTTGTGGAGTTGCATGTTCATTACAATTCACAAACACTGTCTTTTCTATCTCACGAACACTAGCATAGTCATTGATGCATGCCAAGAAAGGCAAATACACTTTTATTAATTGTTTCTTATTAATTAGTTGATGCATAAAGATACATTAACAGCATATACTAGCTAGCAGCTATATATATGGATAGCTAGCTAGTGTTTTTGCTGCCAAACAGCACATCTCCTGGAGTTCGTCGGAGAAATCAGCAGTACCTCCAGGAATAGGGTATGGGAATGGATAGCTCGATGAGTCATGAACGCATTCACACATTTCTTTGGTTCCGATGTCTTCCTCAATCATTTGCATGTAATTGAGGCTGAAACAGCATAAAGTAAGCCCGGGAATATCCATGTCTCTTGCTTTGAGAAGAGGCTTGCATTCATCGATGTCTACACTCACCAATTCACAATAGGGAGAGAAAGGTCGTCCTAGTCTTCTGTGAGTTCTTCTTGCACTTCTTGTGGTCATCATCAATATGGTGAGGAGGAGGAAGGAGATAAGAAGCATTTTCTTTATGATAAACCAAATTGTGTTTCCTTATACGGTTTCCTTTTTAAGTATTTTGTGTTGTAACAACTAACAAGCGTTTGTGTTCTACAATGTCACTCACTCATTGCCTTATGCCTCGATAGAATTTTCATGGAGAGTATTTCGAGAGGCATGTACCAGTTAGCTCACCTGAATTTTTGACACTGAATTGCACTTAAATTATAGGTGAGAAACAAACACATACACGAAGGAAAGAAAAAAGAAAGAAAATGGAGCTTTGACACAAAATACACCATAAATTTTACTCAAAAATTATAATAACTTCTAAAAAATATGTGAAATTGTAGCTCTTTTTATTCCATGGATAGGAATGAGAAAATGAAGGTCCTAGCAGTTGTCTAAATGGGCTAGTGGAAAAATCAGACCTTATACCTATAGTTGTCAAATGTGAATCTCATCATGAATCCTTTTGTTTTGTTTTTTTGTTTTTTTTAATCAACATCTTATTTATTTTTTTGTTAAAAATTTTTTGCTGAAAGTTTGCTAAAACATATTTGTATCTAGAAAATTTTTGAAAGAGTGAGAAAAAAGGGAAAAAAAGAAAAAGAAAAAATGTGAGGTTTTAAAAAGTTAAATATAAAAGCTAAAAGCTGAAGTTGATGCCAAACATATTCTAAAGGTCTGTTTGAATACAACTTATTTGTTGAAAACTGAAAACTAAAAACACTATAGTAAAATAATTTTTAAATGTGTGAATAGTGCCGTGAGACCCATTTTTAATGAAAAAATTACTGAAAAGTAAAGTTTGTGGATCCCATAAACAGTGCACAGGTACACTATTTATGGAAGAAAAGTCAACAATTACTGTTAAAAAAAAAAAAAAAAAAAAGAGCTAAAAATGCGCAAAGTTGAAAACACGCAAAGGTTGAAAACATGAATGTGGATGCGCTATCCAAATGCACAATAATTCTACATGAACAGTGCCGTGGGACCCATTTTTAATGAAAAAATTGTTAAAAAGTGAAGTTTGTATGTCTCATAAACAGTGCACAAATGTACTATTTACAAAAAAAAAAAGTCAACAACTGCGGCTGAAGAAAATAAAAAAAAAAAAAGGCTGAAAACACGCAAAGGTTGAAAACGTGATCATGGACACGCTATCCAAACACGCAATAAGTCTACATGCATGTCTTTTAAGACTATGGTGCAAATTGTAAATTTTGTTAAATGAGAGAGAGAGAGAGAGAGAGAGAGAGTCAATGTTATATCACCTATCAACATTTAACAGGGTCAATCTCAAAGTTATGAGAATGTTCTATCTCTTCCATCTAAAGTCCTCTCCAATCCTTAGTTAATGAACGTCTCTCCTCACCAATCACCATTAGCACCTCCCTCCCTTTGTGATATATGCATGTGTTGAGCTTGAATCAAATAAATAGTAAGATTTTTTTAAAACAAAAGTGGATCATGCATTGATTATCATTGAAAAAGATGATACTAATTGCATTTTTTTTTTTTTGTGGGCATTCAATCTCTTTTTTATTTAAGGCAAATAGGTTTCATGCAGATGATGTTCTACCTATTTTACAAATAAAATAAATATTCTTAACAATTGTGTCAAAGGAGGAGCTAATGGAGATGGACTATTTTTTTTTTTAGGCTGTGTTTGTTTCGCGTAAAACGTTTTCCGGAAAATACATATTTTCCGGAAATGCTATTTTCCGAAAAAGGAAAATGTATTGAGGTTGTTTGGCTGTTTCGGAAATCGATTTACGGAAAATCAATTCCGGTATTTGGTTCAGTCAAACATTTTACGGAAAATGCTTTACGGAAAATAAATTTTTATGTTTGGTGCACGTAAACATTTTACGGAAAATGAAATCCATTTTTTCCAGAAAATCAATTTTCATGTTTGGTTTGTAAATTAATTTTACGGAAAATATAAAATGCCTTACAAATTTCAACTCCTGTATCATCTAGACAAACCTGTAATAATTAGAAACTAATCATCCACTTCAACATACACCTGCATTGCGTATACATATCTGTAACAGTACAAAAATAATCATCCACTTCAACATCAAAAATAATCATTTAAATATACCGATAATATTAATATAAAAATAACCACATTCATCATTCACCATTGTCATTACACCTCCATGGTGTACAAAAATGATACCTACTCGTGGTATCTGAATAGTACAAATACATAACTGTATTGTCCTAATAATACAAAGTACTACATAAGGACGACCTTAAAGTATCTATGAACAGTCTCAGTTGATCTGTAAATCCGACTACCCATTACACGAAACCTCACATTATGACCAATAATGTGTAAGAAAATAAACACTTGCTCCGTAACAGGCATATGAATAGTCGAGCGTACATGCTCCCCCTCAGTGAGGATGTGACATAAGCGGTGAAAAGCTACAGGCGTCATCCTAATTTGATTCACACAATATGTCTCACTTCCATGCAGAATACTATTTATGTATTCCTCTCTCTCGGCTGCATGATTAACAAAAGGCGCCCTAGGCAGTCGTTTACGTCTACGCTGCAATTTCCTTAACAATGCAGCACCCACAAGAATGACAGATGCAACTGAAGCAAAAATTGCGGCTTTCATTTTTTTCTTCATCTAAAAAATCACAAACACTGTAGTCTAAGAGGCATGTACACAAGCATCCAACACATATAACAAGTTATATCTAACATTCCCAAGTTAATCCTTTTAAATAATTGAAAAAAAAAAAAAAAAAGGTGTCCATGGCAAACAAGCGTAATGGTTTTTATATGTGTATATATATATATATATATTCTTATGTAAAATGTTTCAATAATTTTGTTTTTGATCTCTCAAAAGACCTAACAAAAGATACATAGATTTTTTTTTTTCTTATTAAAAAGAGACCACACATATGTAGTTAGAGCCATGCATGCACATTGGGTATCAGCAACAAATTATTATGATTATGATGCATGCATCAAAAGAAAAGTTAGGAATTTAGAAGTTCCATATAACATAATTTGTTTACATAATTTTGTTTTTTTTAGTGTTTTTTAGCAGTTTTATTTATTTATTTATCAAACTGCAAATTTTATTTCAAAAATTGTTTTTATATTTTAAAATGTTTCACAAGTTTGTATACTTTTAAAAGTGTTCAAAAGGCATTCTATAGCTATAGGGAAAATAGTAACATAACAAACAAAATATATACTACAATATAGGCTTTATGTTATTGAAGTGGTTTCATTTTCTTTATGTCTATTTTACTTTGTCAAAATTTTCCATATATTTTATAAATAAATAAATAAAACATTTTCCATCTATTAGACGGTGGTAAGGACTTTTTAAAAATATTTGTGAAGTATAAAAATGTTTCATTTGAAATAAAACAAAAAAGTTGGTATCCAAACATGTAATTTTATATAGCATCATTGCTAGTGGTGTAGGTAGAGAGTTAACAACTTCAAAATCACTGCCACCATTTTCTTAATCACATGAAACATAATTTATATTGTTCTTTACATCATTTTCTGTATCAAATAGATAAAGGGGAACGAATCTTATCTAAAACGGATTTTTATCTTTAAAAAAATAAAAAATTAGTCCACTTTGGTCCATTTTAGTCACTTTGGTCTCTTTCGGTCTATTTTGTTTCAATTATGTTTATTTGGTCCTTTTCAATCCCTTTGGATTCACTTTGGTCTATTTTAGTCTAATTCGGTCCACTTCCCTCCGTCTGGATCCACTTCAATCAGTTTTAGTCCACTTAAGTTTATTCGGTCTACTTTGATCATATATTGATCGGTCCAAAGAAAAGTGATTTACAAGTGAATAAATAAAGTCTTGATCTAATGGAGTGGACGATTGTAGGTTTAATTCATCATAAATATATAGTAGCATGAGATTTGTAAAATTAGATTTTTTGTTATTTAAAATATTAAAAAATACACATGCATAGTCTGTGTGTTTATCTAAGAGGGGAGAAGAAAATGAATACCATAATATAAGGTTTTTTTTTTTTTTTTTTTTTGGCCGAAGAAAATGAATACCATATTGATACGGCAAAAGCAGCAATTTTCGCCCATGCTAATTCATATTCCTAGCTCAAAAATACAGTGCAAGGATATTCTGAACTAGCTTCACTGTAAACAACATATATTTCCAACAGTAGCTTCACTGTAAACAACATATATTTCCAACAGAATACATGTAGAGTGCAATTATAACAGAGCAGAAAACTAGAACACGAAAGCAACAATTAAACAAAAACAATACAATGCAAACAAACCACCCAAGAAAATATCACAACACAGAGTACCATCACCAAACAAACAATTATTTACATCACTACACATGGACATTAGAGAATATGTTTGATGAATTTGTGTAAATATAACTAGATACCCTTCCTCAGTGTGTGGATCGGAGAAATTTTCGGATCAAGGAATACTCACTGTGCGTGGAGATGTGGTGGAGCTCGGTGTGTGGATCGGAACTTGGAGGTTGGAGCTCGTTGGAGTGGAGATCGGAGCTTGGCGGTCGTCGGTCTGGACCGGAGCTTGGAACTTGGAGCGTGGAGATCGGAGCGGAGGTCTGGACCGGAAAAGCTTGGAGCGGATCGGACTTGGAGCGGAGGTATGGACCGGAAAAGCTTGGAGCGGGTCGGACTTGGAGCGGATCGGAGTGGATGTGTGGACCGGATCGGAGGTCTGAACGTGCTGCTGAGCTTGGACCTTGGGTCTGGACCGTGCTGGTGAGCTTCGACCTTGGGTCTGGACCGGATCGGAGAGTGAGTGTGAGAGAGGTTGGAGATTGGGTCTGGACCGTGCTGCTGATCTTGGAGCTTCGGTCTGGACCGGATCGGACAGGTTGGAGAGTGACAGAGAGAGGTTGGAGAGTTGGAGAGTGGCTGATCTTGGAGCTTCGGTCTGGGCCGGATCGGACAGGTTGGAGAGTGAGTGTGAGAGTGAGAGAGGTTGGAGAGTGACAGAGAGAGGTTGGAGAGTTGGAGAGTGACAGAGAGAGGTTGGAGAGAACTTTGGTGAGTGGAGAGAATTTCCGAAAAACGGTTTAAGGGAAAATAGGGGGTGAAATAGATTTCACCCAGCAGAGCTCATTTTTTCGGTCAAAGGAGAAACCAATTTCCGTTGACCCAATTTTCCCAATCACCCAAACACAGCAATTTTCCGGAAATTGATTTCCGGAAGTGGTTTGAAGTTGAAACAAACACAGTTAGAAGAATATAGAGATGGACTTTTGAATTGTGACGATTGTCTTTTTTCAAATTCCTCTTGCCCTGGAGGTGCAAGACTCAAGCTGCTGGACAATGTGAACTTGGGTTTAGTGGTGGGCTCGGTTAGGTGGAATTGTGATGCGAGCCTGAAACATATTGGGCTTTTTTTTGGTCTTGGAATAGTGAGCATTTTGGGCTTGCAAGTTAAAAAAAAAAAAAAAAAAAAAAAAAAAAAAAAAAAAAAAAAAAAAAAGAAAAAAAGAAAAGAAAAACAAAGCATACCCATGAACTGCGCCACAAAAATGTTCCTATTGAAACTTTTATTTTATTTTATTTTTTTGAGAAGAATGTTACTATTGAAACTTGCCTATTTGTAACGCAATTTTGAAGGAAAAAGGGTACTATAAATTTAAAAAAATGTTAAGTTTACAACAAATTATAGGTGGCAAGTTGTTTCTACTTTTAATTAACACTGATTTTTTATTTTATTTTTTATCCACTAATAACTACTTGTTGACTAGATGTGTTGTAAACGTAATATTTTACTTATATTCTACCAAATAAGTTATATAAATTAATACATCACCAATCACAAATAACATATTTTAATTATTCATTTATTATTTTGTTTAAGAGGCACTCATTACTCTAATTATATTCTTTCTAACCATATTAGTTTCCAAGGTTTTAATAATTCTAGCATTTTGACTTTGAAAGGCAAGCTTTGCAATACTTAGTCAAGCATGGCATCATTACCAAAAGCTTGATAAGCCTTAGATCTACTCTTGAATGAATGTTTTTCCTAACCAAACAAGAGATGGGACCTGGCTATTGTTCTTATCCAGAAGGCTCCTTTTATGAAGTTTGGAGGAAAGGTTTATAGAGAGCTTTGGTTCTTTTATAGGTGGACATGATTTATAATATATTGCACTAGAAGCAAATAATTGGGATCTCATTATTTACCAAAAAAAAGTAATAATAATTGGGAACTCATGAAAGACTTCACCAATTTTTGAAGACCTAAAAGTTCTATTAGGGATGTTCCAGAATCTACAATATTGAGTTGTGTCAGAAATACTATTTCAAGTATAGAAGGCAATTGAAGATCTATAGTATATACATATTATTCAATTATGTCACTATATAATTTAATAATTTTTCCCTTTCTTTTCGATTTAACCAAAAACATCCCCAACCCAAAAAAAAAAAAAAGGTTAATAAAATAAAGGAACTTCATGGAAAACAAAAAGGTGAAATGTAAGCAAAAGTGAGTTGATTATTGCTGTAATCCTAAGTAAAGTGACCTTTTTTTTTTCTTTTTTCCACAAGAATCTCAAAAAGGTCTAACAGAACTAGTCATGAATCATGATATACATATTTAATCACCACACTATAAAATAATTGATGTTTAAACGTTGAATATCCATTATGGAATATTTGAGTTAGTTCAGAATCTCTAGCTAGCTAAAAGGAATATAAAAAATATAAATAAATATAGTAGAAGAATACATTCTTTATTGTATCTCTATCTACTCTTCAATCGCCATGCTATCCTATTTTTTCTTTTTTCTTTTTTACTCTTCAATTATTTAAAAATGGGTGTTAAATTCTGTCTACTGCAAAAGGACAAGGGCATCTGAAAGGATAAGAATGTGTGGAAAGCAAATTATTGGATGGGGCTTACTTGAGATATCCAATTCATTATTTTTAATCAGACCCACACCAAAAAAAAAAAAAAAAAAAAGGAAAAAGAAGAAGAAGAAGAAGAAGAAGTTCATAGAACTTTATTTGGTTTTTAGAGTTATAAATAATATTAAATTGTATTTGTTTAAATTAATTAGAATTCATTCTCTTTTTAAATAAAAAATTTAACACTACATATTTCCCGATTTAATTAAGTTTGATAATTTTTTAAATAAATAAGGAATATGTACTTAATTAGAATTTTTATTAATTATATATATATATATATATATATATATAGAGAGAGAGAGAGAGAGAGAGAGAGAGTATATATACAAACACAAAGTATTGCACCGGTTAGTGTCGGTTGTGACTAGATAGACAATTCCAAAGATATCTATTTTATACATTAGATTGAAATTATTGAATGGAACACTGGATTGTAAAAAATGTAAAGAAAACTATGATATATAGAATATTATTGGAATCAATGAGTATATCTTCTTTTTTTTTTTTTCTGAATTATTAATTAAGGGTAAGGAATCTTAAAATTCCTTAAGTTAACCTTTTTTTTGTTCTATTATAGAATATTAAGTGAATGTTTATCTTTAATATAATATTATTTGGATTTTTTTTTTGAAAACTAATATTATTTGGATTTTATCCATTGGATTAGTGTCATTCCAATCAATACAAATTTTTATTTATTTTATAAACAATATAATCTATATCTGTATATATAATTTGAAATTTTGAATAGGATTAATTGGTGCATATTTAGTATTTATATTTTATTTATTTCGATATTATACCGTGTTTTTTTCTTTTCTTTTTTTCTTTCTAAAGCTACATCACATTATTCCGTTTTCAGAAATTTAGAAAAATTGATAAATTGATATATTGACACCGTTGCAATAAACATGATTTTATTCTTTCCAAGATAAACTCCAAGCTTTAAAAAAATATATATATATTTATTAAAAGTTAGAACGGTAAACTCCAAGTTAATTAAAAAAAATTATTTCTCCAAAAAAAAAAAACAAAAGATAATTAAAAAAAAAAAAAAAAAAAACCCAAGTTTCTAACTGTTTCATATCAATTATCAACAAATTGATCAAGTTTAAAATATACAACAAGGCAAATTACACCTTCTAAACTTAATCAAAATTTATTTCAGTTCTTTAATTTTATTTACATTCAATTGAGTACTCTAAATTTTAAGGTTATTCAATTAAGGGATTTTCATTAAATTCCATTAAATGTTGTGATTAAGTGTCTAAATTTTATTTTATTTTTCAAAATTTTCAAAGAAAAATTCAATTAATTTTTCAAAATTATTTTCCATAATTTTTTTATATAAATATTTTAACTGAAGTTGAGAAAAAAATATTTTAATTAAATAAACTTAAAAAACTTAATTTAACAAAAACAAAGTTTGAAATAAATTTTGGTCAAATTTAGAAAATACTCTTTACATTTTTTTTTTCTTTAAAATAATAGCGCAAAACATTTCATTATTAATTAAAATAAAAAAAAAATTTGATAAAAATAGTATTAATATGAGTTTATCTAGACTCTATAAAAGTAATATTTATCTTAAAAAAAAAAAAAAAAAAAAAAAAACTAAGGTGAAGCCAAAAAGTCACCGAATAATATAGAGTGGCTGTCCCAATCGGCAAAAAAGCAGCAGCATGGTTTTTTGCTTGGAAACAAGCCTTTTTCTGCAGAGGAAACTTCCTGGAACCACTTATATTTTTATACACACACACACGCTATACATTCTTAATAATTACCATTATTAAACGCTATAACTTTTAAGCCCACAGATTTCTTCGCTCACCCAGAGAGACTATCTTTGACACATCCTACGATTCTTCCTCGTGGGCTGGTACCCAGAAAAAAAAAAAACCACTAATGTGACTGAAGTTGACTTGCTCTCTTAGTAAAAGGTAAAATAAAATGCTTGTGATGTTTACATAGAATCTTATTAGATTTATTATTAACAAAAAAAAAAAAAGGTGCTTGTTTTTGTTTTTGTTCTGTTTTATAAATTTGTGATATTTGTTAGTTTTGATGGGAAATTCTGGATTTTGGAAATGGGGTTTTGTTGTTCTATCTTTAGGCTATAAATGGTTGTGTTGTTTTGTATGATATATGAGAACAATGTGTGTGATTTTGAGATTCGGCTTCAGGAATTTTGTCTATTTTTGGATTGTTCGGATTGTAAATTATGGGTTGGGACTAAGAAACTACGAAATTAAGATGATATGTAGGAGTATGCTTTTTTTTTTTTTTTTTTTTGAGATAGGAGTATGCTTGTTGGGTTAGCATCTTTTGGAGTACATTTCTTGCTTTAGGCGTGTAAAAAATTATTTAATTTTCAGTTCTGAGGGTAAGAAGAGTACTTTGTAAGATAGTTAACCTTTTTTGGAATCAAATATAATGCTAACTGGTTTGTCCAAATTAGGGGTCGAGCCTTGGTGTAATGGCAAGTGCCTTCCACCAAAAACGACAGTTCCCCTATTTGAGTGGAGGAATCAGCCTCTCGATATATTTATATATATTATTGGGGATAAGGTTTGAAAGCTCGAAAGGTTGTCTACCAATCACCTTTCCCAAGCCTCTGCAAAAAGTAGAAGTTTTGTGCAATGGGTACAACCTTTTTTCTTTTGTATGTGTTCAAAATTCCAAATTGTGAACTCCTAAATGCTTCATTTTTTTTTTTTTTTTGGGGGGGGGGGGGTGGGGGTGGTGGTGGGGGGTGGTTAATTAGGGTTTTAGGTATTGAGTTTGATAAAAAAAATGGTGTTGAGTTTGCATCAATGCTCTTATTTCGTCTGGCAGTTGTGTTCTTATACTTTGGATATTGCAGAATTTCTGTAGGAAATTGAGGTAATGGGTGGGATTACTTCGAAGCGGTCAAGTCCTAGACAGGCTTCATCAATAGGATCTAATTCATACTCATGGAGTCATCAGAATCATCCACAGCCACCATACGCACAACCAACCCAAGAGTATTGGCAACAGCAGCAGTTTGCTCCCCCACCTCCGACGTATGGGGGTGGTCGGGCCCCTGAGCCAAGAAGACAGTTGGAGAGGAAGTATTCAAAGATAGATGATAATTATATTAGCCTGGAGCAGGTATATTGTATAATGTATGCACGTTATTTCTAATGGATGAACTGGTGTAATTGTAGAATGTCAAGATATTGCTCATTTCTTTTGAAGATTTAGCGTGCTTTCACTAGGAATGTGTTCAAGGGCGTGCTTCATAGTGAAAAAATCTGGTTCCTACGTCATGATTTTTTTTTTTTTAATAAATATTCTCATTTTCCATTTTAAATAAACAGAAGATGTTTAATATTATCATTGTTGTAATTATATTTGAGATGCTTAAAATTATTATAGTAGGACTTTCACATTGATGGCATAAACTGATGAATTGGGAGTGCATCAAATGTGAAATGTTTACTCTTGCCTCAGTGATGTTATTTTCTAACACTTATTTAATTTTTTTTTTTAAAGTTATTCTCTAACACTTCATGATGTGATCCCAATTTACACTAAAAGGCACATGGTGTTCTTATAAGAGTTGTATAGGAGTACCTTTTTTTCTTTTTGGGATGGTGCCTTGGTGAAGCATTGGACACTGATACTATGGTTATATTTTTAAAAATTTTCTTTGTAGAGCGAATCTCTAAAGGAGTTGTGGTGGTGTTGGGCATGTCCTGCATGTGGTCAACCTCATGGGATAATGTATCTGTGCTTCATATTTAGTTATGTACTCACTCAAATACATAATGTATTTGCTTTGTTCCTCATGTACATCAACCTGTTTTCATCTATTGGTGTACTCTTGGTGAAAATGCAACTGGTTGATTGCATTTGTTTATGGCTCACTATATCTTGATATTTTCTGTCTTTGAGGTAAATCTGAATTTTCAGATAATTGTACTTACTGGTTTCTTTGTCTGGGTGTTATCATGATGTTGTTGAAGAAAGTATAGATAATTTTTTGTAGAAAATATGAACTTTTAAAATATTTGTTCTTATGAGGGCATATACGTAATGGTGATTTTAACTGCTCAGTGGCATAATGACATTGTAAAATTCTTTACTTACCTCAGGTAACTGAGGCATTGAAACGTGCTGGTCTAGAGTCTTCCAATCTTATTGTTGGTATTGACTTCACAAAGAGCAATGAGTGGACAGGTTTGGCCTCATAATGGTGCATATAAGCCCATCTTTCATTATTTAGTAAAGTATGTTTAACTTGCTTTCATATCAGGTGCAAGGTCCTTTAACAGGAGAAGCTTGCATCACGTTGGAGATGAACAAAATCCTTATGAGCAAGCAATATCTATTATTGGAAAAACATTGTCTTCCTTTGATGAGGATAACTTGATTCCCTGTTTTGGATTTGGAGATGGTATCTATTCTATAGAGGTGTTACATTGGTATTTTCTTTTTGAAATTCATCCTCTGGATAACTAAGATTATATATAATTCTACACATTGACAGCATCAACACATGATCAAGAAGTTTTCAGTTTCTATCCAGACGAGAGATTTTGTGATGGATTTGAAGAAGTATTGGCACGATATAGAGAATTGGTCCCTGTTCTACGACTTGCAGGTTTGAATCTGAATTATTCTTTTCACCTTCGTTTCCTTATTGGTCTTTACTCATGGTATTTTTGTCTCCCCTTCCTGCAACAGGGCCAACATCATTTGCTCCTGTCATTGAAATGGCCATCACTATTGTTGAGCAAAGTGGTGGCCAGTATCATGTGTTATTGATAATTGCTGATGGACAGGTACCTTGTCTCTGCTTTTTTCTTTGTAACAATTTATAGGAGACTCCTGATCAAGATGAACATATTTTAAAAACTGATATTAGTCTGTAATTTCTAGAACCAAATATCAGAGGAAAAAGAAATTCTTTAGTGTTAAATGATGAAAGTGCTAGATTTCAAGAAATTATGAAGTTTATATTTAATTCCAATAGAAACCTAAAATTCATCATTTTGAATTTAGCCATTAATGAAACTTGTTTGACCCTGTATATCTAGTGACCTTTCCAAGGAAACTTGGAATATACATAGTTTATTTAAAAAGATTGTTTTAATTCTCTGGTATTGTTGATAACAAGGGCAACTGAAATAATTACTATAATTATTTAAACTTGGGAGAAAACACATTACTATAGAGTATAAATGGCAGAGTTCCTAGGTCACCAAGAATTTGGACTTATTTGTGTGAAGGGCTTATCAAATAGATTTCCCTGCCATACATATGGCTACAAATATCTAATAATATTAGTAGCCTGTCAGATTTTCCTCATTAATGAAAGGATTAACAATTGAAGCAGAATCTTAGAGTGAAGCTCAGGAAAGGCACATAGCCAATCCCACGGAGCAGTGAAACTTCATAGGGTATTTCTGTCCAGGTGCAGGTAGTAACATCTCATTGATTGCTGGCTTTTTCTTAGAGGAAGCTGGACCTAACAAGTTTTAAGATTAAAGCCAAGTTCCAGTTTAACACCTATTGTCTATATTAGTATAGCAATACGTGCAACTGGGAAAGTTTAAGTTTTTTATTGGAAAGTTTAATTGCAGTTAGGCATGCTACATTGGTGAGCTTGTCTGTGTTTGGTGTTTGTTATTTCAGATTGTTTATACCATATACCTTAAAACCGTGGGTTCTTGCAGGTGACAAGAAGTGTTGATACTGAGCGTGGTGATCTAAGCCCACAAGAAAAGAAAACTGTTGATGCAATTGTGAAAGCCAGGTATTTGTTATAATTCTCTTTTTTGTATTTAAATACTCTTGCTCAAAAAACTTTTTTAATATTCTTGCAATTTGCAGTGAGTACCCTTTGTCAATTGTTTTAGTTGGTGTTGGAGATGGGCCATGGGACATGATGAGAGAATTTGATGATAACATCCCTGCTCGTGCCTTTGATAACTTCCAGGCAAGATTCCATAGCTATTTGGATATCATTCTGCTCTATTTTGGAGCTTGTATCTTTTGACTTATTATTGGTCAATGTTTGATTGACTAGAGTGTTCTTTTGGCTTTTGCAGTTTGTGAATTTTACAGAAATAATGTCAAAGAATATGGATCGTTCCAGAAAAGAAGCAGAATTTGCTCTAGCTGCACTGATGGAAATACCATCCCAGTATAAAGCAACACTAGAGCTTAATATATTGGGGTAACAATGAATGAATTTTCTATTGTACTTGATGGTTCTGCTGTAACAGCATATAACAAAATTCATTTGCCATTTATTCTTTTTTTTCCCCATTGTTCAATCAGTGCCAGTAGGGGGAACGCTATAGACAGGGTTGCTCTTCCCCCACCCATGTATGGTACAGCTCCCTTCAACACCAGAAAGCCTTCACAGTCAAGCAGTTTTCATTCAAGTGCACGTTCTTCTGGTGTACAGGAAACTGTTGGTGTCTCAGCTCCTCCAAGTTATGCTTCTGATAATCATGTAATGAATTCTTCCTACTTAAGGAATTGACTATGTGCCTTTGATAATCATGTCATGATGGCAGTCTTAAAATAGTGATGGCAATGTCACTAAAAGTAGACTGTTGTATCCATGTGGTCTCAAGTCAATTTGAGGAATTTTGAACTCTTTTTTTTGGGTGGTCCTGACAGGTTTGTCCCATTTGCCTTATCAATCCAAAAGACATGGCCTTTGGTTGCGGACATCAGGTAATGCAGTTGGCAATTTTCTCAAATCTTTTCTTCAAGCCTAGATGAAAGAATGCATATGTGACTTAGATTTACAAATTTTCAGACATGTTGTGACTGCGGAGAAGATCTTGAGTTATGCCCCATTTGCCGGAGCTCCATCCAGACCAGAATAAGGCTCTATTAACTGGGAGCTGTTCTACTGGCAAATTTTGAGGTTGGCCTCGACTTTAGCTTCCAGACTTCTCCAGTCTCTTTGCTGGTTGAGAGTTGGTGCTGGATTTAATCGAATGAAATGTCAGATCTCGTAAAATTAGAGGCAAGGAGTTACTCATCAGATCTTGTGCCTTGTATATTTTGTGTTCTTATTACTTCATAAGAATATCTTGTGTCCTTTTAATTTCTAAGGTTTATTTCAAACATTTATAGGATCTGGTTATAGTTAATCAAAATTGCCGCTCTTAGGTGCTCTACCATGGTTTGAGTTTAGTCTTGTTGTCATTGTAGTAAATTTTTTCATCACTTTGTTCCAAATTTGTATAAAATTAATTTTCTTTCTCAGTCAGTAAGAGCTCAGTAAGCATTCAGTTTCTGGCATGCATTAGAGTTTTTCCAATGTCATCTTATAAACATGATTTTGCAGCCAAGCAAAACAAAGCAATAAACATGTAGATAGTGGTTCTTATAAAGGGTCACATTATTAAGGGGCCATTTATTGTTGTTTGGTTGACTAGAAGATTAGCTAAGTGGATGAGCCACAGTGAATGCGTGAAGTATCTTTGGAAGGAGGGAAATTGCAATGCTACATAGAGCGTATAGCATTGTTAATGTTGTACTAGCATGCACAATATTCTAGATCATTTTTTTGTAAGCATCAATATGCTATATCACTTTTGTAAGAATCTCCAAATTTTTTAAGCATCATTATTCTGCATGCATGTACAATTAAAGGCACTTTTTTTTTTTTTTTTTTTTTTTTTTAAATTTGAAAATATCTTCTGTAGCCCATTACATTATGTGCTGCCTGTTCCAACTCGTCACAATTTTTATCAATTCTCAGTCTCTTCAGTGTGCTAAAAATTATTTTTTATGAGATGGTTCATGAACATGTATTCACGATGAGATTTTTCTTCCAGCATTCTTGAAATTATTACAGCTTGTCCCAAGGAAAAACACTCGCAGTTGTAGGTCTAGGCTATTTGAAGATGACAACATTTGCTCAAACCCTTCTTGTTCTGCTACTTTCTGAAACCAACTTATTCCCTTTTTCCAGTTGACTATCTCTCTCTCTCATATGTTAGGTACTCTTATCTTTGGCTAGTCCATAGGTTGGTTTCACATTGGAACCCGCCAAGGCTAGGTGCTATATTAGGCTGCCTTTCCTGGATTTTGACATAGCCAAAGCTTAGACTTTGAGCTTCATTATCTGCCAACCCTCATAAGAGCTGGATGCGATTCGTATTGAGACTGGAACATAACTAGTTTGTTGAGATTTGGTAAATTTGTTCCATCAGCCAAAGACTTGTGTAAATTCAGTGAATTTTTAAAGATGATCGAATTGACTTTTGCATGCAAATCTATAGAGGCTGAAGAGACTGAAATAGTCACTTTTCTTGAATGCGTATTTAATTGGCTTGAACCAAAACACAGCCAAATATATAATCATCTTTACTCCACAGTATTCAACACAGTCCATCACCCTCCTGACCATCACATAACTGACAAAAAAACACTATTCTCTTGCTTGAAGTCATTTGATCATTGGAACCTTTTTGTATTTCCATTCTGTTTGATTTAGTGGTGCAGTTGGAGCTTGGAGGGTCCCCGGGAGGAAGCAAGCCAAGGGCAATGGCAGCTCCTTTAAAATGTCGATGTATTGGCTATGCACATGGCATTGACCCACCATAACATTCATAATATATGATCAAACAGAGGCAGGGTGGTCTGGTTAACAACTCCTGCAGCGTGACAATGGAAGAGGGTGCAATAGCTTTAGTAATGATTTAGAAGATTCTGTCATGTTACGTGACATTTCGAGTAACAAGATTATGCCTCTTAAGGCTTTATGCTGATCCCTGGTGCTCCTCAGGTTCTTTCTTGAGCAATGGAACACTTATACAAACTGGTGGATATGGCAGTGGTTCTATATGAATTCGATACTTATTACTGGATGCTACGATCAAACCTCTACAAACCAAATACTAAAAAACAAGGCAGAAGGTTCTCAGTCCTCTACCAAAATAGCTAGAATATTATCATTTATCAGCCTTTCTCTTTACCTGATGGAAGGGCCTTAGTTGCTGGTGATAACTCTAACAATAGGTACAGTTTCAAAAACGTAGTCTATGGAACTGAAACTTAGGTTACAAGCATTTGTTCAACACTCACTGATTGGCAATACCATAATTGGAGTCTGGCTAAGGATAAAACTTAAGTACAATTCCATAAGTGTTATACTTTAGGGTTTCCAAATTAAATTCAACAATATGATTACACTAATGAATGAGTCATGGTTGAATTTAATTGTTTTTGGAGACGACAATACAATTTTTTCTACATTGATAAATGCAACTACATAATTGAATTTAATTAGGGAATTAATATTACGTATAAAGAAGTGTACTTGAGTTTTGGGTTAATGCAGTTTTGGAACAACACCCTCCCCCCTCCCCCCCGCGAAGTTCCTAGCATATCTCAGAGGGTGAGATGGTCCCATGCCTGAGAAATTTTAAAGGATACACAATGGAGTAAAATTTTTGTAGACAATACATTTGTAAGAGAAAGCAAGACTTATTTTATTAATTAGACATGACATAAATTTGTAAGAGAAAACAAGACTTTATTATGTAGAATTATTAATTAGACATGACATAAATTCCCATGACTGACTCAGCACTGCAATAACTTGTAGCATCTATGGAATGAACCATTTGGGATATATCAAACTGGCTGATATCCCGCACAATGTGCGGTGCATTTTAATAAATTTTCTAAGAAGTTATTTATGACCCATTCATGAATACTATTATAATTAGTCACATTTAATCTTCGAAGTTTTGTAGTAAAACTAAATTCAAACTAAATACATTGGGGAAAAACTTTCTCTAATTCATGCAACTAGTAAATGTCACTAGACTATAGTTCACATTATCACCTGCAAATCTATTAGTTCCTAGGTGTCTTTCTTGTATGATTTATGCTTTATATATAGAATCTATAGTGTTAATTTCTACATTTCTTATGTCACTAAAGTCTCTATATCAACAGCTACAATTTTAATGTCAGCGAAAGTAGATTTTCATTGATTTCAAAATTGATATGAGAGATAAGATTAAGGCACATTAACATTTTAATTGAAGAAAAGTTTGATTTTCAAAGATCATAATTATAATAGAGTGAAAATTGATAGAAGGATATCTTAATCAATTAGCTATAAAAACTGCTAGAGTTTTCATAATACAACAATAGAAAAAATAATGCCACAATAATACAATAATATTACGATTTAACCTCCAAATTTTAATTGAGCTAAAAGCAACCAAAACACCAAAAATACTACAAATCCTTAACAAGTATATGCATCATATAGAAAACCAAAAATCTCAATTGGCACATAATATGAAAAAATCAGCCTAAACTCATTACAATTGGCACATAATATGAAAAATCAGCCTAAACACATTAGAATGCTACATCATAAAAATGTATACATAAAATCTAAACAAAATATTTAAGATGCACACAATATTTTGGAAATTAACATACCTTTCAGAAAGGGAACCAAAGATATTGTTAGAGAAATTATAGAAGTTTAATTTTTAAGTCCAAAGGAAATGAGGACCTATACTGGACAAATGTGGAGGCAAATAATCATAATACCCAATTTGTTGAATCTAACTCTTGCAATTTTACATTGAAGTAAGCTTATGCAGAAAATTGAAAAGTTTTCTTAATTTGTACCTTCCCATGACTTTTTAGATCCATTTGTATATTGAAATAAATGTATCTATCATTACTTAACATTTTGACATAAATGCTAAATTTGGATTAGGTGGAAACTTAAATGAAAAAATGTCATACAATGCACCACTTGGCAAAACATTATGTTCTCTCGCAAGAGGTCTCTACTGATATATATATATATATATATATATTGATTGATTGATGATTATAATTGATAAATGGTGGTTATCAATTATAATTTGATATATATATATATATATAAAAGAAATAGAAACAAGAGAGATCCCCAACCTATCTTTAAGGGGTTAAAAAAAAACCTAAAAAAGAAGAAAGGAGATGGAGATGGGCTAGTCCCAATTATAAGAGACAGTCTGACGAGCCACATTTTGTGACAAAAAAGTTTACATTCTTGAAGACAAAAATAAAATTCCAACAAGACAGAGAGCCTAAAACCCTTTTAAAGTAAGAGAATAAAGGAGCTAAAAACCATGGGGGAGGAATGTAGCTGCAAAAGAGCTTTAATAGCTCCTTTGGAATCTCCTTCAAAGTTAATGATGAGGTCTGAAAAATCACCAATGAATTACACGTCGCTCACACACTCTAAAAATCACCTGCACAGCAAGAAAGAGAAAAAACCTACAGAGAGTACCGGTGTAGTGCTGGCCAAATACCCTCCGAATGTCAAGTTAGAACCTTTTATAACTCCAGAGTGCTAAAGAGGGTCGACTATGCGTACCTTGATTTGTGAAGGTATTGGGGCTTTTATAGTAGTCAAAAGTTGACCTCTTTTACTTGGAGTCAAAGTCCTTTCTTTGTAGAAATCATCTTTAAGAGCCCAAAACGTGGTGGACAAGTTTTTTCCTTATAGAGAAGATCTTCATCAATGTACATAATCTCTAGAATCCCCTTTGCATTAGGATTCTATTTAAGATTTTATGATAATGGGCCGCAAGTATTCCTATCAAAAGGTCCCAGCAGGCCCATGGCCAATCAGTCCGTTCCTTTCTCATCTGTCCACTCCGGATTTGTCCTCAATAGGTCTTGCACATAACAGGCTCGTTTACATTTTAGCCCATAAACAATAAACAGCCCGTTCTATTATACTAGGTATTGTAGCCGTAAATTTTTCCCCTTTCAGTTGCCCCCTCACCCAATGGATCCGTCATACATAAGCAAACGGACCCATGGGGTGACAAATCAAAGCCTTAATCAATTGACTATGATACATAACTCCGCAAACTTATCCCTCTACACTGACAGGTTCAGAAGTAACACATTTATGACCTATACCACGTGTCACCCCTTCAATGGCTGTTGTTTTAGAACGAGGTGTCGCTTCATCTTCTGTACACCTCTTCTATAAATATCAGCCGCTCCGCTTCTCATTTTTCTACTTTTCACTGAAAAATATTGTCAGAGCGCATCCGTCACACCTGTTAAAGATTACTCCGTTCACTCCTGTACTCGTCGTCTGCAACTTCCTTTGCTCATTTCATAATTTTGGTAAGTAATCTTTTACCCATCCTCTTTTTAATTTTTATTTACTTTTTGGTATTATATATATTTTTTAGACTTTATTCCCCCTGTCGCTTTTTCCAAACCCGTCAGAGTCTTAGGTTTTGTCATTATATGTAGGCCATGTCTAGTGCATCAAGTAACCAGTCGATCGTCCATGACGGGGCAAACTACGAAGAGGTATATCCGTCAGGTCCAAAGACCAAGATGATCTGAGCGAGGAGAGTAGTATGTCTTCATCCTCCCCGTCCTCAACAAATGAGGATATGGAGATGATTGAAATAGAGGAAGGTTCAGCTGACGAAGAAGAGCAAATAGTTAGATCCGTCGTAGGAGTTGATGGACTTAGGGAGTTCATCATACTTCCAGAGTGGACGGTGCATGCCTTTACATCCACCATTAAAGAACCTCACTTTAATACCCTTAGGGCTCGTTACCAAATCCCAGATTACATCCCCCTCCGTCTACCCTACAAGTTAGAAAAATGCTATTATGAAGGAGTGGACGACGTAGGGGTGTATGAACAGATGCTCAAGGCAGGCCTTAGGTTCCCTCTAAGTTCCCTACATCGTGAACTTCTTAAATACTTGGGTTTACCCATCAGCCAGATATCCCCTAACGCCTAGAGGGTCTTTATAGCAATGGAGGTCCTGTACGGAGCTATGTTGGATGGTAGAAGAAGGCTGACAATAAGGGAATTCCTTCACTGCTACCGTCCAGACAAGATAGATAAATCAAGGGGGATGTATAGTTTCGTTCCTAGGAGCCCCATCCTAAAAGTGATCTATGAAACCCCAGACTCGAATAGAGATTGGAAGAGCCATTATTTTTTCATAGAGGGAGACGGTTGGATGTGTTATCCAGGGGAAACGGATTATATACCCGTCGACACAATTTGGGGCATTTTAAACCCATCTAGTATGAACCCGTCGTATAGCAACTACTATGAGTTTATTTAATATTTATTGTGTTTTTAACGTCCGTCTTCTTTGGCACAGTTCGACGGCGTCCACAAATCACTCTAGAGGAGTTCAATTTCCTTGAGAAATTTTTTGCAAAGTCAAAACCTAAGGAACGAACTTGGGCCAAGCTTGTTAACGTCAACACCATCCACTGGTACTGCGACGAGCCCAAGCCAACTCCAGTGGCACTTAAGTACGAAGAGCGCACCCATCAACATAAGTCCGTCGTTCCTCCTTGATCTTTTTTTTTCCTGACACCCATCTACCTCTTCAGAGATGGACAACGCTAAAAGGAGAGCGGCTATCAGACTACAAGCTGCTAAAAGCAAAGAAGCCGAAGCGGACACTATGGGGACGAGCTTCAGCAAACAAGCGCTTAAGAGGAAATAGCCCTCAAAGGGTGACCGTGCACCCAAACAGCCCAAGGTTTCCCTGGAGCCCGTCGTTGGCTTAATGGCTAGGGGGACTAAAACGATCACCCCTATGAAGTATAGGGCTGGTAAGGGCCTAATGACAGGTCCGTCTAGTAGGTAGAAGAAACTGTCCGTCCTACTCCGCGAGGATTCCAAGTATGCTCTTGAGAAGCTTTCATCCATAATATCGACTAATGACTACGAGGACTTGGGAAACCACTCAACGGAGGCGATGGGAGAGACGCCCTTTTCAGTATTGCACAAGTAACTCATCCGTCGTCATATGGTCCGTCCTTTCCCCTTTCTCTTTTGCCTTTCATTTTTAACTTATGTTTTCTTCCAGATTATGATTATGATGAAAGGCATGATGGGACGGTGTCTCAACCATGAGACAACCCTTAATCGTGTACGTGAGAAGGCCAAGAAGGCGGAGGACGAGCTGCTTGAGCTTAAGACTTGGAAGGTCATCCAGGAGCAGAAACTTAAAATGGCTGAGATGGCTAGGGACGAATGTATCAAGCTGACGGATCGTCTGAAGAAAGCTCTAGAGGAGAAGGACAAGGAGGTCCGCCAGGCGAAAGAGGTCGCGATACGCGAGTATCGTGACTCTGACGCCCTGATCACGGAACTGAGTCTTGTATATAACAATGGTTTTGACGATGCCATTCGTCAGGTGAAGACTTTGCATCCGGAGATGGACTTATCAACTGTCGCTATTACTGCCCCTGAGCAAACATTCGTTCAACCTGTCCAGTTAGATGATACAGACACTCTCTTTGGTGAGAACCCTCCCATTCGTGAAGCTCCTGTTAACTAGATGGTTGTCGAAAGCGACCCTAAGGATGATCAGGCCCGTCATGGCGAGGAGAGAGATACGCCTGTTGAAAATTTGTAATAACTTAGTTTTTTTTTTTTTTTTTTTTAAAGAAAAAAGTGTAGAACAATTTCTAATTCCCTGTCATGTTTTGGGGCTTTTGAACATTGCCCTTCTAGGGCTTTTCTTTATATATTTGTCAAACTCTGCAAGGTCCGTCGACCTTTATTTGATTCTTGTGAAATGCAGCCGTCTTACTTTATTTGAGTATATTTTTGTTTTCATGGATTTTGGATCTTAACACTCTTAGATGGATTCCGTCCAGTTTATGCGCTTCGTTTGTTTCTTTTTTATTCTATTAGGACTATCCGTCTAGTCTTGTGGACGTAGGCTTTGTTCATCTATTGTTTGGACTCAAATTTTCATTCTCTTTGGATGATCCGTCCATCCTGTGGACTTTGTTTATTTTTTGGACATTTAGGGGTTATTATCCTCTTGGGATGATCCGTCCATCTTGTGGACTCATCCGTCCATTTTCTGGACTTTAAAAGTAATCATCCTCTCAGGATGGCCCGTCTATCTTGTGGACTTAGCTTTTTATCCGTCCATTATCTAGACTTTGAGTCATCATCCTTTAGGATAATCCGTCCAGCTTGTGGACTTAGCTTTTTATCCGTCCATTATCTGGATTTTGAGAGTCATCATCCTTTAAGATAATCCATCTAGCTTGTAGACTTAGTTTTTTATCCATCCATTATCTGGACTTGGAGAGTCATCATCCTTTAGGATGATCCGTCCAGCTTGTGGACTTAGTTTTTATCCGTCCATTCTTTGGACTTTAAGAGTTATCATCCTTTTAGGATGGTCCATCCATCTCGTCGACTAGCCTTTTAACCATCCATTCTCAGGACTTTGTAGCTATCATCCTATTAGGACGATCCGTCCATCTTGTGGACTTAGTTTATATACGTCCATTTCCTTAAATAGATAACAAACATAGTTGAGTCTGAATATTCCTCTTATTAATTAAATGAAAACCATATGTTTGTAACAAGCCAAAAAATACCTACCCCCTTGGGCTTAAAAAGGTATTTATAGAAAGAATCGTTTGAAGTAAAAACTAGGAAAACTAAATGATAAACTAGGAAATTGGGAAGTGCTGATGCTCTTCATATCTTCACACCATCTCTACTGGTAGTATTTTCGAAAGTGCTCCGTGTTCCATGGGTGCTGTAGCTTCCGTTCGTCCATGGTTTCGAGGTGGTAGGTCCCCTTCCTCTGCCATGATGAGTTCTTGTAGGGTCCCTCCCAGTTGGGGCCAAGCTTTCATTGTGAAGGATCTTTAGCTACCCCCATTACCTTCCGTAGCACAACATCTCCGATATGAAAATCTCTGTGTTTGACATTGGAGTTGTAGTATTTTGCCATGAGGTTCTGGTATCGCACCAACCTCTGCTCTACTGTAGCCCGGACTTCGTCCACCAAGTCTAGCTGAAGCCACAAAGCCTCTTCGTTCTTATCCTCGTTGTAGTTCTCCACCTGATAGCTCGTAAGCCCTACCTCTGCTAGAATGACAACCTCGCTTCCATATGCTAGTCTAAATGGTGTTTCTCCAGTGGGTGTTCTTGTCGTAGTACGATATGCCTATAAGACACTTGGTAGCTCGTCAGGCTAGATGCCTTTTGCCCCCTCGAACCAGGTTTTGATGGTTTTGAGTAAGGACTGGTTTGTGACTTCGACTTGCCCATTGGCCTGTGGGTGTGCGGGTGACGAGTAGTAATTCCTAATGCCTAGTTCTGAACAAAAGTCTTTGAACGCATTGTTGTCAAACTGCTTTTCGTTGTCGGAGATCAGCACTCTTGATATCCTGAACTTGCATATGATATTCCTCTATACAAAACTTCGGATGTTCCTCTCCATGATAGTTGCTAGGGCTTCTGCCTCAACCCACTTAGTGAAATAGTTGATCCCCACTACCAGGAATTTTAGCTGCCTTGCTGCCGTCGGGAAGGGGCCCATGATGTCTAGTCCCCATTGGGCGAATGGCCAAGGGGCCGTCATGGGTGTCAACTCCTCGATTGGTTGACTGATCAGGTTGCTGAACCTTTGACATTTGTCGCAAGTCTTGACGTAGGTTTGTGCGTCCTTTTGCATTGTAGGCCAATAGTACCCTACTTGGATCAATTTGTGTGCTAAGGATCGTGCCCCTGAATGGTTTCCACAGATACCCTCGTGGACTTCTCTCATTACGTAATCTGCTTTCTCGTGGCCCAAACACCTTAGGTACGATCGTGAGAATCCCCTTTTGTGTAAGACATCATTGATCATTACAAACCGCGAGGCTTGGACTTTTAGTTTTCTTGCTGCATCTCTTCTGTCTAGTAACATGCCTGTCTTCAAGTATGCTATTAATGGCGTAGTCCAATTGTTTTCAGAATTCACCTCCTGCACTTTTGTTCCATTGTCAATAATTGAGGAATTTTGGATAAATGACAATACCTGATCGGGGACCATTATAAACTCTGCAGAGGCTGCTTTTGCCAAACAATCGGTGCATTCGTTCTCCTTCCTTGGGATTTGGACGAATGTGACTTTGAGGCTGCCGATCCGATTCATGACTTCTTCCAAGTACTTCTTCATCCTTTCACTTCTGCACTCGTAGACGCCGCTAATTTGACTGGTTATTACTTGCGAATCTCAATGTACGAGCATGTCCTCGGCACCTGCTGCCTTTGCGAGGTCTAATCCTGCCACCAACGCTTCATACTCGGCATCGTTGTTGGTCGTTGGGAAGTCTAGCCGAATCATGCACTGGATTTTATCTCCGTCAGGGGTTTGAATTACCACACCGGCACCTCCCGCTTGCCTGTTTGAAGATCCGTCCGTGTAGATGTTCCATGTTTGAGGGCATCTGCCCCCTTGTCTTCTGTTTGAGTGTACTCAGCAATGAAATATGCCATTGCTTGTCCCTTTATTGCAATTCGCAGTCGATAATGTATGTCAAACTCGCTCAGCTCTCTCATCCACAGAGCCATTCGTCTGGCAACTTTAGGGCTGCTCATTGCCCTTTTCAAGGGTTGATCCGTCAAGACAATGATGGTATGGGCCTGGAAATACGGTTTGAGTTTTCGGGCTACAATTACCAGTGTGAAGGCAAGCTTCTCCATCTGGGGGTACCTTTCTTCTGCCCCTCGAAATCCCTTACTTATGAAATAGACAGGTCTTTGAGTTCCTTCCTCTTCTCTTACTAAGGTTGCACTTACCGCTGCCCGCGAAACCGCTATGTACAAATAAAATTCTTCCCCTGGTTTGGACGGGCTGAGCAATGGTGGAGAGGCAAGGTATTTTTTCAGATCTTCAAATGCTTGCTGACACTTGTCCTTCCACTCAAATGATTTCCTTAATATGCGGAAGAACAGTAGACATTTGTCCGTTGCTTTAGAGACGAACCTGTTCAAGGCCACAATTTTGCCATTCAAGCTTTGCACATCTTTTACCATCCTTGGCAGTTCTAGCTTCATGATAGCCTGTATCTTTTCTGGGTTGATCTCTATTCCTCTTTGGGATACCATAAATCCCAAGAATTTTCTCGTCGTTACTCTGAACATGCACTTGCTTGGATTCAGCTTCATGTTGTATGATCGAAGGGTGTTGAATGTCTCCTGGAGGTCATTCAGGTGGTCATTTTCATGCAGGCTCTTGACCAACATGTCATCAACATAGACTTATACGTTCCTCCCAATCTGGTGCACGAACATTTTGTTCATTAGTCTCTGGTACGTTGCCCTCGTGTTCTTGAGTCCAAATGGCATCACCTTATAGCAAAAAAATCCTTGGCTGGTGACGAAAGACGCTTTCTCTTGATCAACTTCCTTCATCTTGATCTGATTGTGGCCTGAAAAGGCATCCATAAAACTTAGGAGATGGTGTCTGGCCGTTGAGTCGACCAAAGCATCTATCTGCGAAAGGGGGTAACTGTCCTTCGGGCATGCCTTATTGAGGTCCATGAAATCAACGCACATTCGCCGCTTCCTGTTAGCCTTCTTGACCATGACTACGTTTGCCAACGATTCTAGGTAATATACTTTCCGAATGAAATCCGCCTCAAGTAGTTTCTTGACCTCTTCTACTATCGCTTGGTCTTGTTCCTCAGCAAACGCTCACTTTTTTTGCCAGACAGGTAGGGATGTAGGGTTCACGTTAAGCTTATGAACTATGATAAAGGGATCAATCCTGGGCATGTCCTCGTGGCTCCATGTGAATACGTCTTTGTTCCTCCTGAGAAATGCCGTGAGGGCTTGACACACTGGCTGGCTGGCTAATGTCCCATCCTAGTTGTTCACTCAGGCTTTGATTCATCGAGTATTATCTCCTCTAGCTCTTCAACTGGTTCTGCGATGGTTCGCTGTTCTTCTATACACATGGTCTGCTGGTGATCTTCTATTTCTAGCATGGCAATGTAGCATTCTTGGGTGGCCATTTGGTTTCCTCGCAACTCCCAAATCCCATAATCCATAGGGAACTTGATCATTAGGTGGTACGTTGATGTTGCCACTTTCCACGAGTTAAGTGTGGGTCGTTTAAGAATACCATTGTAAGCAGACGAGCAGTCCACCATAAGGAATGTTACGTCCCTAGTGATTTCTCGTGAATAATCACCCACCGTTACCGAGAGTGTGATTAAGCCTAACGGGAATACCCTTATTCCTCCAAAACCGACAATAGGAGCATTAGTTGGTATCAATCGCGTTCTATCGATTCCCATTTGCTGGAACGCTGGATAGTATAGGATGTCTGCCAAGCTGTCGTTGTCGATTAATACTCGGTGAACATTATAGTCCCCCATACGTACGTTGACAACTAGCGCGTCGTCATGTGGATGGTGGAGTCTTCTTGCGTCTTCCTCGGAGAATCCAATGATGGGGTTTTCCCTCCATGCTGTCTTAAGTACAGAGCCTGTTAGCTGAACATTCTGGACCATACTGAGATATGTCTTTTGAACATTTTTAGAGGAGCCAGTAGTCACGGTTCCCCCCACAATCATCCTTATATCTCCGATGGGGGGTTTAGGATGCTTATTATCCCGTCGGGGGGCCTGCTCTTGGTGATTGGGCTCCACTCTCTCTTTGTTGACGAATTTCTACAACTTCCCTTATCTGATGAGGGCCTCAATCTGCTGCTTTAAGTCATAGCAATCAGCCGTGTCATGACCGTGATCTCGGTGGAAACGACAATACTTGTCTCGAGGTCATTTGCTTGGGTCATTTTTCAGTTTCCTTGGAAATGTCAGCGCCCCCTCGTCCTTGATTTGCATCAAGACTTGGTTTATTGGGGCGTTCAGTGGTGTGAAGCTTGTGAACCTTCCTCCCGGGGGTTTAGGGCGCCTTTCGTCCCTTCTGTCTCCTGTCCTTGGTCTCTTTTGCCCTTAATCCTGCCGTGTGTCTCCCTATCGCTCTCTCTTCATAGGTTTTTCCTCTAGGGCTAGTAGCGCATCTTCTGCATTCATGTACTTAGTGGCCCTGTAGAGTACCTCTGACATGGTCTTGGGGTCGTTTTTGTATAGTGAGAACAAAAACTTGCCCTTTCGCAACCCGTTTGTGAAGGCTGTGACTAGTATTTTGTCATCAGCTTCATCGATCGAAAGCGCTTCCTCATTGAAGCGGGTTATGTAGGATCTCAACGTCTCGTCCTCTCTCTGCCTGATGTTTATTAAGCATGCTGTGGATTTCTTGTACCTGTGTCCCCCTATAAAGTGTGAGGTGAACTGAGTGCTTAACTCTTTAAAAGTGCTAATGGAGTTCGGCGTCAGCCGACTGAACCATATTCTTGCGGGACCCTTCAACGTTATAGGGAAGTCCCTACACATGATTTCGTCCAATACCCCTTATAGGTGCATCAAGGTCTTGAAGTTCTCCAGGTGATCTAGGGGATCCTTGACTCCATCGTAACTCTCTATCTGTGGCATCTAGAACTTATGCGGTAGGGGAAAGGAATTGACGGGGGCGGTGAATTGAGAGTCGATTCGGTTCACTAGGTCGTCAAGATCGCTAGACATTTGTCCCTTAAAGGCGTTCATCATGACCTTCATCTGTTCCTTCATCGCCTGCATCTCTGCGAAAATAGGAGGTGGAGTCGTGTCCATGAGGGATAAAAGGCTCATGTTTTGCCGTTCTGGCCTGCTTGGGGCATTACTGCCTTCAGGTCCTTCTCGATCTCTTTGCATGGCGCTGGTACCTTCCTGGTCCTCCCTCTGGTTATTGGGTGCTATGTTTTTCTGATGCAGCTATTCTTCTAAGTTGTGGTTTTGTTTGGTGACGTGATCCACGGCCGCGGTGAGAGTTCGAACCTGTCTCTCGAGGGCGGTTGTGGGTGGTTCCTCTCCTTGGATGTCATTGGTGGTTGCCATCGAGCGAGTGAGCACCATACAACCCTTCTGTCTCAGGAATGAAGCAATGTTTGATCACTTTCTTCTCTTTCCACAGACGCCGCCAACTGATGAGGTCTGAAAAATCACCAATGAATTACACATTGCTCACATGCTCCAAAAATCACCTGCACAGTAAGAAAGAGAAAAAACTTACAAAGAGTACCGGTGTGGTGCCAGCCAAATACCCTCCAAGGTCAAATTAGAACATTTTGCAACTCCAGAGTGCTAGATAGGGTCAATTATGCGTACCTTGATTTGTGAAGGTATTAGGGCTTTTATAGTAGTCAAAAGTTGACCTCTTTTACTTGGAGTTGAAGTTCTTTCCTTGTAGAAATCATCTTTTAGAGCCCAAAACATGGTGGACAAGTCTTTTCCTTATAGAGAAGATCTTCATCAATGTACGTAATCTCTAGAGTCTCCTTTGCATTAGGATTCTGTTTAAGATTTTATGATAATGGGCCGCAAGTATTCCTATCAAGAGGTCCCAGCAAGTCCATGGCCAATCAGTCCGTTCCTTTCTCATCCGTCCACTCCGGATCTGTCCTCAACAGGTCTTGCACATAACAGGCTCGTTTACCTTTCAGCCCATAAACAATAAATAGCCCGTTCTGTTATACTAGGTATCATAGCCGTACATTTTTCCTCTTTCAGTTAATATATTGGAATTTATGGTGGACAGCGAGTTTTATTACTTGAAAAGCTGCATAGGCTTCGCCTTGAATCGATTTTGTAGGGGGGTAGAGATTTGAGTGGACAAACACAACAACCCCATATTCAGCGGCAACATTAAATGAAGTGAAAGAAGCATGGGTTAGATGGCGACATCGAAATTTACCTTCAACAAACCTAATTGTGAAGGACACCAACTTATGTTTGAGGTTGAAACTTGAAACTAATAAGGACCAGATTGATAAGTGGTCAAGATAGGCCTTTTTATTCTTTTCAGCATCATTTGTAGGATTTGGAATGTGCTCAGGAAAAATGGTTTGGTTAAAGAATCTCCAAATATTTTCAAACATGACAGTAGCAAAGAGAGTAAACTCGTGACCTTTAGCAGGAACCTTCAAAAATTGATGTGGAAGGATGACATATTTTACTATATCACTTGGAGTCATTGAGAAAACTGTTTGATTTTTCAATATTTGGTGATAACCTCAAAAATGAGATAAAGTCGTTTTCAATAGTTGAGCCATCATCATTAGTCATTGATTGCAGCAACCTAATTTGAGAATGAAAGGCAAAAGCTGATGCAATATGAAAACTATTAGGCCAATCCCCCATCATTAGCCAAAGATTCCAAAATTTTTGAAAACAACTCTATCTCATTTTGAGGTCACTACTTAATATAGGAAAATGAGATAGCTTTTTTAAAAATATTTTTTGAAAAATATCTCATTTTTTAGAAAACATTAACATTGAAACAAATGGAGCAAATACTTTGTAACTCAATTGGTATCTTATGGAGTTTCCAATAAAGACCTTGATTGCACTGCATTTGGTAAAAGCATACACTTCCGTTTATCAAAATCATAACAAAGGTTCTTAAAATTCTTCTCACTCTTGAGATTTTTTTTTTTTTTTTTTTAATTTTTTGTTGTTGTTGTTGTCAATTTTAATTGATACAAAGTAAATTTTTAACCTTTTACTTTGAATTATTTGAACACAACCTTGTGCTAGAAAATTATTCAATCTTTTGTACTAAATCTATAATACAAACATAATTTACGTGAAGGAAATCGTAGCCACGCACTAATCCTCTACCAAAAGATTCCTATTTGAACTATTCTTTCATGAAAGGTGACTGATGATAGCAAATTACAAGAAAAATTATTAAGTACTCCTGGAGTATCATTAATGTGTAGTCCCCCTTCTCATATGAATTGTGAGTCTCACTATTAATTTAATTAGTATAACTCACTATTCATGTGAGATGAGAGAGTACGCATTTATGGTACTCTGAGAGTACACAATAATTTCTCAAATTACAAAGGGTTACCATCTTTGAGTCATTATTCTTAACCAGCATTACCAACAAATCCCGGCTAATATGGTTACATTAATTGCTCTCTACTAAATTCTCCATTTGTGTCACTTTCCTTAAAACGTAAATATCACAAAAACACAAACTAAAGAGACCCCGTAAAATCCTTTAAAAAGCAAACCCAACACACTTCTATTCACAAGCTTGACAGTCCTGGCTCTTAATATTAATATAGTTTATAACCCCATTTGAGCTTTGACATGGCTTCAGAAAACTTTTCCTATTATAAACAGAAACAAGAAAGTTGGTCGATTACAAGGTCACAAGGCAGGAGAAGACCGAAGGTTCGAATTCCGGGCTTGAGAAAAAAGAAGGGGTTTTTCAGTAGAGTTAAAGTTTCGTGGAGAAAGGCTTTGAAGAGGTTGAAGAATGGACAGGTTCACATGAATGATCTATTTGGTGGAAATTATCTGTTTATGCAGTTTCATTATAGGACTCCTTTTCAGATGTGGTGAGAGACCTTATATGGGTCGTGGTCTTCATGGCATGCCTTCTAGGCAAGGAAGAATTGCCAGAATATCTATCCATAAAATTTGGTTATGTATATTGTAATTACTCGTATAGTATTGTATGATGCTTAATACTTTTGTGTTAAGTAAGTAATATGGCTCTCTTGTCTTTGAATTAATATGATTATCTTCTTCCTCTTCCTTCTTCTTTTTATTTATTTATTTTTTCCAGATAATTTAATTGTTATAACTAGTGGTAGAAAGAAATTTGAATCCTAATTCTTCTCATAAAAAAGATCAAACAACGTCATTGAATTGCAAGGAGATTGTAAGAAATATACTAGAATTTTTTTATTATAAATAAATTAATTAATTAATTAATCTACATAAATATATATACATATAACCGAAACCTATATAGTTCTCACAATTTTTCACGTCAACATAATATTTAAATAAAATTATCATTTTATTTAAATAAAATTATTTTTGTTTAGTCTAAACTTAACAAGGAGTGAAACTCTATCTTTCTAACAATTTTATTAACGTGGTCAATAAAATAATATTAAAAAATTTATTTGGCATTTAATGAAAAAAAAAATTATCTAACAAGTGATTTACACACGTGAAAAGGAACCAAACTGTGAATACATGTACTCCTACGCCTCTACCTACTCTAACCAAGAAAAACAAGAATCCTTATTCTACTAGAACAAGGTATAATAATGGCAGTATATAATATGGGCTATAGTTCCCGTATAAGTCAGTAGTGTTTTGAAAGAAACCCTAATCTATATTATATATATATATATATATATATATATATATAACCAAAACTTTTGACTTTTTATTAATCTCTTCAGAGCTTGCCACATCATTATCATTTTTTTTAAAACAAAATTATTTTTTTAAAACAATATCAACAGCTAAGTCCAAACTTAACAAGGAGTAAAACTCTCTCTCTCTCTCTTTAACAAGTTCAACTTAAACTCAAATTCAAACAATGATAATTTATCTCCAAAAATTGCAAGGTTAATCATGAACACTATAAAAGCAAAACAAACCTCAATAAATATATATATATATATATATATATATATTTTTTTTTTAAACTGAGTTGAGGTATGAGCTCTTCTTTTATTATTTTCTTCTTCTTTATTTTGTTAAAAACAAAATTTTATTTTATGGTTTTTTATGTATTTTTTAGAAAGTAATTTTCATACATGAACTACTAAAGTCTCTTTAGCCATTTTTACTAAATAAAAAACCTTGCAATAATTGAAATTATTTTTTCGAATGTAACCCATCTTTCTCTTATATTTCTCTACTGTTTAGTCATATATATTTTGTTTTGTTTCAATAATTACTAAGCAGTAAATCAGTTGATTCTTTAATTTTTTTTTTTTTTTGGTCTTTTAGAAGTTTTAATATTTAAATTTTTGAGTTAATTTTTTACAGTTACTGAAACCATCTGACAATTTGTTTGTTAAGCCATTGCACATTCAAGCAATGACTTCTTTATCAAATTATAACACAAATTGAAGTCATATAAGAGCAAATCATACAATAGTGTAGTTTCTTAAATTTTTTATAACATTATTTTAGTCTACCTTACAAATAGGTAGGTTCTTATGCATAGCACAGGATAACGACTACTTAATTAATAAAATAAAAGAGGCTAGCTAGTGATGTAGTGTTGTCAAGAAATATATTAAATAAAATATTAATTTCACTATCATAAGTTCTAAAAAATTCTCCAAGAATCACTTCAGACGTAGTAGGTATGAAATCGACATATAACCAATACAATACAAAACGACCTTTTTCTTTTCTTTGAAAGCTTCTTCTATATTCTATGGAAATGTATGCTATAAAGTAAAGTGTTTGTTTGTTTAGACCCTTTAAAGCAGATTGTTTCACTCAATATATTAGTCAAGTGATTACTTAGGTTAATTATGAGATCTAGGTTAAATAACGAAAGATCTTATTATACAAACAATGGAAAAGTAAATAACACACAGATATGATCACTCTGGAAAACCAATGAAACAAACCGTTTCAAGGTAAAAACCTGAGGAGAATTTGGCCTAACTATTCTTTAGGTAAACAAATCCACTAATAGAGAATTGAAGTTTTTACAAAATATTTAACCTTAAATACCTCCAATAGTAACTTACTGACACAACCATGTGCAAGTTTCGAATCCACAGACTCTTCTCTATTGAATTTGCTGCACACAAGCTCCCACGCTTATGACTTTGAAATCCCACTCAAAGGTTTCAGATCACCACTTGTTGATCTTGCAGCAACTAGATTCCACTAGCACCCAATTGTAGATCTTGTTCCGGTAGACACTTGTAGAGTAAGAAGGCACAGAACCCCTCAAATCTCATAAGAGTAACTCACAAGTCTTTCAAGAGTCATTAAAATGTAGTTAGGGTTTTCATTTTATACTTAGGAATGTTGGACTATGAAAGTTCAAATAGCGTGTAAAACCTTATGAACATTTAGACCTCCAATTTACAAATTACCAATTCAAACTTAATATCAAACACTGTAAGTGCAGAAAATGAACATAAGCTTATAACAGAATTGATAAAAAAATCTAAACCAAATAAAATCACATCCACAACAGAAATTAAATTGCAAAAATTAGGGGAAGAGAGATACAAACACAAAGACAACACAACGATGTGTTACCGTAGAGGAAACCAAAGCCCTCAGTGTAAAACCTCTCCGCCGCCCTCCAAGCAGTCAATAATCCACTAAAGAACGAAGTTGAGATACGTGAACAGCAGAAGACCCTCCAAGCCTAATACCTAGTGTACTTACGCCCTCCAAGCTTCTTGCTCCAACGAGGTTGCGCCGAACCTTTTTCTTCTTTAGCTTACCAGATTCCACTATAACCCATAGCATTAACCAATATCCATTAGTCCCTTTCTAACTACTTTTCAAAGCATCAAAAAGCCTTCTTACAGATATAAGTATGGTGAGAAAAGGATTTGGGTAATGACCCTCTCAATGATGTAACAATGGAGAGGGTGAGAGTTGAGGAATTTAAAGATTCACTGTAACGACAGAGCTCCCACAGTTCCCAACTGTTGCGTGCACATACTTCATCCCGAGCTTAGGTCCTTGAGTTTTCACAAGCTTCTGGGGTAAAAGCTTATGCACGCGACAGTCGGGAACTGTGGGGGCTCTGTCGTTACAAATGGTATCAGAGCTAGGTTTGGGGTCCTGTCTCCTTAGTGATCAAGGATACAGAGGCACGATCCTATAGAACATATCCTGTTCAAGTAAGCTTAGGTTGAAGTATGTGCACGCGATAGTCGGGAACTGTGGGGTCTCTGTCATTACATTCACTATGTAAAGATTGTGGATGAGTCAATATTGTTTTTCTCTAGGGTTTCTTTCTCAAAATTCTCTCTAAAAGCTCTCTACATTTCGTGGGTATAAGGGGTATTTATACTGATGTGAGAATGGAATGTGAAGAGTTAGTTTTTCAAAACAAAGCTGGCTAGCAACTTGGCCTCGCAACTTAACTGAGTCGCGAGTTGACTGAGTTGCGAGTTCAAGCCGCGAGTTAACTAAATAGCCAGTTTAGACTTTTTTCCCTATAGTGCTGCAGATGGCATGACGGTTTAACTTCTCTGCATACTTTACTCGTGTGCTTCTTCTGATAGCTTACCAGTCGCGAGCCACCCGTGAGATCCAGTTGTGAGTCCTTGCTTCACTACACAGTTTTAAGCATTTCTTCACACTCTTTCACACACTACCCTTACATAATTCCCACATAAATAAAAGGTTTTTAAGTGCTGAATTACAACCAAATTGGCCCGAAATAAAGCCAACAAGATGGTTGATTAAATTCAACTTTACAATCTTCCTCTTTGACTATTCTGTGACAAAACCCTACAACAAACTCTAGACTTAACATGTGAGTTAAGAACAGTTGAACAAAACTCACTCACACCTAACTTTAGAATCTGTGAAACTCTTGCACCATAAGAACAAGTATCTCCTGAATCACAACAACACAATATGTTCATTATATGCAAAAAAACTTATAATGCATATGGAGCAAGCACAATGCGATCGAGCAAAATGAAATTAAGCAATAAACCATGGCTTGACCAAAAAGGAACAATCACTATAAATAGTTACCACAATGCTCATTCACATATGGAATGAACATCCGGACATGCAAGCTAATAAGCTCAATGCAAAATATCATTTGCATGTCCAACACTTAACCGATACAAAAACTCAAAGTAATTGCATCAAGGATATAAATCCAACAAGGACATAAGAGTGATGTACATAAAGAAAATGCATGACATTTAACAGTAAGTACTTAAGCTACAAAACATGGGTACAAAAGTACCATAAACATCTAAATAACATCTTATATATAATACCAATGTACCAAGAAGTTTCAAAAGTAAGTAGATCCATGAGTTTAAACCAAAACATTAACCATAGTGTAGCAAACCCATAATAAATGCAAAACATTATCCAAAACATAATTCTAAAACACATAAACCCATAATAAAATAAACACTGAAATAAAGTTTTTATGACAATCTCTCCCTCAAACTAGCATTCCCCATCAAGAGCTATCCCCAAAAATCTCCCACTTTTTGACCGGAATGGCCAAAAGGTCACTGCTTAGTGGAGAAGCTATCAAACTTTGCTGAGAGGATGTTCATCTGTTCTTGAAGTGCAGCTAACTTGTCAGATTGTTCATTCTGGACATCTTTGTGCCCATCAATCTTCTCAAGGATGATCTGGAGTGCATTTAGAGGTACAGCTGATGAGGATGAAGCTCTGCTCCTCTTGCCATGGCCTCTTGAGCTTGAGGGTTCTCCTGCAGCCTCTGTCTCAGTGTCCATGTGTTCACCTTCTTCTTGGTCGCCTTCCTCTTCATCACCCGGAAGATGAACTTTTATCCTTGGGATGGTTAGCTTGTTAATTGCTGAGGGAGTAAACAACAGGTTGATATCTTAAGGGATCTCCACACCTTTCAACCTAAAAAGCCTCATAAGAAGGCTGAAAAAAATCAGTTTGGCCCTGGAGGTTGTTTTGGTCTCATCAACAATGGTGTGAAAGATGTGAGAACTGATGTCTATGTAGGTTTTCTGCTTGAGCTCCATAAGAAAGATAGCTTTGGCATTGTTGATTGTGGTCAGTTTCTTCATTGGGTATAGCTTAAACATTATAATCACTGTTAGACACCTTATGTCTGCTGGAAAGGCTGCGATGTTGAGGCATCTCCCCTCTCTCACTCCACCAATATGTGTCTGAACAGTTTCTAAGGACAACATCCTATCCTTATAATGAGTGAAATCATGATCATCTATGCCCTTAAAACTTAATACATCATCAATATCATCCACATCTATAGTGAATTCCTTTCCTTTTATCCAACAATTAATCTTATGCTCTCTTAACACAGCATTTGCATAAGACTCCCTGATCAAAGGATCACAAACTACAAACAGGTCACTCAAAAGCTTATCCCAACCCCTTCCCTCAAAACAACTTGGAATGAAGGTGTCCTTCAAATCCACCAAGTCAATAAATCTCTCTTGGATGAGAGGTGCCTTCAAGTAAAAATCTCTATATCTCTTAAAGTGATAAAGAGACCTGAACTTGGTATTGTCCATCTTCAGCCTTTTATCACCCTTCTTGGCAGTGGTTTTTTTCTTGGTAGGAGTCATCTACAAAACACAGCAACATAGTCCACAAGAACAAAGCACAATAGATGGAAACTAAAAATATTAGTAACATGTTAGTGGGATAGAAAAGAACAGAGACTCATACCAACATTCAATCCATAATTAGTTCAGAAACAATCATGGAATGAGGTAACACAAATCAGAAGAGTATAGAACAATTTGTCATCAATTCTTAGGCATAAAACATTTTAACAGTGAGCATAGAGCCCATCATGAGCAACATAGGGTACACAACCAAACACATACACCAACATGCAATAATCAACCATTGTGAACCAACCACACTCACAAATAGTGTATATCACAATAAACTCACAAAAGTAAGCATATGTCGATGAAACATATCTTAATGGGTATGAGATGCTCAAACCAACATAAAACAGTATACTAACTCAAAATAGAAACTCAATCATGATAACAATAATATCTAGCATCCTAAAATTAAGATCAATAGAACCCAAACATCCAAACTCAAAAAAATAGACTAAACCCATGTTTGAACACCATAACTCTCAAACCCCAATAACAACTCAAAAATCCAAGAAAGTAGGGCTATAATCATGAAATACTTAGCGAAAATAAGAAAACCCATACCTTTTTCTTAGAGATTGTAGTTGAAATGATGAACAACAATGGAGGTTTTTGTGAGTAACATGGTGGGTTTGAGAGAGGAAGACAATGAACAGTCACAAAAAGTTCGAGGGAAAACTGAAAAGTTTTGAAAACTCCCCTTAAAGCGCAAAACACTTGATTTTCGTGACTGAAACAAGTCGCGAACAAGTCGCCAAGGCAAGTCACTAGAACACTTATAACAAAAATTTCAAAAAAATTTTCTAAGTGTTTTTCGCGACTGGAAGGTCTACCCGTAAGGAAGACGCGAGGTAAGCCATGAAAATTTTATGTGTACCCTTCGTGACTGGACCTTTCAGTCGTGAACAAGACGCCACACTAAGTCATAAGAAACATAAAAACCCAAATTTTGAAAAATATTCTTAGTATTTTTTGCGACTAGGACATTGACTTGTCAATGAGTCACGAAAAATCTCTATGTAGGCTTGCGACTGGGCATGCGACTAGACCAATCCGCAACTAAGTCGCCAGAACAGGGCAACACTATTTTTGAAGATTTTGACAATTTTCGCAAAAACAAAATACTTTCCAAAAACAACTAAAACACACAAAAATATTTTTGTGTTTGATCAACAAGGATTGAGCATTTGAAAACACATTTAATCAAGTACAATCACACAAATGAATATGGCATTCATTGAACATAGACATGTGTGATGTGTATAGGTATCAAAAATGAGATAGTCCTTAGTCTAATGTGAAGCTTCAATGATCAATTCAACTAAAACATACACAGTTAGCACTAGATAATATGACTTATCTCAATTATAGAAATATGCATATATGACCTCCCACAAAAACTGGATAACATAACTTTAAAGCTTTACATTTGGCCCCATATGCATCATATTATTTGATCTTTTTGAATCAATACATTTCATTCTGAGATCAATGCCTAAAATTTTTTATATTTCAATTTGATGAGTTAGCTTTTGGCTTTTTGGGTATTATACATTTTATTTCAAGTCGCTTTTCCTTTTTCTTAGTCAAATACTAGTATGTGCGATAGGCTTTTGCAGCTCATTATCTCTTTTCATTTGGAGATTTACATTTGTTGAGCTCTTTAAGCAAACACAATAAAATAAAGAGTGGGAAGATATATAGGTACAAGTCTACGCATTTCTCAAGATCAACAAAACTATTGACTAATCATTCATGACAAGTTTGAAAATTGATTTACAACAGTCATATAGATGTCTAGATTTTTCCCACAATAATATGAATGCATAAAAAACAAGCTACGCTCGAAAATGTACAAAGTCATTTGTACAAAGGTACATGGCAAAACATGCTTTGAGACAAAACTCAACAATGTCGATCAAACTTTTTGGATTTTCTACTTTTTATGTGTTTGGATTTTTGACACAAAAGAAAGAAAAAGATTAATAAAAAACAACAATGTAAAAACATTTACAGCAAAAGCAAACAAACAAACAATTTTCAACTCAAACTAGTAAAAAGCACACAACCAAGCGTAGTCACAAAACATAAGAAGTATTAATGTATGAACATGTTGTAATGTTTATGCATAAGTACCTTTCTTCACCCACACGTCACGTGCTTTTGGGGTGATATCTCTATAGGATTGGGTACAAGTGTTAAGGCTTTCAAACCTTCTAGTGAAGCTTTCCAAATAGATGGTGAATGCACCAATCATCTTCATTACATCCATCATTCCGGAATCACCATCTCGATCTCTTGATTACTCAACAACCCAAGTCCTCTTGACCTTTGATCACTTGCATTTTTCAATACTCTCAGCTTATGACAATTTGGTCTGGTGTGTCCTTGAAGTCGACAGTGATGACAGAAGTGTTGAGTTCTCGAACCTCTTTGTGACTTTGGAAGTGATTTCCCATTACCCTTAGGTTTGATCACTGGTTGTTTAGGAGACTTCGTCAAAAACCTTTGGTTAGTCACATTCTTCTTCTTCCTCGGCTTCACTTTCTCAGCATTCGTGGTATCTACCATTGGTTTTTTAGCTTTCACAAACTTCATTTCCTTGGATATATTGGCAACTGAACTGCTCTCACTGGTGTATCCCAATCCGCTTTTGTCAGAGAAAGGCTTTTGATGAGCAAGTTCTTCATCAAGCTTCTTGGAGGAAACTCGCTCTACCTTAGCGTTGGCTTGAACTACCTCCAGCACAAGAAATTTTATCTTTGAGTAGGCTTTGCTTAGCTCTCCATTTAGCGTCTCCATTTCACATTTGGTCTCCTTATATCACACTAGAAGACTTCTATAATCTTCCTCTACCCTCTTCATCTTTTTAATGGCTACATTAGCCAATTTTGCATATTCACCGGTCTTCTCAAGGAGGGAATTGTAGGTCTCTTACAGTCCCATTGCTTCTTCATCTTCCTCATCTTCAGATTCCTCAATTGCATAAACAAAAACAAAGCACCAGTTCTATTCCATTTATTGCAAACAAAGTAAACTTATGTTCCCTACAATTATTGTATATTCATTTATACTATATTTTAGGTTTTAAAGATTTAGGATTAAATGTCTAGAATTCTAATTTGTATATGATACCAAACCGAGAACAAAAACATGTCTAGAATAAATGTTAGACATTGCTCAAAGTGTTTCAAGTCAACTCTCAAAAATATTCAAGCTACAAAAAAAGAATTAAATTTCAGTGAAGCTCGATCGATCAAAGATTAGGCTCAACCGACTGAAAATCGCAAAAAAAAAAAAAAAATTCTGTAGAATTTAAATCAGGCCCAAGCCTACAAAAATGTTTCAGGTTTTAGTCTGTAAGGTTGAATTTAATCACCCATCTTGTTGGCTTTATTCCGTGCCAAATTTCTTATAATTTAGTACTTAGAAACCCTGTATTTAGGTGAGAATCATGTAAGGGTAGTGTGTGAAAGAGTGTAAGGAAATACTCAAGACTGTGCAGTGAAACAGGGACTCACGACCGGATCTCGCGGGTGGCTCGCGACTGGCAAGCTGCTAAAAGAAGCACACAAGTAAAGCATGCAAAGAAGCTGAATCGTCATGCTAGCTGTAGCATTACAGAACAAAAAGTCCAAACTAACCATTCAGTTAGCTTGTGGCTTGAACTCGCGACTCAGCCAAGTCGTGAGGCCAAGTTGCCAGCCAGCTCTGTTTTGAAAAACTGAGTCTTCACATTCCATTCTCACACCAGTATAAATACCCCTTAGACCCACGAAATGTAGAGAGCTTCTACAAAGAATTTTGAGAGAGAAATCCTAGAAAAAAAACAAGATTGACTCGTGCATAATATTGACTCATCCACAATCTTTACATAGTGACTCTTCAAATTCCTTAACTCTCACCCTCTCCATTGTTACATCCTTGAGAGGTTTATTACCCAAATCATTTTCTCACCATACCCATATCTGTGAGAAGGCTTTTTGGTGCTTTGGGAAGCAATTAGGAAGGGACCAATAGATATTAGTTGATGCTATGGGTTATAGCGAAATCCAGTCAGCTAAAGAAGACAAAGGTTCAACGCAACCTCGTTGAAGCAAGAAGTTTAGAGGGCTTAAATACACTAGGTAGATTAGGCTTGGATGTTCTTTTGCTGGTCATGTATCCCAACCTCATTCTTTAATGGATTATTAACTGCTTGGAGGGTGGCGGAGAGGTTTTATGCCGAGGGCTTCAGTTTCCTCTTCAATAACACATTGTTGTATTGTCCTTGTGTTTGCATCTCTCTTCCCTTAATCTTTGCCATTTAATTTCTACTGCAAATGTGATTTTATTTGGTTTAGATTGTTTATCAATTCTGTTATAAGCTTATATTCATTTTTCGCACTTACATTGTTTGATATTAAGCTTGCATTGGTAATTTGTAAATTAGGGGTCTAATGTTGATAGGATTTTACACGCTATTTGAACTTTCAATTGGTATCAGAGCAAATGCACTATTTGTGGTTTAAACACCTTAGTGTGATCCTTGACCCCGTATTGAGATGGACTGGTCTTAATCTCTAAATGCTCTACCATATTTTGGTGATAGCAACTATGCCTTTTAGAAATTCAAGATGAGGGCATTTTTGTGTTCAATGGATGAAACCGTTTGAAATGTGGTGGATATTGGATGGATTAGGCCGGAGGCAACCAAATCCAGGTGGGATAAGGCAACCCTCGCGGCGTCTAATGCAAATAGCAAAGTACTTGACTCTATTTTTTGTGATGTATCTCCAGATGAGTTCCATAGGATATCGTGTTATTTTTTCTTTAATTATCATTGGACGTCCTTGGCAGGTATTAATTTGGTTATCAATGATCAATTTTGTTAACTCAAGAGCCAAGAAAGATACCAAGGCAAACTAGTGCTAATATTGTTGTGACTTGTGAGCCTAAGGATTACATATTGCTCATATGGAGGTTATATTTAGGGACCGTTTAGATACAGCTGAAAACTGAAAACTGAAAAATACTGTAACAAATAATTGTTAAATGAGTAAATAGTATAGTGGGACCCATTTTTAATGAAAAAGTTGCTGAAAAGTGAAATTTGTAGGTCCATAAACAGTGCACACCGGGGAAAAGTAAAATATTGGCCTAAAACGTGTCAAAAAAAAAAAAAAAAAAAAAAACTAAAACGCAAGCACGCATTTCAACTGTTTCAGCCCAATCCAAACGGGCACTTAATGACCCAGCTTCCTCATGTTGTACTATTTGTTGGATGTAGTTATGTGGCTCAAGCATTGGGATTTCCTTATGTAAGATGTAGCTACACGTACGGGGATGTTTGTTATTGATTGTTTGCTTTAAAACATTGGTCAACAACCATCTCACTTTAAGTGTGCATTTGGGAAGCGCATTACGCACATTTTGTGTTTCTAGAATTTTTTTTTTTTTTTTTTTATATGTTGTGATTGTTGACTTAAGGGACATGAACATTGCACACACAGTGCACATACAGTGCACACATGGTAACTTTTTCTACAACTTTTCAATCATGTGACTCACAAATTTCACTTTTCAACAATTTTTTTATTAAAAATAGGTCCCACGGTACTATTTACACATTTAAAAATTATTTTGTTAGAGTGTTTTTCAATTTTTAGTTTTCAGCTTTCAGCTGTATCCAAACGGACCCTAAGAGCGTTTGTATAGTGTTGGTACCTTGATTTCAGACAACTTGAAAAGCCCTGGTCATAGTTATCTAGAAGATGAAATGTACATAAGGGTTCTTTTGTCTCATGTGTATAGGCTCTAAAGTTTAAGAGTCTACGTGAACGTTCTGTTTTAAGCAATATTAAAAGGCGCATATAAGTTCTTTCACTAAAAAATTTGTCTTAAGTGTTGGGACTCGTAAAGTTTGTCTTAGGAATTTATGTTATTCTAAAAAAGAATAATGATGCCTCTCTCGGATGTTCTAGAATGATTTAACTACATGGATTTGGTAGGGGTAGATGTAATTGAGAAGTAGAAAAATGAATGTTAGAATGGTCTTCAAAGAAAACTGCATTTTGTGGTTTTTGTATCTGATAACTGAAAATGTCCATTACCCACTGTTTATTCTGGCAAAACAGGTTCATTGTTTGATGGCAGAAGATCTCAATACGGCCTTAACCTTCCGCATTTTTTATGATGTTCATTTGTGTCACTAGTCACTACAATTGTTTAGATGCTTCTGACTTGCGTTCTTAGATTTCTACTAAGATGATTTAGCTTGCCAACAACATTTTCTTATCGGCTTTTAGTCTATTCGTTTATGTACAGTTTTTTAAAGCTTCAACTTTTTTAGATTCAACTATATATACTTTAACCAACTTTCAGCAAATAAGCCTCTAGCAAAAACTCATCCAAATGGCCACAAATGGATCCATTCTCTAGGATTTTTAGATTATGAGATGTCTTTAACATTAGTTCAGCAAGTAAATGACGTTGTTATTATCTATAATTTCTATCACTATGAGTTTGTGTCTAATGATAGGCCACTACCATAACAAATCTACTACTAAGTCTCGTAGTGTTGTATACTTTATTTTAGTAGCAAATGAACTCATCAACATAGTTTTGGTTTTATTTCAAAGAGCTGTGTATAGAAGACCATCATCTAATTCTTGGTTATTAAATATATATTGTACTTGTAACGAATTATATATATTCATGTATTTGCAAAGAAACTATACTGCTGAACATCGTTAACAATCAACTGAACTGCAGAAATTGTGGTTACAACAGCAAATAGAGAAAAAAAATAATGTTGGACCAATGCCACACCTTCTTTTCTACTCTGGCTGTCTTTCCTTTGACCTGTCACAGGGATAGAGTAAATATATTTTAGTTTTATTTATTGCTTCTTTTATATCTTTCATAAGTAGAATCAAAGCAGTCCAGAAAAGGTTAGTTACCTTGAGAAAATTCATACTTGAGAACACAAAGGCTATAGGTATGAGCGTAAAGGATCCAAACAAGTTCACAAAGTCCCCCATGAAAAGGAAAAGCTGCTGTCACGAATGTATTAAATGAGATGAGGAGTGCGCTCGCACATAGAATCTACATTTGATGTTTTCTTTCGAATCCATGCTCTCATCAAGCTTGAGGAACTTTGTATCAAGGGTCTCATGAATTGGTGCCAGAAACATCTATGTTCATTATCAACACAATGAATCAGACTTCAGTTGAAAGGTCCCTATTAAGTTATTACAGCAATTTAATCATAAGGACTCTTCATATAGTTTGCTATCTTTTAGCTTATTGTGGACTTTTGAATTTTTTGTACCGGAAAAAATTATAATTGTAACGTTTCAACGCAGCATAAACTTCAAGTAGAAGCTTGGTACGTAGTAATAATAATAGAAGTTTTGCAAAAGGCTTTATGGGAGTCTTTTGCCTTGAGGTCAAATTCTTTAGCAATTTTCCCATAACCTAAGGCTTACTAGAAAATAACTTAGAGGCAGGGCCGGCCATAGATATTTTGAGGCCTTAGGCTAGAACTAAAAATGGGTCTTTTTTATACTTATATATTAATTAAATTAATGTTTATTCAATATTTTTATATTATAATATATTTCATTTAAAATATATTTTTCTTGCCTTTTGAGATGCAAATTGACTAATTAAATTTTTGTATTCAAGTTTTTCTAACATCCCTTTTTCAATCGAAAATATAACTAATCCACTTAATCTTTCTTTGTGTCAATATTTTTCCAATTACCTGGATCATAAATATTTGAAGGAATATAATTCAACATGTCATTATTATTTTCATTTTCTTCTAGTTGGACATCATTATGGTGAACTTGTTCATTTGTGACATTTTCATCATTATTTTCATTTTCATCTAAATTATTTTGAAGTTCATTTTCAAGATTTGTTGTATTGCAAAATTGAACATCATTGTTATCTTGCAATTGTATCATTTCACTATCTTCTAACTCTTTTTGGTGAATTTTTTGCTCATTTGTGATATTTTCATCTAAATTTTGTGTTATATTTTGTTTATTACTAATAATAAATTTATCCATTGATCTTTTTTTAGACTCAATTAATTTTTTTTTCTTTTTTTAAGTTTTTCATATCCATATGCATATTTTCTGGTAAACATTTTTAATCAAACAATATATTTATAAAGACTAAAATAAAAAATAACTTTCAAGTGTAGAACAAATAAGAAATAGAACCTGATTTATATAAAAAGTATTATTGTAGTTTCACCGAACAATAACAAGTTTAAAGCAATTTCAACCTGTAAAGACTTATATATATATATATATATATAAACACAAGATTAAAATTTAAAAAAAAAATTAAACACAAGCATAACAAAAATTTAAGCACAGCCATAACACAAGGCTTATTAACAAGACTCACCTACAAATAGACACAAAACAAATCGTATTTAATATCTATAACCAAAAAAAAAAAACAAAATTGTGAAGGCCCAAACAAACGTGAAACGTCCAGCAGGAGGCAGGCCCAATCTTTTTATCTTAAGTCTGAACAAATAAAACAAAGTCTTAAGAGAAACGCTGAAACTAAAGCCAAGCGCCCAAATAGGCAAATAATTTATACCTGAAACGCAAAGAAGTCAAAACCTAGAGCAGAGGCGCAGAGCTCTGAGCAGTAATTCTTCAGCCTATCAAACAATACAATTTTTTCTTTGTTCATTAATGCAACCACATGGTGGAATTTAATAACGGAATAGTTGAATTTAAGTAGGAAATCTAATATTGCATCTAAAGAAGTGCACTTAGAGTTTTGCGTTAATGCAGTTCTGGAGCCCCCCGTCCCATGCTCGAGAAATTTTAAAGGATACACAATGGAGTAAAATTTTTGTAGACAATACGCATTTGTAAAAGAAAGCAAGACTTTCTTACGTAAAATTATTAATCAGACATGACATAAATTCCCATTAGCGACTCAGCAGAGTGCCACTTTCAATAATAACTTGTAGCATCTATGAAATGGACCGTTTGGATTATATCAAATTATAATTGATAACCATCATTTATCTATTACAGACCCTACAAAACCAAAGCCCAGCTAATACAGTTTGTGTGTGTGTGTGTGTGAGATCAAAGATAAATAAGAAAAGAGACGGAGATGGACCCATCCTAATTATTAGAGACAGCCTAACGAGACCCATTATGAGACAAAAAGCTTACATTCTTCAAGACAAAAATAAAATACCACCAAGACAGGGAGCCTAAAACCCGTTTCAGGTTAGAGAATAAAAAAAAGCTAAAAACCATGAACAGAGGTATGCATGGGTCAGGTTGGGTCAGGTTAAAGAGATTTTTTGACCCAACCTATCATGGTAGATCAAAAAAATTCAACCCAACTTAACACATCGCATAAGTCCAACCTAATCCAACCTAACCCAACTCACATGGATCAGGTTGAACCCATTGATTGGACAAATTTTATTTATTTATTATTATTAAATTGAGTAGAACAAAAATATAAATATAAATATATTTAAAAAAATCCAAAATTAGTATCAATGTACGTAACTCCTTAAAGGCAAACAATACTAATGACTAAACAACAATAGTAATTTACTAAAGTTAGTGTGAACTAATTGGCTTTTATATAAGATAGGAAGAACTGGTTATTTTATAAAAATTATTAATTATATAATATATTTTAAATATAAATATATATATATATATATATATATATAAATATATATATATATATATATATATATATATATTATATATGGGTGGGTCAAGTTGGGTTTGGCAAGCTTGAAATTTTATGACCCAAACCCAACCCGACCTGCTATCAAAAAAATTTGTGTAACCCAACCCAATCCACCAAGGCCTAAAAACCGACCCAACCCAGCGGGTTGGGTTGGGTCAGGTCGATTTTGGCTGGTTGGCGGGTTGGCTGCACACCCTTAACCATGGGGGAAGAATGTAGCTGCAAAAGAGATTTAACAGCTCGAGTAACACTTAGGTACTCCTGAATTACGAAGAATGGTATTCCTTCCTCTCACATTTATGGTGGGATCTATTATGAATTTGAAAAGAGAAAATACTATTTATCCATTCTTCAAAAGTACCTAAGAATGTTCCCTTTGGAATTTCCTTCAAAAATAACATATTCAAATTTATGGTGGACAATGAGTTTTATCACTTGAATGGGCAAACGCAACATCCCCATATTCATTTTGGCACATAGAATAGTATAGTAGTAGTGAATAGGATGGGTTAGATTCGCCATCTAACCTTCACCCAACTTGATTGTGAAGGACACCGACATAAGTTTGAGGTTGAAACTTGAAACTAATAAGGTCCAGGTTGAAAAGTGGTCAAGATAGGCCTTTCTATTCTTTTCAGCATCTTTTGTAGGATTTGGGATGTGCTTAGGAAAAATGGTTTGGTTACAGAATCTCCAAATATTTTCAAACATGACAGTAGCAAAGAGAGTAAACTTGTGACCTTCAGTAGGAATCTTCAAAAATTGATGTGGGAAGATGACATATTTTACTAGATCACTTGGAGTCTTTGTTGGGAAAAATATCTTATTTTATTATGTATGGTGATGACCTCAAAATGAAAAAGAGGTGTTTCCAATACTTGAGCCATCATTAGCCATTGATTGCAACGGCTTGATTTGAGAATGAAAAGGCTAAAGCTGATGCAATATGAAAACTATTAGGCCAATCCCCATCATTAGCCAAAAGTTCCAAAATTAATGAAAATAATTCTATCTCATTTTGAGGTCACTCTCAGACATTGAGAATTGAGATAGTTTTTTCAAAAATATTTTTTGAAAAATAACTCAATTTTTAGAAAAACATTAATATCGAAACAATCAGAGCATATCTTTCAGTCTTTCCAATAAAGAACTTCATTGCCCTGCATCTAGTAAAAGCATGCACTTCCGTTTATCAAATTCACAACAAAGGTTCTTAAAATTCTTCCTTCTCTTGAAATTTTTGATGTTGTCAATTTTAGTTGTTACAAAGTAAATTTTTAACTTTTATTTGAATTTTCTAATACTAGTCCTTGTGAATTGTTTGAACACATCCTTGTGCTAGAAAATTATGCAATATTTTGTACTAAATCTATAAAACAAAAATAATTTATGTGAAGGAAATCTTAGCCACTTACTAATCCTCTACGAAAACATTCCTCTTTGAACTGTTCTTTGATGAAAGGTGATTGGTGATAGAAAATCACGAAGGGTTACCATCTTTGAGTCATTACTATTCCTAACCAGCATTACCAACAAATTCCGGCTACCATGGCTAGATTAATTGCTCTCAACTATATGCTCCATTTGTGTCACTTTCTTTAAAACGTAACTATCACAAGAAACACAAACTTAAGAGACCCCGTGAAATCCAATAAAAAGCAAACCCACCACACTTCTCTTCACATGCACTACAGTCAGTCCTAGATCTTATTATTAATATAGTTCATAACCCCATTTGAGCTTTGACATGGCTTCAGAAAACTTTTCCTATTATAGACTGAAACAAGAAAGTTGGTTGATTGATGAAGAATCAAAAGATGAAAGATCACTCAGAAAGAAAAGGAGATGGTCCAAGATTACAAGGTCACTAGGCAGGAGGAGACCGAAGGTTCGAATTCCGGGCTTGAGGAGGTTCTTGAGGAAAAAGAAGAGGTTTTTCAATAGAGTTAAAGTTTCATGGAGAAAGGCTTTGAAGAGGTTGAAGAATGGACAGGTTCACATGAATGATCTATTTGGTGGAAATTATCTGGTTATGCAGTTTAATTATGGGACTCCTTTCAGATGTGGTGAGAGACCTTATATGGGTCATGGCCTTCATAGCATGCCCTCTAGGCAAGGAAGAATTGCCTGAATATATCTATCCATTAAATTTGGTAATGTATATTGTAATTACTCGTATGGTATTGTATGATGCTTATTACTTTTGTGTTAAGTAATATGGCTCTCTTGTCTTTGAATTTATGTGATTATCTTCTTCCTCTTCGTTCTTCTTATTTTATTTTGAATAATTCAATTGTTATAACTAGTGGGAGAAAGAAATTTGAATCCTAATTCTTCTCATAAAAAAGATCAAACAATGTCATTGAATTGCAAGGGGATTGTAAGAAATATACTAGAATTTTTGGATTATAATTTATAATAAATTAATTAACAAAATAAAAGAGGCTAGTAATGGTAGTGTTGACAAGAAATATATTTAATAAAATATTTCATTATCATACATTCTAGAAAATTCTCCACGAATCACTTCAGACTTAGTTGTTATGAAATCGACATATAACCTGTACAATACAGAACGACTTTTTTCTTTTCTTTGGAAGCTTCTATATTCTATGAAAATGTGTGCTATAAAGTTAAGTATAGATGAACATACAATAATTGTAAGGAACAGAAGTCTTACTTTGTTTGCAATAAATGGAACAGAAGTGGTGCTTTGTTTTTTTTTTTTTTTATGCAAGAAATAATGAGCAATGCTATTGATAAAAAAATATTACAATAGTTGACAAGTTTTTACTTATTATTATCTAGAGTCACTGTTAATATCAATTTTTTACCTACAACTAATAAATAATAATCTGTAACATTAGTTTTTTTTTTTTTTTTTTTCTATACTTTTTAAAAAGTGTTACATTAGTAGGAATAGGATGTTAAAGTTTTTGTCAAATATTTTTTGTGCCTATATACTTTCTCATAAAATATCGTTCTTTTGTATCTATCTCAAGTTATTGCTACCAGCTTTAATCCAACATTAATTTAGATTTTAAATCTAGATTTTGAAATCCAATCTGGTCCAAATAGTCTTTAAGTTTGAAGATCTTCAATAAAGTACGAGAATTCTTAGGTAGCAGTAATTTAAAATTTACTCTCTTTTTTCCCCGTAAAGTTCCCATGTATTTGAAAATTTTAGGAGGATGAGAATATGGAGGTCAATTTTTTATATAATTTTTGGATTTTCAAGTTTTAGTTTTTATTTCCTTATTTCTAATTTCTTTTTGTTTTTTTAGGCTTAATAATTTACTGTGGTTTGGAATATTTTATTTGGGACATTGGAATTAATTTTTATAGAACCTATGCATTAGTTCTTATATGCTATAATGTGTTCTTGATATGATATAGATTACGGTGGTGTGACATTAAGGTGTTTGGCTCATTTTATTTTTTTCTAACATTATCATAATATAATATTACAAAATATATTACATCACCTTAATCTTACTACATTCCTAAACAATGTAATGTTGTATTCTTGTATTGAGATTATATTAATGTAACATTATAATAATATAACATTACAATGTAATGTAACATTGAGAGAACCAAACGCTCTCTAAAATGAAAATTGAAGTACGTCATAATATATATATATATATATATATATATATATATTAAAATCACTCTTCATGATGGAGTCTTAAATTAGGGTAGTGTGTAATTTGTTTTTTTTTTTTTTTTTAATTCAGGTTAGTATGTAATTAAACCAAGATTTATTCGTGTTTAATTTTAAAAATTGTCAAGGGTCTTTTAATTCAATGATATTGGCTAGTCTTTTTTATTGGGAGGACAAGTTGCAAATTCCTTCTCCCACTTAACCATTTATCTAAAAAATTAAAAAATATTCTATAAAAAAATTAAAAAATAAGGAAGAGGAAGAAAATAAATTAAAATATGAATTTAGCATCAAACATGCCATAAATTCCTTACATATATATAACTATATTCCGTTTGTTTCATTGGAAAATACTTTCAAAAGTTGATTTCTTTCCTTACTTGATTATGACCCTAAAATTATATACTAGATAACTTAAAAATAAAAATAAATAAATAAATAAATAAAAACTATTTGAGTGATTAAGAGCTTGTTTGAATTAAGCATCACTCATAACTCAAATTCACTTCTCATAACTCATTTTTCTATCTCTATTTTTTCAATCACTCTAGAAATAACTTGTTTGGTTTCATATCTTAATGCATTTTTCTATAACTCAAATTTTTGCATAAAGTGGTGAGACGTATTGAAAACTCATAACTCGAAACTCAAAAACATCTGAGCTGTGTTCTCAGTTTCCAGACTCAAACTCAAATTCCTGAGTTTTAAGTTATTAAAATTCAACTAAAAAATCAGTCCAAACAAGTTGAGTTTCGATGTTATTTTTGAGTTTTGGGTGATCCAAACACCCTCGTACTCACACTATTTGTTATAATTCCATATATTTCAAGCAAAACAAATGATGCATTAAAGAAAAACCGGTAAAGAACAGTAAAATAACTGTTTTTTAATTAAAAAAATTATTTAATATAACAGTAAAATAACGGTTAAACCAACTAACTTTCAAGAAAACCCCAGCATTGAGATGCGACAAAAAGAAGCTCTCAAAAGGACACGGCTTATTGTCCAGTGAAAATTTCAAAGCAGTAATTGCTGCTTCTCTGCTAAAATCTTGTTCATCCAAATCTCTCTCTCTCTTCAACCACGCCATCCGAGCCTTTTCTAAGACTTTCGTTGCTTTGTGTTCAATCAATAAAAGTTCACGTTCGAACGTTTTGCCAACCCTTGTTTGCTTAACTCGCGTCACGTGCCACTCTAAATGATCTTTATCATGGAATTGAGGTCCACGGACCCTTTGTGAAAATGGGTGTGTTCCAGATATAAAGGCTTTGATTGACATGTACGGTTAATGTGGTGCATTAAAGAGGACACATGGAGTGTTTGATGAAATGGGTGGAAGAGATTTGGTTGGCTCGCTGGGAGGATTTGGACCATATGGTGAATGCCTTGATGATAAGATGCCAGTGGGGAATGTGGAAAATGTTTGTTTATGTAGAGATAAAGGTATACAGCGCGTGCTATTTTTTTTTTATAGGATGCTGGAGAAAAATGCTGTTTTTTGGACTACTGAGTTGGTAGTGTGAACCCTGTGTGGACAAAGGGGTTTGGCAAGAAATGAAGGAGAGAAGTGTAATTAAGCTTCATGGGTGCAGTTGGGTTGAGATTAGTCGCAAAGATCATGAAAATGAAATCAAGAACTGAAACCTTAATGTGTGCCACAAGTCATCATTGATGTGTGAAAAGAAAACTCTTGCTGTTTAAAATTCAGGGAGGGTTAGTTCTTTCTGATTGTATTCAATCTTCTGCTTTGCAACACATTGGATTCTGTTCTCATTTGTGTGTGTGTGTGTGTGTGTGTGTGTGTGTGTGTTTTTAATTATTATTATTTATTTATTTATTTATCATTGGACGTCCTTGGCAGGTATTAATTTGGTTATGAATGATCAATTTTGTTAACTCAGGAACCAGGAAAGATACCAAGGCAAACTGGTGCTAATATTGTTGTGACTTGTGAGCCTAAGGATTACATATTGCACATATGGAGGTTATATTTAATGACCCAGCTTCCTCATGCTGTACTATTTGTTGGATGTAGTTATGTGGCTCAAGCATTGGGATTTCCTTATGTAGGATGTAGCTACGCGTACTGGGGATGTTTGTTATTAATTGTTTGCTTTAAAATATTGGTCAACAACCATCTCAGTTTAAGAGAGTTTGTATAGTGTTGGTACCTTGATTTCAGACAACTTGAAAGCCCTGGTCGTAGCTATCTAGAAGATGAAATGTATAAAAGGGTTCCTTTGTCTCATGTTTATAGGCTCTAAAGTCTAAGAGTCTTAAGTGAATATTCTGTCTTTGAAGCAATATTATAAGGGGCATATAAATTCTTTCACTAGAAACTTTTTCTTTAAGTGCTGGGACTCGGAAAGTTTGTCTTAGGAATTTATGTTATTCTACAAAAGAATAATGATGCCTCTCTGGGATGTTCTAGAAAGATTTAACTACATGGATTTGGTAGGGGTAGATGTAATTGAGAAGTAGAGAAATGAATGTTAGGATGGTCTTCAAAGAAAACTGCATTTTGCAGTTTTTGTATCTGATAACTGGTCCATTACCCACTGTTTATTCTGGCAAAACAGGTTCATTGTTTGATGGCAGAAGATCTCATCCGGCCCTAACTTTCAGCATTTTTTATGATGTTCATTTGTGTCACTAGTCACTACAATTGTTTAGATGCTTCTAACTTGCATTCTAAGATTTCTACTAAGATGATTTAGCTTGCCAACAACATTTTCTTATCGGCTTTTAGTCTATTTGTTTATGTACTCTTTGTTAAAGCTTCACCCTTTCTAGATACAACTATACTTTAACCAACTTTCAGCAAATAAGCCTTTGGCAAAAAGCTCATCTAAATGGCCACAAATGGATCCATTCTATAGGATTTTTAGTTATGAGATGTCTTTAACTTTAGTTCAGCAAGTAAATGACGTTGTTATTTTCTATAATTTCTATCATTATGAGTTTGTCTCTAATGATTAGTCATTACCATAACAAATCTAATACTAAGTCTCGTAGTGTTGTATACTTTATTTCAGTAGCAAATGAACTCATCAACATTGTTTTGGTTTTATTTCAAAGAGTTGTGTATAGAAGACCATCATCTAATGGAACACTGCCTTACAATATTTTCAAATCATCTGCCATCTTGAACAGAGTTGTTACTTGTGAACATTTTTTATTTAAACAAGGGACCTCACATCAGTCAGTTTTGTCATTTATCTAATTCTTTGTATTAAATATATATAGTACTTGTAACGAATTACATATACTCATGCATTTGCAAAGAAACTATACTGCTGAACATCATTACCAATCAACCGAACTGCAGAAATTGTGGTTACTACAGCAAGTAGAGAAAAAAGAATAATGTTGGACCAATGCCACACCTTCTTTTCTAGCCTGGCTGTCTTTCCTTTGACCTGCCACAGGGATAGAGTAAATATATTTTAGTTTTACTTAATGCTTCTTTAATATCTTTCATAAGTAAAATCAAAGCAGTCCAGAAAAGGTTAGTTACCTTGAGAAAAATCATGCTTGGGAACACAAAGGTTATAGGTATGAGAGTAAATGATCCAAACAAGTTCACAAAGTCCCCCATGAAAGGAAAAGCTGCTGTCGCGAATGTGTTAAATGAGAAGAGGAGCGCTCGAACATAGAATCTACGTTTGATGTTTTCTTTCGAATCCATGCTCTCATCAAGCTTGAGGAACTTAGTATCAAGGGTCTCATGAATTGGTGCAAGAAACATCTATGTTCATTATCAACACAATGAATCAGACTTCAGTTGAAAGTTCCCCGTTAAGTCGTTAAAGCAACTTAATCATAAGGACTGTTCATATAGTTTGCTATCTTTTAGCTTTTTGTGGGCTTTGAATTTTGTGTACTGGAAAAATTTATAATTGTAACGTTTCAACACAGCATAAACGGTAGAAGCCTGGTAGTAATAATAATAGAAGTGGTTTACCAAAAAATAAAATAAAATAAAATAACAATAGAAGTTTTGCAGAAGGCTTTATGGGAGATTGCGCTTACTTCTTAAGTCTAGCTTTCCCATTTCCTATCCTGCTAAGGTGTATGGTTAAATCTGAGCTTAACCTTAAAATGAAAATGAAAATATATATCTTACATGCTGGGAGACTATAGACTGTAGAAAGGTAGCAAAGTTGATGACAATCTTGACCCATTTGGGACCGCTTAGGTCTTCAGGAAGGTATGTGGATACCACTGAACCATAAGCCCAGTAACCTACGATGCTTACACCATAGTAAACTAAGAGCCCTGCTGTGTATTGAGTATATAAGGCTTTTCTCATGTTCTCGACTGCTGGCTTGCGCAAAGTTGACTGCAGAGTGAATATAGAAATATTAATGGTGAATTATAGATTTTGAGATGAACTTACTCTTCATAATCTGTCTATATTACTCTAGTAACCTGTATTTCGAGTAGCAAGCCAGAGGTGTTACAAACAATAATGGCTGAAATTGCACCAAAGCCATTGAACACCTTGTCTGCTTTACTTCCATGAATCTTATAATCTTTCTTTTTGTTAGATTTCCCTGCCCAAAATAGCAACAAATTAATGTTTAAGCAAAGCATGGAGATGGTAACAAAGCTTCCACAATGCAAGATTATTGTTGAAAACATTTCAAGGACAAAATAGGCCAAAGGCAAAGTATATCTACCGTCCTTAACTAGTACCACCAGAAGGATGATAATGTAAGTGAAGGTGAGGATGGTAGAGATTCCTAACCATCTTCTCATTGCGGACATAGTTGGAATGAGAAATGCGAATAAGAAGTATGCTGCCCCAGTTATGATTATGTAATATTGGAGCCTCAAGGGTGAATCACTAAATTCTGAATTGATCTCCTGCTTCCAGTGAAACATTCAAGAATTGATACTTTAGTACACAAAAACAAGCAACATACTACGTTTGAAATTATTAATTACCTTAAGCGCTTTACCACCAAGGAGAATGAAACCCATGTTTGCAAGAAGAATGGTCAAGTATTGGAACACCCAGGTGATATAATACAATTCTCTGCCTTGAAAACAAAGAAACAAATAGTTTAATGCCTGTATTTGACTCTTTTGACAACCAGGACATTAAAGACATATACCCTTGCAAATTTTTGTTGGTATGTGATAAAACTTACCAAAAAGAAAGCCCATAAGATCTCTGTATCTAATGAACCTCTGGCCATTGATGAAGTGAAAAGCAGCCAAGAGCCAGTTAGCATAGGCAGTGTAGAGACCCACAACAACCAGACATATGATACCCCAAGTCCAACCCAGAGGCACCAAAATAAGATTTGAAAAACTCAATATGTATCCGCAGTTGAAACTTGTCACCAGCAGCAACCCAACTTGTTGCCAGGAATCTATAAATTCATATCAATTAATGGTAGTGAAGAAATAAAACCTTGATGCATTTGGAACCTATTTAAATAGAGTAGGGCTTAATACAATCTTTTTTATATAACTAAACATGAAGAATAAAACAAATTCAGTGGACTTATAAAGCCTCGAGATAAATATTGGTGTATAAGACTGTAAATCTCTGAACATAGAGAACATACCATGTTTATGCTTTTCACTATTCGTTATTTGACTTAGTTCTATGCTATAAAATCCACTTAAGGCCTTTTATCATACAGAAGAAACAAAACTTAGAACAGATTCAAATAGAAGTTGCATAAAAACAGCTGAGAAGAAACCCAGATGTGGAGGACTTTGTATAATCTCATGTATAACTAAACATGAAGTGAAAATCCAGTTGAGTTGAATATAAAGAGTAAACATACCATGGTCTATGGTATGGGCAGATGTAAGACCATTTTCATGTTTTACACTGCTCATTGTTGGACCTTGTTCAGTACTGAAAGCTTCTATATTACTTGTTTCTTCCTTTGTTTCCATTGCTCCTATGGTGTTGCTAGCTACCTTGGATCCCAATTTATTTCTGAGACTTAGTTCAGGCTTTCTACTACAATGATAATCATGGTGAGAGTAGACTTTCTAATTCAGGAACACATAAATGTGACATCAAGCTGCCGTCATTAGATCATGTTCTTCAATGTATTGGACTCGGGAAGTCCAATTTGACCGATCAGTGAAAAGGATAGACTTTTTAATGATACAAAATTTTTACAGTACTTCTTAGAACCGTCGATAGACTTAGTTGTTATTTGTGCTTAATAAAACTATAAAAGTAGTCTCAATTGGCGTTTATACGAAAGTGATGTTTTTCTGATCACACTATGACAATTTAACCAATTGTGAAAAATGTTTTGTTTAATTGTAGGTATACATGTTTGAGTGAACATGAAATATAAATAAGAGAAATGTTATATTCACAATATTTTCATTACAAATCTTAAGTGGTATGTTGTTATTAATTTTTATGGATGAACGGAAAAGTAATTTTAAGTTGTAGATTCAAAATTAAAATCAATAACTACTTACTACTTATAATTTGTTGTGAAAATGTTGTGAATGTAACACCTCTCTATAAATAAAGAACTTGAATTTTTTTTTTATTTAATAAGAATTCCAAAATTAATATACATAGTAAGACTAATTAAATCAAATCTATATACTTAAACTGTGGCACTAAGTGGTGTCTTGACACATGACACAGGAGTGTGCGAAACTTCAACAAACCAATCAAAAATTATATATATAGTCATCCCAAATTCTTCATGACAATATCAATTGAGTCCTCCATAGTGAGACCCATAAAAATAAAGAATTTGTGATTTTTTTAGTTTAATAAGAATTTGAAAATTTATATACAGGGACTAAATAAAATCTATATGCTTAAACATTATGTGGTATCTTAACACAGGAGTGTATGAAACTTCAGCAAGCCCAATCGAAAATCATATATCTAGTCATTCACATTCTTTAAGATGATATCAATTGGGTCCTCCATAGTGAGACCCATACAAATAAAGAATTTGAGATTATTTTTTTTAATTTAATAAGAATTTGAAAATTTATATACATAGTGGGACTAAATCAAATCTATATACTTAAGCTTTTGGCATTAAGTGGTATTTTGACACAGGAGTGTCCAAAACTTCAACAAGCTCAATCAAAAATCATATATCTATTCATCTTGCATTCTTCAAGCTGATATCAATTGGGTCCTCCATAGTGGGACCCATATAAATAAATAAAGAATTTTAGATTTTTTTATTCAATAAGAATTTGAGAATTAATATACATGGTGGGACTAAAATCAAATCTATATACCTTATTAGTAAAAAAAAAAAAACTATATACTTAAACTTTGGCATTAACTGGTGTCTTGACACAAAAGTGTTTGAAACTTCAACAAGCCCAATCGAAAATCATATATCTAGCCATCTTGCATTCTTCATGCCGATATCAGTTGGGTTCTCCAAACTTTTCCGGTATCACGTCCTTATATTTGATATTAAAGTAAATCTTAGAAACAGCTTAAGTGTTATATCTTAGGTTTTTTAATTTAATAGACATAGATCAAATTTGAGAAATACTAGTATCTTTTTAAAAATGAATTAGAGAATTTATATAACACAAGTAATGTGTTGTATTAAAGTCTTAATTAAAAGCTTCCAAGGTAATAACTCCCCAAGAATGCATTATGTATTTGGGTGGGCTCCGGGGTTACATCTATTAAGCTTTTTAAATCCTTTAATTTCTTTCTCCTTGTTTACCTTTTAATAACCTTTTCAAAAAAAAAAAAAAGCATTATTCGTAATTTACTTTATTGGGCAAAGATTCCACGTGCTGTCCTTATCATTACATAATCAGGCATCAACGATAGTAAGCTGTTTCTTCTGTGCGCAAAACTCGGATTATATGCGTGCCCACTTGCCCCCGAGTTCCTGCATTTTTTTTTTTAATTTCATTTTAAATCCTATAATTTAGATATAATCAAAATTAAATCCTAAATTTCAAAAATATTAAATTAAACCTTAAATTTTTGAAAAGCAATAAACTTTTAAAATTGGTACATGACCATTAAATAAAGATTTACCATATAAAATATTTAAATAAATTTTAGTTAACTCAATTAATAAAAAAAAATGTATCGTTGAATAAAATATATGAAAAAAAAACGAAAAAAATGAAAGAAAAGGCGTACATGTTAGACTAAAGAATGGATGATGGTGAAAGTGAAAGCTATGGAAATTGGGGTTGCCTTTGCTTAGGATGTTGGTATAAGGGATGTGGTAGTTGAAAGTAATTCCAAGATGGTGGCTAACACTCTTCTAGGTTTATATACTCTTCCTATGGTTATCTTCAATATTCTGGTTGGTCTAGCTCACAAGCTTAAAGATTTTAGATCAGCTCAAATCTCCCACGCGAAGTAACAAGACAATAAACATGCACATTTATTGGCAAAATGTGTCAAACAAATAGATAATATTAACAATTATGTAACATAGATAAAGGAAGATCAATTGCTAATTGAGTCTGTCATTGCTCATAATATACTAAATTTATCTTCTTTTTAATAAAGATACACGTTGCTCATAAAAAAAAAAAAAAAAATTAAAATAATAAGGATGGCTGATGCAATTGGGGACAAATTTCCAACGTAACATTGGAAGGGAATGTATTGGTGGGCAGTAGAACAAGATGTGTACGCATTGTTCTTAGCCATCCATTTACAATTTTCAAAAGAATATTCGAATTTTGTTTCTAATCAAAGGATCAAAGGAAAATACAACTTTTTTGTTGGGGTGGATTGAAAAGGTTGAGTTTGGAAACAGAATGTTTGTATTGCCTCTTGTGCAGAAAGTATTACATCAATTTTGATTCTAAAATTTAATTTTTTTTCTTTTCAAAAGTTTAGGATTTAATTTTGGTACCTTTAGAAATAATAGGATTTAAAATGAAATTTAATAATTTTTTTTTTTTTTTGGGTCATAACATCATCATAACTATTTTTTGTAATACATGATCATGTTCCATCACTATTTCAACAGCTATTGAGTCAGAACTTTTGTTTTTGTTTTTTAAGAATCATTGAGTTAGACTTTACCATCTAAATTTGCTGACATAAATATTTATACCATGACTTATTCTTTAATGTAAATTAGTGGAAAGCAACATAGTCCAATCTAAGACCAAGCGTTAAGAAGCTGGACTGTCTTCATTTTGTACACGTATTTTGATTTTCAAGCACCGACTGTAGAGTCTCAAATGAACACCTAAAAATAAATATTTAAATTACATAATTGGTGACACATCAATTTATAATCTTTTTTTATTTTTTGATAAAACAACAGTTTGTAATCTTAATATGGTAAAAGTTGATTTATTAAATGCATTCTATTGACTAATTGGGGGGGGGGGGGGGGGGTCTTAATTATTATTATTTTTTTTGTGAAACAACCTTCATTAAAAAAAGAAAAGAAAAAAAAAGACATATATATATATATATATATATATATCAATATTATATTAATTAATAAAGGAGTAGTTACACGATTACCTAAGTTGCCTATATAATTAAGCCATCACTCTATGGTATGTGACATTATCAAGCGCATTTTGTGCATTACAAAATTGTCGTTTTAAATCCTTAATGGTATTTAAAATAATGATAAAACTAAGGCATAATTTTTTAGGGGAAATACCTTTGATTCCTCGATTAAATTAAACAATGTGATTGTATTGAGTCTATTGACTAATGAGCCATATGATTCAATTTAATTATCATAGAAAAGAATAGCATTTTTTTTTTTTTTTGGGTTGTATTTGTCAGCACACCTATGATGTTGAATTTAATTAGGTAACCTAATTATTGCATTTAAGAAATAGTATCTGATTCTCAAAAAAAAAAATTATATCTAAATATTTCCTTAAAATAACACAATTGACCACGTGGACATATGTATTAGACGATGATTAGTTATTGTGCTCACGAAAGTGACAAAATTCTACATAATGGGTCAATTGTGTTATTTTACATACTACAAGGACTTAAAAAGTCAATTTTGTAGCACAAAAACTGTGTTTGATAATGACCCATATCACAAGAGACCTCTTTGCATTTAAACCTTATTTTAAATCAACACGGATAGAAATGTATTACATTAATATCTTGAGTAGTTTCTCAAGAAAAAAACAAAAAAAAAAAAAAAAAAAATCTTGAATATCATGCCCCACCAATGCTGATTGAACATTAATATCTTTAACATGCATATATTATATGTATTTGGTTTAAGTTACACAAGATGTAATTTTAAATAATGTTACACAATTATATTTTGAAAATATCATTGTTAGATTCTATACTCTATATGTTCTTAATATGAATACCAAATTTTATTTTAATTATATGTTATTTACTATTTGATCTATAAACTTATATTTATATATTATTTTAAACTAAAAAACTTGATTTTAAGTAAATTATTGATAATATAACTATTAATTTTTTATTATATTAAAATTTTACAGGAAAATAAAAAAAAAATAATGTGATCTAATAATAAATTTATTAAAATTCGAATATATATGTATATATTCCCCCATCATTGTAAAGTCTTATCGTTTTGAATGTTAATTGGGATATGGACGTATCTTTATCTATTTATGCTCTTTTTTGGGTAGGATATGCACGAAAACTCATGTAAGCAAGCGACAACACCATCTTGTGGGAGATCGAGATATATCGGTGATGACAGAACGAGTCGGCCATTCAATTGATTTGATAGCGGACTCCAATTTCAACATCTAGTTGCCGCTAATTTTGATTTGGTAAAAAAAAATCTAAAACAATGAACAAGTTGGCAATAAAAAAATCTAGGAAGAATTTGAGTGAAAGCTTAGGGCTATCATGGGGTTTGGCAGTTTGTATAAATATCACTAACCTGTTATATCCATAAAATATTGAATTATTCTATGATTTATTTTGTAATGCTTGCATCTATTGTGATGTGTTCTATATCATATTTTTATAAACTTAATTTGAACAAAGCATGATGATGCAGTAACTGTCAACAGTACCAATTAAAAAAGAATTTAAAAAACCGAGCACATTTGTTAGTCAAACACACGCGAATTACAAGTAATTTTGTTACTTGGATTGAGAAGAGTCTATATTTTATAGAATAAGCACTTTGCCACTGTATAAATTTTGCTTTTTCTAATGAATAAAAGTTTCAGCTTCTTATTTAAAAAAAAAAAAAAAAGGATTTCAACTTCAAATTTCTAATTTTTTTTCTCAGACTTTGTCTCCCAATCCTTATTTAGGTTTATTTATGTTCATAAGACATAAAATTTTAAGGTAGAATGGCATTCTTCTTTAATTCTTGGTTTATTTTTATTGGTTTATTTTCCTTAAAAAATAAGATGGGCAACTAGTGCAAGTAAAAAAAAAAATTTTTTTTTTTTAAAGGTGAAGTTTTGAAGAATTGTTCATGAGCCAAATAGCTGAATAAACAGAGGTGGGATTGGTAGGGAATATGGCAAATAAGCACATAGTATACTATAGCATATTTATTTATTAATACTAGTTTAGCTAAAATTGAATTTTTCAGAGCATTCAACTTTTTAGAGCACTTAGACCATTCCCATAAACATAGGTAATTGAATTTTTTAGCTAAAATCTAGTTGGCTCAGTTCAAAATGTACTCCATTACACCAGCTAGCATATTTATTAATTACTAGTTTAGCTAAAATTGAATTTTTTAGAGCACTTAGAGCATTCCTCTCTACATGAATAATTGAATTTTTCAGCTAAAATCTAGTTAGCTCAGTCCAAAATGTACTTCATCACGCCAGCTTGTGCTTGTCAAATTTCTTGAAAGATACAATATCTCATCAAATTTGATTTGGTACCATAGATCACTAAATATATATTAGTGGTTATGGTTATGGAGGAAATTTCACCCCAATCTATTTTGCTTGACTTGTATGTCTCATGTGGGTTTTTCCTACCTCAAAAAGAGAATGGAATGGAGATTTAGGGAAAAATTTTGCCTCTACATGTGGGCGAAATAGGGACGGGTTTTTCTTGCTCAACCATCCTAGGCCACTGCATCGTCCAAAGCCTCTGCTCCCATCACCTAAAGCCCTCACAAGCGCAATCACCCAAAAAAAATAAAAATTACAACACGTAGTTCATTTTTTTTTTAATGTTCATGTTCACCCAAATATATGTACCCTTAAAGAGATATATATATATATATATATATATATATATATATATAATTAAAATTGGACTTAGAAGTTGTAGTTACGCTAAATAGCTTTATCATAATGCAGAACTTTTTTAGATTTAAAAAAGAGATATATAATTTTTTGTCCCCTATCATTTCTAAGTTGATAAAAATCTTAATTTAATTCTTTATATAATTCCTCTAATCCTTTTTTTTTTTTTTTTTTTACTTGTAGTGTATAAAAAAGCAGCAACTTTACTAATACCTATAGAAAACTTGATGCCATGCAACTATTGATAGTTATAGGAAATTTGAGAAGTTTGAACATCTAGCCATCATTTCTAATGTAGGAATGCAAAATTTTCTAATTTAAATGAATTACAAGGACCAACAAAACTAATTAGATAAAACCTAAGACGCTAAAACTCATTAAATATAAAATGAATTACAAATTTACAAGGACTAACAAAACTAATTAGATAAAGCCTAAGATGAATTTGATCACAATTGAAATACTATCCACATCAAATACCACTTCCAAATATTTGTTTTAGCACCTATAAAAAATTTAAAAAAAAAAAAAAAAAGGCTACTATATATTGTAATATTGACTTTTTTTTTTCAAATGAAGTCTCTCTATCAGTTTTTATTTTTTATTTTTCTTGTTTTTAATCTCTCTCCTTCTCCAAGAAGTGGTTTGACATGGAAAACGGCATTACCACCACAAGCAAGTACTTTTTTTTTTACACTTTACATGCACTTGATCTTTCAGATATGCATACTATTAGTTTGGTTGTATATTTTATAATCATTTTCAAGATCAAAAAGAAAATCCATTCTGAATTTACAACTATCAAGATCTTAGATTCAGCCAATAAAAGACAAAAAAAAAAAAACACTATTCTTGCAAACAGATCTTCAAAATAATGAACAATTGAAGGTCACCAATATAGTCATACATTTATTTTACATAATAAATTTGTATTGAGTTACAAACTTATCTACTTCAATTGTGTACATTTATTTTATAATAAATTTATTTCCAAGTAAAACTAATCTTCTTTAATTATGAATACTTCAATAAACCTAGATGTTGATGTTGTTGCAAATTTGCAAAGACGTGATATATATATATATATATATATATAAAATAAGTACAACAAAAGAAAAACTCCATTCAAGAAATTGATCACCCAAGTCTTTTTCTTCTTTTTTTAGTAACTTGTTAGGTTCTAAAAGTTTAGAACAATTGGCAAATCATGAACACAAATTTGTCCAGATATAGCTCTTAGAGTCTATAGTTATTATTAGACAATACTCAAGGTGATTCAAGTAAAGATTTAAGAACATACAAGCTATAGAAAGAAGAATTCAGAATCTGCCTAGTTCAACCAATTGAGAGACAAGCTCGCTTGATCGATTCAGAGTCGTATGTGCAAAATTTTAATTAAGCCCGAACAACAATTCAAGCTCAAAAAGAATTAGGGCTTCAGATCTACTTCTTCTAGTCTATAAAGGAAACCCTAAGCACATTTTTAATAAATATTTTCAGAGAGAGAAGAATGTGCCTCCTTTGTATCTAGAGTTTTGTACCCAAAAAGCTCTCTTATGTCTTCTACTGGCGTTATTCCTTGAAAAATCTCAAGATCCGATATAGTAGAAGTTGCTGCCTTCTCTAGTCATTAAAGGTGTTGATAATCTAAACCTTCAAGGGTGGTCTTAAAGTCACAAACAGGAGAGTTTGTGTTAATAAACCTTTGAGTGAGATCTCAAAGTCACAAGTGTGGGTGCTTGTGTTGCAAAGGTAAAAGTAAGAAGCAATCTGTGGCTTGTATGTAGTCATGTCAGTAAGTTTTACATGTGGTAGCAATGGGATGTTACTGGTCTAAGTCTTATTGTAAACTTCAATTCTTTCTAGTGGATTTGCTTTTTGAGGATAACTAGGTTAAATCCTCCCCAAATTTTTTACTGGGTGTGTTTTCCTATGTTATCATATCGTGTGTTATTTACTTTTCCGCTACGTTGCATGATATAATTGTTTTGTTTTAACCTAGATCTGAATAATAAATCTAAGTATTCACTTAATTTAATATTACGTTAAACATATTGTGATAAGGAGTCTAAAAACCTAACATAACTAACTGACAAAGGTCAATTAGTTACTAAAAAATCATCACACACAACTCAAATTTCCCTTTTTTTAAAAGAAAAAATCTTCCCCTTTTTCATTTTGTTAGCTAATTTTTATTCTACTATTTTTTGCAAAGCATTCAATAATCATTGTAAAAAATAAATTCTTTTGTAAGGTTTTAGACCCCTTAACACAATATGTTTAACCTAATATTAAGCCAAGTTGGTTAACAAGTTTGTTAATTAAAACTAGCTTAAACCAATATGTGTAAAATAAATATAATGCAAAAAGTAAAGAACACACAAATCTAATGATCCAAGAAAACCAAACCAATAAAAAACCTGAGGAGGATTTAACCTAGCTATCCTCAAGATAAAAACAGATCCACTATGAAAGAATTGAAGTTTTTACAATAAGACTTAGACCACTAACATCCTATTACTACCTCGTGTAGAAAATTTACTACCACGACCACGTGGCAACTCCAAGTCCACAGACTACTTCTTTCCTTGATCTGCAGCAACCACAAGTTCTCCTACTTGTGACTTTAGACTCCACTCAAAGGTTATAGATCTTCTTGAAAGTTCTTTATGCAGCAATTGAAGCAATCATCAAGTTCTTGATGTGAATCTTGATCTTGATAGCTCTATGTGTGTGTATGAAGGTAAACATCTCTTAGATCTTACCAAAAATTCAACACACAACTCAACAAAGACTTCTAAAACATAGCTAGGGTTTTTTCTTTTATACTTAAAGTGAAACACTTAACCCTACACGTCATAGGTTGGTTTGGAAATTCTATAGAAAGTTGCTAATCCACGATTTTTGATCGATTGAGTCTAATTTTCCATCGATTTAGCCTTGCAGAAATTGAATAATAATATCCTGCAATTACTTGATTCCAAACTTACATCAAACCGAACTTTGAGCAAACTCTAACCTAGACTCAATGGTTTTATCATGGTTTGTCAACAAATACAAAGTGAAGTTCTAATACATTAGTTCCTAAAGTCTTAGAACCTAACATCTTTTTTGGTAAATGGCTCTTGCACTAAGAAATTTCCAAAGATTTTTTACAATGAGACAACAATAGATGCTTATGGATATCCAATTTAATACATGTAACTTCAAATTTCATTATAGCACAATTAGGATCTTAAAAGATAATTTTTTGCTGTGGTGTTATCATTTTATATCTGATGGTTGTTACGTCTATGCAATATTTATTTATTTTGTTTTTTTTTTTAAATAAAATATATACTTTATAAGTTTATGATAAAACCGTGCAACGCATAGGCCTTTAACTAGTATATATATATATATATATATAGATATGTGCGCGCCAACAGTGAGGCTAATGAGTCAACCCTCACTTGGGCTCACAATCTATATGTAGTATGGGCTTTGGATTTCCTACCTTAGGTAGTTCCTTATATAGAGACCCAATGGAGTTGCCTCTCCCTCCTATTACTGTTCAAGCTTAATTTTCACTTCTTCCTTTCTTCGTCTCTTTTAGAACTTTTTCCATCCCCATTTTCTTCCTTAGCTTCTCATATTTATAGCCAAAAATTAGTGGGGAGTTATGATTACTTTCATGGTTATTGGGAAAGGAGGTTCAATGTCGTTAACCTTAAGTAGGTGTTTAGTTGAGAGTGGGGTGTGGTAAGAGTGGCATTGGAACTGGTTCCCACTTAAGCAGAACTACTCAGCAGTGATGTTCACCAAGGCACTACCGGGTAGCAGAGAAGAGGTATACCCGAGCAGCTGTCTTAATGTTTGGTAAGTGGTCCACCGAGCGTGATCTGAGTGATAAAGCATGGTGCGTACTAATTAAGATTGTTTACCCAATAGACTTTAAGGTAGCCTGAGGCCTAGGCCTAAAGGCGGTATAGGCCATATTGTCAGGTTGGAGCTCAAGGCCTAAATGGGCCTGGATATCCCTTTGATTCGTGCTTGGTTCTCGGGGACGAATCAAGGAATCCAAGAGGCAATAACTATTTGGGAAGCTCAACGGGTAGATATTGGACGGTTGAGAAAACCATTAATGTGCCCTCAAAAGGTGCGTTGCATCTGACTGTTGGTTCAGCCGTCATCATTGGTTGAAGGTTCATGAACTTAGGCGACGCGCGTGTGGCAGTTAAGATGGGGATTCGTAGGGTTTCCTACTTCTTAATTATTAAATGCCATTTATTTCCCTTTTGGCTCATATAAATAGTCATCTCTAAATCTCTCCTTCACTTTTGCATTCCTCATCCTTCAAACTTTTACTCTGTCGAGCATACTCTCTTCGTACGTTCATCTTCCAGCCCAGAACATTTTTCCTCCTTAAAGCCCACAGTAAGTTCCTTTTCTTTTCCTTCTACTTGTTCTATTTCTTTATGTTCTATCGTAATCATAGTTCTAGGAATCCTAGCTTAGAGAATGGGCTATTCTCATCTCCTTTCCTCAGAAACCTTTTTGGCTACTTTTAAGGTTGCCTACAACGTCCCTGAGGATGTTGATATTACCTACTATCACAAAGGCGATATCGGCATCTAAAGGCGTCATGGTGTAAATACAGTTTTCTTTCTCTTGATGGCAATTCTTGAGGGTGGGGTTAAGTTCCCCGTTGACCCCCTCATCCTAGGTACCCTTAGGTTTTACGATCTATGTCCCGACCAACTCCCCCCTAACTTTTATCAAGTGGTGAGTTGCGTTAGTAGGTTGAACCAGTCGTTCGAGTGGCAATTGGATTAACATGACATCAACTTCATGTATAGTTTGTACGGCAATATTAAGTCAGATTATTACTTAAAAACAAGAGACATGAGGGTACGGCTCATTTCATACCTACCTGACTCTAATAGGAACTCAACTAGAGAGTTTGTACCAGTGATCGGCAACTGGTTTTCCGAGAGCTCCCCTACACGTTCTCACCGCGCAAAGTTGGTCAGTTTCGAATGTACTTTATTAACTGCATTTTATTAATTTCGATTTGATCAAGTAATTACTAACCAGTTTTTGTGTTGCTTCCGTGTAGAAAGCAAAAGGTTCAAGCTGGATCTTAGAGTAGTACATGTTCGGGACCTAAATTTTGTGCTTAGATCAGAAATTTTTGTTCATTAGGACAGACAACTCTAAGCGTCCCATTTAATCCCTGGCATTGAACCTGTGTATTCCCCTTGGCAAACATTCAGCTAAGCTTTGTTAGTTGACAGTCCCCTCTTTTCCTATATTGACATACGACACACGAATTTCCTTCCTCCAAGATTTATAGTAGGCGAAGCTTGTGATCTTGGTTCGCGGTACACTTGCTCGGATGAGCTTGCACCCTTATGGGATGAATCGGCTGAACGTGTGTCTCGACACCGCCAAGAACAGACACACGTGCTGGTTCAGCCTGAAGCCCCCATTCAGGTAATTGAGGAAACAGTTGTTGAATCAGTTAGCTCTTTAGAAACTGAATCCAATCAAGGTTATGACATGGGATAAGAAGGACAATAACAATCAGCCGTTTTGTGCCAGGCTCTTGTTGAACCCGAAGCTCCCATTCAGGTAGTCGAGGAAACAGCCGTTGAATCAGTTAGCTCTTTAGAAACTGAATAGAATCAAGGTTATGACATGGTGACAAGAAGGACGATGACAATCAGCCGTTTTGTGCCAAGCACCCGGCCAGCCACGCAATAGCAAGAACCTCAAGCCTAAGATCAAACTCACCCTTCTCCTCCTCCTCCTTTTAGCCGCTCCCGGAAGAGACAACAAACGGCTGAACAAACCCCAGCCGAATCGAGTGATGCACCCACTAGGACCCCCCTGGCCATCAGGGGGTATTGTCATCCGGGAGCTAACTGCTCAAACCGGGACGAACGTGGTGTCCACCTCCTGAGTCAAGTCGAAATGGCGACCTTTGTTCTAGTTGGACAACAAGCCCCTTCCCACAACTGCGAGTGTACGAGTGTGGGAAAAGGGTGAAGGAGGTCATGTTGCTTAAATCTTGGTGCATGGTCTCTTGTTGCCCAAAGATGTGTACAATTTCAAGGACGGGACGGACGAGTCACAGGGTAGGCGGTTGCAATGGCACACCATTGCGGTAATTTCTTGTCCTCTGGTTTTCTACTAACTTTTACACATACATAGTGGCCGGTTGGGTTCGGCGTTTAGCGTCTGCGTTTTGATAAAAACGCGTTTTTGCTATTTTTTTTTTTCTTTCAACCACAAAGGCTGACTTTTCCACTGTGAACAGTGCATTCGTGCACTATTCACAGACCCACAAATATCACTTTTTAATAACTTTTTCATTAAAAATGGGTCCCATGATATTATTTACACATTTAAAAATTATTTTGCTACAATGTTTTCAGTTTTCAGTTTTCAGTTTCAGCAACAATAAGCTCAATCCAAATTGACCCATAGTTTTTATTGTTGTACTTATAATTGTTGTTTCATCAGGCTGCTCAACTGACTCACATCCTCGATAGCAACTGAAGGAGCTTGAGGAGTATGCCGAGCGGGAGAAAGCCAAGGTTGTCACGACGGCAGAAAAGAAGGCTGCTACGTCTGAGAAGGCCAGGGCATCAGCAAAGAAGAGGTCCTCGAAGCTGGAGGCTAAGCTGGGCGAAATAGAACTAAAACTAGCAGAGGCTACGAGCCTGAACACTGCGCAAGTTGAGGAGTTGGCTAACTTGAAGGTAGCTTTGGAGGCTTGTGAAAATAAATGGTATAACGAGGGATTCGCTAACGTGGAAAACTCGACAGAGCCCATCATCTAGGAAGCTCGGAAGCCTGCCTTTGGGGAGGGTTAGTTGGCTACCCTACAAGTTCTAGGGGTCCCCAGGGACTCTCCTTTAAGAGATCTCAACCAAATCCCTTTTCCGGCCTCTTACTGCACAGAACCCTTCTGGTGCAGCTGACAAGGAAGAAACTCAAAGCATGAGGGAGTTCGTGGAGGCAATTGACTCCCATGTAGAGTTAGTTGACCTGGAGGCCACCAGTAACCCCTATGTAGGTGATCAATCTGGTGATGTTCAGCTTCAACCACCTTTAGCAACCCAACAACCACCCGAAGACGTTGCCCATTTACAATCTGTAGACTCTACAAGTTAATTGCCGAGCCGAATTTCTTTTGTCTACTTTACTTTTCTTTTGTTTAAATAGTTTCCTTCCTTTCAGCAGGTTTGCCTATGTCACTAGGCTGTGGTGACAGAACAATTATTTTTTCTAGGTTTAATTTTTCTATAGTCATCGAGTTATGGTGACAAAACATTGGTTTAGTTTTTATATGTTGGCTTAATTATGTTTATGAATGTTTGCTATTATCTTTCCTGTTGTGTTCTTTGATTGTTTTATGCACGTATTCTAGATGGCCGAGTAGTTTAATCCCGGTTCGCCATAAGACGATGATTGAGACTGCTTTCTTTTCTACTTGCAAAAGGCCAGGTAATTGCCAGCTATGCACAGTGTCACACCCCAAACCCAAAAGAGTCCAAAGCATGGGGGAAAAACCATTAAGAAGGAGAACGTAGGAGATTGATTTTTTTTTTTTTTTTTTTCCTTCTCAACACATAATAAGAATAAATAACCATACTAAAATCTCCATATTATAAGTCAGATCTTTATAACACATTTACAAACGATAACCCGAATCATGTGCCTCCAAATAATACATGAATATATTTCCAAGTTCCAAATGGATAACACAAAACCACAATCCTTTCTAGAATACACAACCTCAACACAGAAGTTAGGCCTAAAAAACCTAAGCCTAACAAACCCTAAGTATCCAACCTCTAATAGAATTAACTATGGCCTCAATGAGTTTAATAAGTTGAGTCACCAACCAATCATAGCATAACTCTCTCAAATAGCATAATGCTCCAATACCACCAATTAAACAAGCTCCATGCCCGAGGTATAACAAATTTTTCTGAAAACTGTTGGAGATGGGATGAGCTAAAGCCCAGTGAGTAGCATATTTAATGGGGGTGGGGGAAATGCAAGTTTCATCTTCAATAATAATAACATGACAAGAATGATTTAATAATGAAACACAAAGTTTCTCAAAGTAAATACCATGAAACTATACATTATAATTTGTGAGCATCAACAATATAATTTCCAAAGCCATAATATCTAGTATAAGATAAATTATCACAAATCTACCATACTACCACATAGACTGGTCAGGGGATCCACCCATTCACAACTGGCATCATATTGTCCTCTCTGGTATGCAGACTCTTGGCCCCATGGATAGCAGCCTCACCCATACCCTCAAGGTTTTTCTCTCTCCCATGGGTAGCAGAGAGAGCACGTCAAATAGGACCTCTCTTGCATGTGGTCTCTTGGCCCCATGGGCAGCAGCCTCACCCACACACAATCAAGGAACCTCTTCCCCCCATGGACAGCAGGGAAGAACGCGTCATCCAAAGTGAAAGGGCACTAACCTGGATTTAATTCCATCATCACAAAGACTATGGAAACCAAATCAGGGGTGATCACTGAGAAATCACACATGGCATGGTGTCAAAACCACATAAAGCTCACAGTATACATTTCCTTTCAAATATATAGTTTATAACCAGATAGTTTCAGAAAAACCTTAAATAATCTAACTTCCACAATGTTTATAAGGTTTTCAACTTCATTCTTGTCAAAAGATTTTCTAACAATTTCCCACATATCAAGACAAGATAAGCATCTTTAAATTTTATAATATACCATAAAATCTAAGATTTACTTATCAAAGATTAAATAAAAGATGCTCATTTTTCCATATCAACAATTCATACATTTCCCCAAATGCAATACCAAATATGATGTATTTTCATATATAATCATATATATATATATATATATATATACACATATATTAAGGTTACAACACAGTAGTTTTTAGGAAAATATAGTTTCTATAGGTAATTTCCAAAAACATGTCTAACCCAAAAACAACATTTATGTTATTTTTCAAAATCCTATTAAAAAGCCACTTACCTCAAAAGGCCAACCAATTTTACCTCAACCAGGCACCACAAAATCAACTAATCCAGTCACTAGGTCCATCACCAAAAATATCGGAACCTAGAAATATAATGATCAAACCTATCAATAACAAGGCTTTTCACAAAGTACCATCACACTTATCTCCATAAATCGTAACAATACCCTAAAATCAAACCAAAGGCCCTAAAGTCTAGCTTGCCCATCCTAAGACAAGTACCCTTCCCAAGCAAGGACCAAACAAGCATCCTAGAACTCATAGTGCTGACACAACCAAAACATTTTAAATTCACTACTGCAAAAGTGTGCATCTAAGATGATATAACATATTCATGAATCTCATTGAGTACTAAATAATATATTTAAGCCAAGAAGATAAGATCAACCAAGGTTTGGGATTAATTCCACAATTTCTCGGCATTTTCGTCTTGCTTTCATTTTCAGAACATAACAGGGCAGCCATTTGTAAAAATTGTTTGGTCAATGAAAAGTTATCCGATTAATTAAAAACTTTAAGGGAACATTCCCCTATATGTATAAAATATACCACAGAAAATCAGCCCAAAAAGATTTTTCTGTAATTTATTAAAAATCATGATTTGCGGATGACTCAAATCTGTCAGGAACAGATTTACAGTCCCAAAAGAACAATCATTATAATTATTATACTAGCCAAAATGCTTTGAGACTTGAATCAGGTAAAAGATATGTGTATTAGCTTTCATTATAGCCATCTTAGGCTTCTAGATTCAATCTATGGAGTCTATTATGAACTTTTAACTACAATGTGTGCAGAGTTTCTACAGAAAACAAATTCAGTATTAAGCATGTTCGAATGGTCTTTTGAACACCAAACTTCCTATTCCCTTTTGAGAAATATCATATGTACATCAATCCTCAACAAACCATTTTATCATTGGTACTATACATAAACACTAGAATTTTAAGAAATTAACACAACAAGCAACCACAAGACAAAGTTCAGCAAAAATCATACAAAACCATAAACCATACAAAACCAAAGGAAGCATCTCACACAACCTATATCTAAAGCTTGCATTACCCACTTTTTAACATCATCAAGAAGAAATACCCATAACAAAATATTATCCCCACCCAAGAGATTGACTCTACACAAGCTTTAAACCATAACCAAAACAATAAGGAAGTAAATCCAAGAAAATTTCACCTTTACACCACTGTTTCAGCAACTCAAGGAGAACACTTGTTGCCTCCATTAAAATGGAGCGGTGCTAGTGTGGTTTAGGTCACTTTAAGTGGTGATAATGGGTGGTGGTAAGTAGAGGAAGCTTGCAAATGGTCGGCCATGGGGTGGAGAAACAAGAAGAGAAGAAGCTAGAGAACACAAGAAGAGGGAGAGAACGTGTGGATCCAAGGAAGGGGGCTGTGCTGATTGTGGACCATTAACTACAAATATCTTGAGGAGACATTTACCACTCTACCCTTAGGTTTCAACACTTCCTTAATTTTCACCAAGCTCATTACCACAAATCACAAAAATGCCATTATATGCTTTAGATATTCATAAGACCTCTGCAATTACAATTAAACACCTTAAAGAAAAAATAGAATTCATATGAAATATTATTCCCATCTAAAATTTGCTTAAGAAAAAGGCTTGGGGTGTTACACACGGTGGCTCGGATTACCCTGGATGGGGTCACTTGTATTTAGAAAGAATTGGCTCCTTAGTAGTAATAACAAAATTTGACATGCCTTGATCCTTCTGTACTTAGATAATTTTTTAGAATAGGTTTCCTCATGTCCAGTGACGAGAATCGAACCGAGGACCAATTTCTACCCTTAGAATGATTTTGGTGTAAGGTTTCCACCCGCTTGATGATGAAAATCGAACCGAGGATGAGTTTCTATCCTTAGAATAATTTAGTGCAAGGTTTCCACCTGTTCGGTGATGAAAATCGAACTAGGGACAAGTTTCTGTCCTTGGGAGAATTTAAGGTTTCTACTTGCTCGGTGATGGAAATCAAATCGAGAGTAGGTTTTTGTCCTTTGGAGAATTTAAGGTTTCCACCTACTCAGTGATGGAAATCGAACCAAGGACAGGTTTCTATCCTTAGAATAATTTAATGCAAGGTTTCCACCTGCTCATTGATGGAAATCGAACCGAGGATAAGTTTCTATCCTTGGGAGAATTTAAGGTTTCTACCTGCTTGGTCATGGAAATTGAACCAAGAGCAGGTTTCTATCCTTAGAAAAATTTGGCGTAAGGCTTCCACCTGCTTGACGATGAAAATTGAGCTGGGACCAAGTTTCTGTCCTTAGAATAATTTGGTTCGAGATTTCCTATTTGTGTCAACCGGAGCTTAATGAGTTAACGACGATAAATTCATAAGTAATGATACACCTGCACACATAGATTTCATCATCATATTAGCTAATAAAATGTACATCTAAGATTTTATTGAATTCATGCCCCTATGTACAGATGATCAGTGATAGAACTTTTTTAGATTATGAACATTCCATGGTCGGGAAGCAGTCTCTCATCTAGGTCTTCTAAATAGTATGCTCCTGCACCCGCAATGGCAGTAACCCTGTAGGGCCCTTCCCAGGCCAAGGCAAGTTTCCCGACATTCGTATCCCGCATACTCCCTACTGCTTTTGCAACACTAAGTCCCTAGCGCTGAATGCTTCTTGGAATTCTTCTAGTAAATCCAAACGTTCTACTAGCAATTTATCATTCTGGGTAGGGCAAATCCCGCAACCCATGCACTGCATAAATTTACCTCGGCCAGTATTATAGCTTCTGCCCCATCCGTGAAAGAGAACAAAGTTTCCCCAATAGACCTTCTAGGAGTTGTCTGGTATGCCCACAAAACGTTGGGCAGCTCCTCGGCCCACCTACCTTTGGCACCATCTAACCTTTTCTTCAATCCATTCACAATTGCCTTGTTGGTAACTTCTGCTTTGCCATTGCTCTGAGGATACGCTGGGGTGAAGTACATGTTCTTGATGCCAACACCACTACAAAACTTATGGAAGGCTCTGCTATCGAATTGCAATCCATTATCAAATATAAGAGAATCTTACACCCCAAATCCTATGACTATATTCTTCCATACAAACTTCTTAACATCCATTTCCCGAATATTGGCTAATGCCTTTGCCTCCACCCACTTGGTGAAGTAATCAACAACCACTAAAAAAAACTTTCAATTGCCCGTGGTCTGGAGAAATGGGCCAAGAATATCTAGCCCCTATTGCGCGAAGAGCCAAGGGCTGTTGACTAGATTCAGATAGCCTGCTGGTTGGTGGATCAAAGGGGCATGCTTTTGGCATTGTTCACACTTATGCACATACTTGGCGGCATCCTTTTGCATCTATGGCCACCAGAACCCCTGAGTCATTGCTCAGTGTACTAATGAGCGTCCCCTCACATAACTGCCACACACCCCATCATGTAGCTCGGCCAAGAGTTCAATAACTTTCTCAAGGTGTAAGCACAAAAGGTACGGCCCCCTAAAAGACCTCCGATACAGCTTACGATCTGACAATAACCAGTACCAAGTAGCTACTCAGTGAACCCTATTAGCTTCAGTCTCATCATTTAGAACTCGATCGTCAGCTAAGAAGTCAATGATCGGGTCCATCCAACATGGCTCAATCGTCAAAATCACTGCAACACCAACACCAACTGCTGTATTGATGCTCGGCTTTGCTATGAGCTTTACCTTGATTTACCAAGGCACATCCTCTGTCATTGATGATGCCAACGTGACTAGAGAGTTAGCATGTCTGTTCTGTCTCTAGGCAACTTAGGCTAACTTTGCTGTACAAAACTTACTCATAACTTGCTTTACCACTTGTAAGTACTCTTTCATTCAAGAATCCCGGGCTTCAAAACTACCTTGCACCTAGTTAATAACCAGCCAAGAATTTGAATAAATATCTACATCCCGTGCACCCATACCCATGACGGTTCTTAATCCGACAAGCAAGGCCTAGTACTCAACTTCGTTGTTAGAGGCCCTGAACCCCAACCAAAAAGAATGCTCCAACCATATTCCTTCTAGGGTGATAATGATAATCCCGGCACCGGCCCCCATAGCACTTGATGCACAGTCCACAAATACCTTCCACGGGCGACATTCCATATGACAAACTACCTTCCCTTTGTTCTTGGGAGAAAATTCTGCAACAAAATCATAAAGAACTTGGCCCTTCATCGAACTTCTCGTAGCGTGCACTTGAAAATAATGAGGCAACTTCCTCGTAGCATGCACTAGCACTAACACCAACTTCTCCAAGGGTAAGTATCTTGTCTTGAAATCAACTAAGGTCTTACTGATGTAATACACAGGCTGTTGCACTCCTTGATCCCTTAATAGCATGGCGCTCATAGCATGATCAGACACTGAAAGGTATATGAATAAGTCTTCCCCAGGTTTCGAGGTTGTTAACATGGGCGTCCACATTAAATACTCCTTTAAATATTGAAAAGCTCTTTCACATTCCTCATTTCACTAGAACCCCTTCCACTTCCTCAAAAGTTGGTAGAATGGATGACAGTGATCAGCAAACTTAGAAATGAACCGATTAAGGGCAGCTAACATTTCGGTCAACACCTGCACTTTCTTCGGATTACACGGCGGCTTAAGACGCTCCACAGCTTCATTCTTATTGTGGTTGACCTCTATCCCATAGTTAGTGATCAGATAACCTAGGAACTTGCTAGTCCCCACCCCGAAAGCACACTTATTCACATTCAAGCACAGCTTATGCTGCTGAAGCACTTCAAATACCCTTTGGAGATCTTCTATATGTCATGTTTCTTGTTTACTTTTCATCACAATGTCATCAATGTACACCTCAACCGTACGCCCAATCTTGTCCCAAAACATTCTAGTCATCATACGTTGATAGGTTGCCTCGGCGTTCTTTAACCTGAATGACATCACGGTTTAATGGTAGTTTGCATTAGGAGAGATGAATGTCGTCTTCTCCTAGCCATTAAAAGAGGTAGTTTGCCCATTGAGAATCACCACTTGGCCATTAAACTCGACCAGGGGTGTATCATATTTTGAAAGGTCCTCCTTCTTCAGTCTGAGCCCTCTGAACAGATTTGGATACATTACATCAGCACCACTTCCCTAATCTACCATTACCCTCTTTACTATAAAACCATTTATCTAGGTTGTCACCACCAATGCATCATCGTGTGGCTAAATTGTTCCTTCTAAATCATCGTTGTCAAAAGCGATAGGCTCCCAACCAATCTTCATCTTCTTCTCGGGGGGTTGCTCGTCTGAGCAATTTCCCACAGGTGTTATGGTCAACACTCCTCTTCTCCCAGTCATAGCAATACCCCTCGAGGCAATATGGATGACTTCAATCACCCCCAATGGAGGCGGGAGAAGGTTCCTTCTTTGCTGAGCACCTTGCCCAGTACCTCAGTTCCCTGAATCCACCATAAACTCCTTTAGATATCCCGCCTTCACCAATTGCCCTAAATGGTCTTTTATCACTCGGCACTATTCGGTGGTATGCCTTTTATCCTTGTGATAAGTACAATACAAATTCTAGTTTCTTCGAGATGGGTGACCCCCCATCTTGTTCGGCCATCTGAAGTACGACTCGTTCTTGATTTAGTCTACGATTCTGTTCACCGACTCCTTAATCGTCACGTTCACCTCCCCTAGTTGCAACTCTATCCCTTGTATCCTCAAATCCTTTCGAAGTCTTGGCTAAAAACCGCTTTACAGAGGACGATTTACTAATGGGGCCTTACCCTTACTCTACAGCCGATCATCCTCCAGGCGTTTGAAGTCCTCAATACGCCTCATGAGCTACTTCATATCCTCAGGAGGCTTCGTCGTCAATAACTCTCATAGTCTTTAAGTAGCCCCATCCTAAAGGTGCTTGCCGCAATCTTCTCGTTGACCCTACTGATCTCATTATAAAGCTCCCAATACCAACTAGCATAACTGCGAAGAGTTTCTCTAACTCTCATCTTCATAGATGGCAATGCATCCACTGACTGTGGTACCCAGCTACAAGTTACAAACCGAACGCCGAATTCTTGGATCAGCTCAGCAAAACTGTGAATGAAAGTTTTCCGTAACCCATTAAACCATCTCAAAGTGGTGGGCTCGAGACTTGAGGGAAATACCTTACACATCAGTGTGTCATTCTGATTATGCTAAGACATAATTTGGATATAATGGCTAACATGTTCTAATGGATCCGTTTTTCCTTCGTAGGAATTGAATGATGGGCGTGTAAATCTGCTTAGCATTGGGGCCTATTCAATGTTGTTTAAGAACGGTGGCCGAATAGCTCTGTGTAAGGTGCGGCTCATAGCATCCATTGCGACATTATAGGGCCGTCCTTCTTCTGGGGAATCTGAACCCCAATCTACATACTCCCGTGAACATGAATGGTCCCGACGTTAACAGGACTCCAGTGAATGTGAACGGTTTTGACGTCAACAGGAACTAGACTGATTGGACCTCGGCGCCTCGCCCCATAGCAATTTCCCCCACTATCAGATCTTCCTTCTTGGTCATCTCGATCCCTTCTTTGATGCCTACCCTTTGCTTCCAACTCCAAATCTCTCACCAGTCTGCGTAACCGCTCAAGTTCCTCATCTTTCTCGTCAAATTGCCCGTGCCCTAAAACACCCGATATTGTCTATTAGGTTTAGTACGACCTCTCTCCAAGGCTAGACCGCTTTTCCTCTTGTTCATGATCCCTATCTTCACGCCTCTTGTGCCTCCATTCTCGCCAAGTGGATCCCCGAGAAGATCCCACTGAACCACTTTCAGCGTAACTCCCTAAACGTCTTTTGACATTTTCCCGTGTGAGAGTTTCAGTTGAACCATGGCTTTGTAAGAGATTCCCATAGATGATGCCAATTATGCGCACCAAAAGTGAGGCTAATGGGTCAACCCTCACTTGGGCTCACAATCTATTTGTAGCGTGGGTTTTGGATTTCCTACCTTAAGTAGTTCCTTATACAGAGACCCAACAGAGTTGCCTCTCCCTCCTTTACTACTCAAGCTTAATTCTCACTTCTTCCTCTTTTATTCTCTTTTAGAACTTTTTCCATCCCCCCTTTTCTTCCTTAGCTTCTCATATTTATAGCCAAAAATTAGTGGGGAGTTATGATTACTTTCATGATTAGTGGGAAAGGAGGTCTAATGTCGTTAACCTTAAGTGGGTGTTTAGTTGGGAGTGGGGTGTGGTAAGAGTGGCATTGAAACTGGTTCCCCCACTTAAGTAGAATTGCTTGGTAGTGATGTTCCCCAAGGCACTGCCGGGCAGCTGAGAAGAGGTAAACCTAAACAGCTGTCTTAATGTTCGGTAAGTGGTTCACCAGGCATGATCCGAGTGATAAAGCATGATGTGTACTAATTAAGATCATTTGTCCAATGGGCTTTAAGGTGGCCTGAGGCCTGGGCCTGAGGGTGGTATAGGCCGTACTGTCGGGCTGGAACTCTAGGCCCAAATGGGCCTAGATATTCCAGTGCCATACAATATATATATATATATATATATATATATATATATATATAAGATGATTCTCTTCTTTGGGCTGGACTTTTATATGGTTAAAAAAAAAACCCCTAAACCTTACATTTAATAGGAAAAAAACTTAAGGACAACCTATTAAAAACATATCTCCAACTCCACTTAAAATACCTACAAAATAGGACACTCTTCTACTAATCAATTTCTTCAAAACAAACTTATTCAAAATAATTTAAAAAAAAAACCTTCAACGCACGCGCAAAGCGCGTGTGATGAGGCTAGTACTATTAATAACAGGATTTTTTGTTTAGTTTTCAATATTTTGCGTAATAAAATACCTCCATACAGATTCTTAAACTCTTTAAAATACTCCTATCTTTTAGTTCAATAATTTTAAATTTAAAAACATAATCTGATTAAAAGAGTAATTTACTATTTTTAAAAAGTTCCTAAGTTTTAGGCTTTTAAATTTTTATCAAATTCCCAAAATTTAGGAAACTATCTTTATCTCACTTTTAAACTTTATTTCACTAAACCTTAAATGAAAAAAAAAAAAAAAAGAGCAATATGGCACACACAAACCATGTATGATGAGTCTAGTATTATTAAAAAGAGGATTCTCTATTTTTTCTTCAACATTTTGCGTACTAAAATATTCTCACACAAATTATCTTTATTTCACTTTTAAACATTATTTCATTAAAAAAAAAAAAAAACTCATCACACACGCAAAGCGCACATGATGAGACTAGTGAGGAAATAAAGTTATTTGTGACAACATAGGTCAATCCATTTGTCCATTGTAGACAATAATTTTTATTATTTCTATTTTATGGTAAAAAGGTAGGTGATGAAAAATGATCTCTAGATATGACAAATTGACCGAAAAACGATACACCTAGCCTCAATTAGTAGGAATGAAGGCTTAGGTCTGTTTAGTTTGATGATAATATCTGGGAGGAAAAGGGATTGTGTAGTAGCACTTGATGTTGGAAACAAACGAGAGATATTATTTGAATTTTCTTTGGAATTTAAACAAAATGATAATATCAAAAGAGATGGTAGAGATGAGACGCGAATCAAGTCATTATTTTGAGACAAATCGTGCTATCTACGGTTTATCCGATGTAATTTGACAATCATACCATCTACGGTTTATCCACTTTAGTTAGACAGATAATTTCTACACATTGTCGCAATGATATAAGCTCTCTATAGCACTTTATTTTCCTAAAAAATAGAGTAAAAAATAAAATATTTTTTTGAAGAGTAAGAAGTAGTAGATGGTAAGTGTTGAGAACATTAATATAATTTTTTTTGAAAGTGGTACTCTGTAGCTACTTGTACACTCCAAACAGAGGTAAACGAAGAGAAAAAACTACCCTGCTCTCGTGGTACAAGCAGCGGAGTAAGGAAAGGCTCACCTAATGTGAGAGGAAAAACTCTCACCCTAAGTATTATGATAAAAGGTTGTTAAATCATTTTTGCATGTAAGAAATGAGAAACGATATCAGCAATAAAATTAATTCAAGGAACAAACTCCAACACATTAGTTCAAGAAACAAACCTCGACACAATATTAATTCAAGAATAAAGAGTTCTGTATAATTTGGAATTTCCCTTCATTCTAAAGGAGAAGAAAAATCCAAAAAGAAGCAACTAGACTTCGATTTCCATGCGTGGCAATCTCATAATTGCCATCCAGATCATGTTTGAAGAGACAAGGGCCAGCCTCTTTTACACTCCAAAAACAATCTGGATTGCATCGATTTTGATCTACGAGAAAGTCATAAATGTCAAAATGGTGGGATGCGCCTCGCCAGTCCATGCTGCAATGAAATGGTGTAGAGCCCGAATAACTAGGTCGGAAATTAAATTCAAACGCGTCACCTTCAGAGAGTGCATGGACTCCAAGATCGTCGTCCTTGGATAGACCATGGAGGTTCAACACCAAACCATTTTCCAAATCATTAGTGATTTTCAGATGCACCTTACCTGGAAGAAATCCTCCTTCACACGTAGTTTCCACCAAGAGAAGTAGCAACTGTTGGGTGCACTACACCACGAGTCCAGCTCACACTTTGTCTTTAGCTCATTAAATGAGCTTGTTGAAAAATGGCCAAGAATATTAGAAAATGAATGAATTTCTGTATATTTCATTAAATGGAAAAATAAGAGTACAAAACTATTTATAGATCGGTCTAAGCTTGAAAACTAACTCTAACTAAATAACTGAAGCTTAACAGAAGAATAACTAACTCCCACACGTACAGAAACTAACTCTCCCACATGTGAACACTTATACAACTTAAAAACAGAAACTAAGCTACTAAGCTACATGCCGTTTCAACATTCAAATACAAAACGGATGTCGTTTATGCAATACTTTGCTCTTTACTGTGATTAAGCTCCACTGTATCATGCTCTGCTCTTGCTTCCTTGTGATTATCTCTGTTATCACTCTAATACTCCCCCTCAAGAGCAGCTGCTGTGTGTATATTTATCATTCCCATTTTGTCAACAAGATTAGAAAATTGATTGTACCCCAATGCCTTGGTAAGCATGTCTACTAATTGGCAATGAGACCTCATATGATTAAGCTTGATGACCACTTCCAAAACTTTATCCCTGACCACATGGCAGTCTATTTCAATGTGTTTGGTCCTCTCATGAAAAACGGGATTGGAACCAATGTGCAATGCTGCCTGACTATCACAGAACAACAATGCCTCTTTGTCATGCTTAACTCCAATATCCTTTAGAAAATATAGAATCCACACAATTTCACATGTTGCAACTGCCATAGCTCTATACTCCACCTCTGCTGAAGACCTGGAAACTGTGGACTGCTTCTTTGATTTCCAAGACACCAAAGAATCTCCAATGAAAATGCTATAACATGTTACTAACTTCCTTGTATCACAGCATGAAGCCCAATCAGCATCTGCAAAACCTTTCAAATGTAAATCTGCCTTGGAAGAGAACATGAGACCCTTCCCTGGTTCATTCTTCAGATATTGTAGGATTCTGTAAGCTGCATCTTGATGTGGCTTTCTTGACTTGGACATGTATTGACTAAGTTTATGGATAGCAAAAGTGATGTTTGGCCTTGTGATGGTCAGATACAGCAACCTCCCAATTAACCTTCTGTAGATGCTAGGGTCTTTAAGTTCTTCACCTTCCAACTGACTTAGTTTCAAACTTTGTTCCATAGGAGTTCTAGCTGGTTTACACCCCAACATACCAGCATCATTAGGTACTTCAAGAGTGTATTTTCTTTGACAAAGTGCAATTCCCTTGGCTGATCTGGCAACCTCCAATCCAAGGAAGTATTTCAAGTCACCGAAATCTTTAAGCTTGAACCTGTCATCTAACAAAACCTTGAATCTGTCTACTTCAGCCTTATCATTGTAAGCTACCAAGACATCATCCACATACACCAAAAGCATCATGAAAACATCACCCTACCTCCTAGTAAAAAATGAGTAGTCAGCTTTGGACTGAGTAAAACCAAGCTGAAGCAAAGTGCCAGAAAACTTGGCAAACCATTGCCTAGATGCTTGTTTAAGCCCATACAAAGACTTATTCAGCTTACAAACTATCTCTCCCTGGCTATGAAACTCTTGTGAAAGAGCCATATAGACTTCTTCATCCAAATCACCATGCAAAAAAGCATTGTTTACATCTAATTGACTAAGGTACCAGCCCTTAATGGCAACCACAGCAAGGAGTACCTTGACAGAAACCATTTTGGCCACAAGAGAAAAAGTCTCAAAATAGTCCACACCCTCTTTTTGTGTAAATCCCTTAGCAACAAGCCTTGCCTTGTACCTTTCAACTGAACCATTGGCCTTATACTTGATCTTATACACCCATTTACACCCTATAGGCTTCTTACCAGCAGGCAGGGGGGTTAAAGTCCAAGTTTGATTTGCTTCAAGGGCAGCTATTTCAGCAGACATGGCTTCTTGCCATTTGAGGTCAAAAGCAGCTTGATAATAATGGGTAGGCTCAACAAGGGAAGAAATGGAACAACAGAAGGATTTGTAAGAAGGAGAGAGGTGTTGATAAGAAAGATGAGAAGAGAGTGGATGAGAAGTACTTGATTGGGAAGGAGAGGCAGCAGTGATAGATGAGACCTGATTGCAATGGTAAGCTAGTAAGTAGGAGGGTTGTTTGACAGGTCTGGATGATTTTCTATGGGGTATAGGATTAACAATAGGATCAGGGGGCTCAACTGGAACCTCATCAAGCAAGTCATCATCAATAGAATGGTGAATATGAGTAATTGAATCATGAGGTATAGGATGAATGAAAGGATCAAGAAGAGGATCAACAGCAGGAATAGAAGACACAGGGATAGAAACTGGTTGCTGGACAGATTTAATTGAATTTGAAACAAAAGGAAACACATTTTCATGGAATGTGACATCTCTAGAAACAAAAACAATGTGAGATTCAAGATCAAAAACTTTAAAACCTTTAACATTGAAAGGAAAACCAAGAAAGACACACTTCCTTGCTCTTGGGGAAAATTTAGATCTGTGTTGAGGAATGGTGGATGCAAAACATAGGCAACCAAAAACTTTGAGATTAGAGTAGTTTGGAACTTTGTGAAAAAGAAGCTCAAAGGGGGTTTTATTATGTAACAAAGGAGTTGGAAGTCGATTGATGAGGTAGGCAGCATATAAAACACAATCACCCCAAAACTGAAAAGGGAGTTGTGATTGAATTTGTACGGCTCTAGCTATGCAAAGGAGGTGCTGATGTTTCCTCTCCACAATAGAATTTTGTTGTGGAGTGTAAACACTGCTGGTTTGATGTACAATTCCATGAGAATTGAAGAACTCAGACATGTTAAATTCCTTGGCATTATTAGTTCTAACTGCTTTGATTTTAAGGCCAAATTGAGTATGAACCATAGTGTAGAAAGAATAGAAAAGCTGCCTAACTTCATATTTAGACTTCATTAAAAATAACCATGTTGCTCTTGTAGCATCATCTACAATAGTTAGAAAATATTTGAAGCCATCTAAAGTAGGAGTTGAGTAGAGACCCCACACATCCATATGAATCAAATCAAAGGCATGAGAACTGATATTATTATGAAAAGGAAAAGGCAATCTCTTAAGTTTGCCATAGGACAGATTTGACAGCTTTTATTACAAGAAATTTTTAAAGAAGGAATTACATGACATAGGCTATTGAGTTTGACATCAGATGGGTGCCCCAACTTGTCATGCCAGATAGATGAAGATTAAGAAGGGACAAATGTGGAAGTAGCAGTAGTGAAATGACCAAAAGCATCAGTAAGGTTGTGAGCAGACAAGAAGGTAGCAAAGGAAGAGCAAGATGGTTCTTGAAGGCTGGTTAACTGCAACAGGTACAATCCATCATGTGCCTTGCCTACCCCAGTCGTTTTCCAGAAAACAAGGTCCGAATAAAGCAATAAGCAGACAGAAAAATACAACAAAATGGCTGTGAATGAGTTAAAGAACTAATAGACAAAAGATTAAAAGAAAAGGATGGAACACAAAGAACATTCTTAAGTGTTTGGGAAGGGGAAAGAGTAACAGTTCCAATGTGGGTTACTTGAGCTGATTCCCCATTAGGTAAGTGAACCAAAGACTGCCTAATAGCTGTGATAAAAGTTAGCAAATCTACTGAACATACAAAATGATCAGTTGCACCAATGTTCAATACCCAGGTTTTACCACCATAAGCCCTCATATTCACCATTTATGCAGCAAAAACACTATGGGAAAAGTCCATACCTGCTGCTGCCACATTGGCAGAATTAGAAGAGGATGTTGCATTGACCATTGGGATATCTAATGCTTGAGGTGATGTTGCAAGGGAAGAGCTGGATGCACCAAACAAAGCTAAAAGCTGTTGACACTGCTCAGGGGTGAAGGCAGAAAATTGATGCATTGGAGAAACAAACTCTGAACTTGAACCTGAGGAAACTTGATGTGCCATAGCAGGTTTGTTCTTGAACTTAAAACCAGGAGGAAACCCATGTAGTTTATAGCATTTATCCATAGTATGACTAGTCTTGCCACAGTGTGTACAAACTGGCCTATCCTTGCCCTTCCCACCATAATTAACAAGATTGGTAACATGATTTACTTGATCAGTGGACACCTTAACAGCCAAAGCAGTAGAGTCTACTTTAACAACAGGTGCATTTGGGATTGATCTTTGGGTTTCTTCTTGAATCATCAAAGAGTAAACCTTGCTAAGGGATGGAATAGGATCCATGAGCAACACCTGAGACCTAACCTAGGAAAAAGACTCATTCACTCCCATTAAGAATTTCATCACAGACTCTCGACCTTGTAGATCATTAAGCCTTTTGTTGATATTGCACATACACTTTCCATAGGTGCAAGTGGGAAACAGACTAAGATTTTGTAACTGATCCCAAAAGACCTTTAACTGGGTAAAGAAGTCAGTGATGCTCATCTCACCTTGGTGCAGCTCTGCAATTTCCTTTTGGAGGTTGAACACTCTTGGTCCATTGGTTTGGGCAAAACGGTTCTTTCAAATCATTCCATATTTCTAGAAAAGTATCTTCGTATATAATGCTTGCTTGAAGCTTCGAAGAAACTGAATTGGTCAGCCAAGTTCCAACCATGTTGTCACATCTAATCCATGCTTGCACATTCGAAGGAGTAGAAACCAATGGTGATGAGAGAGTGAGAGTCCCATCAATAAATCCCAGCTTATTCTTGGTGAGCAAGGCCTTCCTCACAGCTCAAGTCCAAGCAGAGTAGTTTTCTCCAACAATTAAAGGCTGTGTAACTAGCACTAAGCTTGGGTTCTCAGCATGATGCAAGAACAAGGGATCGTCCATTGGTGACTCCTGAGAAGAAGAGGAAGATGGATTTCTAGGTATAGAACCATTTGCAGAACCAGTTGTAGTTGTGGTTGTGGCAGCGGAAGCCATTGATGATAAAGAAAATAAGATTTTCTTTAAAGAAAGAAGAAAGAAAAAATTTTCTCAGAAACAGAGTGCCTTTCTCGAGAAAACTGAAGAAGAAAAGAAAGGAAAACAAAACCCTAAAAAGATTTGGGAATTTGCTCTGATACCATATCAGAAAATGAATGAATTTCTGTATATTTCATTAAATGGAAAAATGAGAGTACAAAACTATTTATAGATCGGTCTAAGCTTGAAAACTAAAAAACTAACTCTAACTAAATAACTGAAGCTTAACAGAAGAATAACCAACTCCCACACGTACAGAAACTAACTCTCCCACATGTGAACACTTATACAACTTAAAAACAGAAACTAAGCTACTAAGCTACATGTCGTTTCAACATTCAAATACAAAACGGATGTCGTTTATGCAGTACTTTGCTCTTTACTGTGATTAAGCTCCACTGTATCATGCTCTGCTCTTGCTTCCTTGTGATTATCTCTGTTATCACTCTGATAAAGAAGTCAACAAAGCAAATTGAACTTGCTGGAGATGCTTTCCAATGAGAAGAATTGAAATCATCTTTATGTACAAAAGTCAAAATAAGTTAGCTTGTATTTACTGTGACTTGATGGGAAGAGTGTGGAAGGAAGAAAAGAAGGAAAACATGAAGAAATAAATAGAGAAGCCATTTGGCCAGTGAAGATTGGGAAAAAAAAAGTAAAGTCCCAGAGTGTGAGGACTGGTCCAATAAAGAACTGCGTGAGTGAGAGCAAGCAAAAGGAAAGAAAAATAGAGAGAGTAAGAGAAAATTGTGAGAGATACACAGTGAGAAAAAGAGCAGTGAGTGAAAATGAGAGTTTTTTTTCTTTGCTTAAGTTGTATTTCTAAGATTGTAAGCTCTTTTTTAATATATTAAAATTATTCGGAGTTTGTCCTGTGGTTTTTTCTTTCAAAGAGAAAGGGTTTCCATGTAAATCTTTGTATTCTTATGTGGTTGTGCTTTCGCTATGCATGCTAAAATTTATTTACAGTTATATAGAAATTTTTTTCCCAACAACAATGATGCTCTTGCTAATCTAATGAAACAACTCATGATGTTTTGTTGATTAATGAGATTTGTTTTAGAATATTCGTCTCTGTCTTTTTGAATTCTTATTTATAGGACAACTTCTTCATTTTAGCTAGCTAGTGACATTTCTATGCTATGATTTAGGAACATAGCATTAATTTAGGAGTGACGTTTCAAATTCGTTTAGGCAAATATGGGATGCCACTTTTATTGATATCCCTATTATGGAGGAGTCCAAATCTTCTGTCTCACTCTTCCTGCTCTACTATATACTCTACAAATAAAAATATGTCACATGTCTATCTATTTAGCAAGCCTTTCATTATTTTAATTTTCGATTATGATGGGTTATTTATTTATTTATTTTAGGAAATTAAAATAATAGAAGGCATAAATTTAGTATTAGTCGCATGTATCTGTCATGAGTTTGGACGTGTGGATTTTTATTGTTGCCTACTTGTATCTTTGATGTGATGTTCATTATGATGATGTGGTGTTAAGGTGTTTGGCTCATTTTATTTTTTCTAACATTACTATAATCTAATAATACAAAATATATCGCATCACTGTAATTTTATCACATTCCTAAACAATGTAATATTTATTCTTATATTGAGATTACATTAATGTAACATTACAATAATATAATTACGATGTAATGTAACATCAAGCGAACCAAACGCCCTCTAACATGAAAATTGAAGTACGTCATTATATTAAAATAAAATAAAATAAAATAAAATCATTCCTCAAGATGGAGTCTTAAATCAAGGTAGTGTGTAATTTTTTTTTTTTTTTTTTTAATTCAACTTAGTATGTAATTAAACCAAGATTTATTGGTGTTTAATTTTAAAAATTGTCAAGGGTCTTTTAATTCAATGATATTGGTTAGTCTTTTTTATGAGGAGGACAAGTTGCAAATTCCTTCTCCCACTTAACCATTTATCTAAAAAAATTATAAAAAAATAAGAAAAAGGAAGAAAATAAATTAAAATATGAATTTAGCATCAAACATGCCCTAAATTCCTTACAGATATATAATTATATTCCGTTTGTTTCGTTGGAAAATACTTTTAAAAGTTGATTTCTTTCCTTACTTGATTATGACCCTAAAAATATACTAGATAACTTAAAAAGAAAAAATAAAAAATTATTTGAGTGCTTGAGAGCTTGTTTGAATTAAGCATTACCCATAAGTCAAATTCAATTTCCATAACTCATTTTTTAACTCTATTTTTTCATTTACTCTAAAAATAACTTGTTTGGTTTCATATCTTGGTGCATATATATTTTCTATAACTTAAATTTTTGCATAAAGTGGTGGGGTTAATTGAAAACCCATAACTCATAACTTGAAAACATCTAAATTGTGTTTTCAGTTTTCATGACTCAAACTCAAATTTTTGAGTTTTGAGTTATGGAAACTCAACTAAAAAATTAGTCCAAACAAGTTGAGTTCGGTGGACCCCACATTTTTAGAGTTTTGGTTGATCTAAACATCCCATGCAGATACATAAATACACTTAAAGATATATAATAAGATGAATAATATAATTCCTCTCTCTCTCTCTCTCTCTCTCTCTCTCTCTCTATATATATATATATATATAATTTAAATACTAATAATAGTCATTTTTATATTTTGTTAAATTTAAAAAAAAAAAAATTGTATGAATATTATTAGGTATAAAATGTAAATTGTAGTATAAAATATTAATTGTCCCCTGTTTTTTTAAATTATTGTGAAGTTTTTTTTTTTTTTTTTACGATTCATTTATTCTAGATTTTTTTATTTTTATATCTAATAACTCACTTAAATGAATATTTATGATGTTGTTTCATATTTGATTATAAAATTAAGAAATAAAACTCTTTAAGAATAAATAATTTAGGATATATGGCACAAAATTGGAACTCTAATTTAGAATTCTAATTTAAGTTTATCTCAATTTCAACTATTATTATATTTATAGATTTATAGATTATAGATTTCATATATTTCAAGCAAAATAAATGGAGCAATAAAGAAAAACCGATAAAGAATAGTAAAATAACTGTTTTTGTTTTTTTAAATAAAAAAATTATTTAATAAAACAGTAAAATAGCGGTTAAACTAACTTTCAGAAAACCCAAGCATTGAGATGCAACAGAAGATAGCTCTCAAAATCCATCCAAAATAACAAAGCAGTCATTGCTGCTTCTCTGCTAAAATCTTGTTCATCCAAATCTCTCTCTCTCTTCAACCACGCCATCCGAGCCTTTTCTAAGACTTTCGTTGCTTTGTGTTCAATCAATAAAAGTTCACGTTCGAACGTTTTGCCAACCCGTGTTTGCTTAACTCGCGTCACGTGCCTCTCTAAATGATCTTTGTCATGGAATTGAGGTCCACGGACCCTTTTGTGAAAATGGGTGTGTTCCGGTTATGAATGCTTTGAATGATAGGTATGGTAAATGTGGTGCATTAAAGAGGACACATGGAGTGTTTGATGAAATGGGTGAAAGAGATTTGGTTGGCTCGCGGGGAGGATCTTGGACCATATGGTGAATGCCTGCGATTTGATTGATGAGATTCCAGTAGGGAATGTGGAAAATGTTGGTTTATGTAGAGATAAAGGTACACAGCGCGTGCTATTTTTTATAGGATGCTGGAGAAAAATGCTGTTTTTTCGACTACTGAATTGGTGGTGTGAGCACTGTGAGGAGGACAAAAGGGTTTGGCAAGAAATGAAGGAGAGAAGTGTAATTAAGCTTCATGGGTGCAGTTGGGTTGAGATTAATTGCAAAGATCATGGAATTGAAATCAAGAACTGAATCTTAAGGGCCTTGTAGCAGAACTTTGAGGGCTATAGTAAGTGTGCCACAAGTCATCACTGATGTGTGGAAAGAAAACTCTTGCTGTTTAAAATTCATGGAGGGGTTAGTTCTTTCTGATTGTATTTAATCTTCTGCTTTGCAAAACATTGGATTCTGTTCTCATTTGTGCGTGTGTGTGTGTTTTTTTTTTTTTTTTTATAATAATCATTGGACGTCCTTGGCAGGTATAAATTTGGTTATCAATGATCAATTTTGTTAACTCAGGAACCAGGAAAGATACCAAGGCAAACTAGTGCTAATATTGTTACAAAATGCTCATATGGAGGTAATAATGACCCAGCTTCCTCATGTTGTACTATTTGTTGGATGTAATTATCTGGCTCAAGCACTGGGATTTCCTTACGTAGGATGTAGCTATGCTTACTGGGGATGTTTGTTATTGATTGTTTGCTTTAAAATATTGGTCAACAACCATCTCAGTTTAAGAGAGTTTGTATAGTGTTGGTACCTTGATTTCAGACAACTTGAAAGCCCTGGTCGTAGTTATAAAAGGGTTCCTTTGCCTCATGTTTATAGGCTCTAAAGTCTAAGGGTCTCAGTGAACATTCTGTTTTAAGCAATATTAAAAGACTCATATAAGGTCTTTCACTAAAAAATTTATCCTCAGTGTTGGGACTCAGAAATTTTGTCTGAGGGATTTATGTTATTTTACTAAAGAATAATGATGCCTCTCTGGGATGTCCTAGAAAGATTTAACTACATGAATTTGGTAGGGGTAGATGTAATTGAGAAGTAGAAAAATGAATTTTAGGATGGTCTTCAACGAAAACTGCATTTTGCAGTTTTTGTATCTGATAACTGAAAAGGTCCATTACCCACTGTTTATTCTGGCAAAACAGGTTCATTGTTTGATGGCAGAAGATCTCAATATGGCCCTAACTTTCAGCATTTTTTACTGATGATCATTTGTGTCACTAGTCACTACAATTGTTTAGATGCTTCTGACTTGCATTCTAAGATTTCAACTAAGATGATTTAGCTTGCCAACAACATTTTTTTATCAGCTTTTAGTTTATTTGTTTGTGTACAGTTTTTTAAAGCTTCACCTTTTCTAGATACAACTACACTTTAACCAACTTTCAGCAAATAAGCCTCTAGCAAAAAGCTCATCCAAATGGCCACAAATGGATCCATTCTATAGGATTTTTAGATTATGAGATGTCTTTTACATTAGTTCAGCAAGTAAACGTTGTTGTTATTATCTATAATTTCTATCACTATGAGTTTGTGTCTAATGATAGGTCATTACCATAACAAATCTACTACTAAGTCTCGTAGTATTGTATACTTTATTTTAGTAGCAAACGAACTCATCAACAGTGTTTTGATTTTATTTCAAAGAGTTGTGTATAGAAGACCATCATCTAATGGAACACTGCCTTACAATATTTTCAATTCACCTGCCATCTTTAACAGAGTTTTTACTTGAACATTTTATCTTTAAACAAGGGACTTCACATCACTCAATTTTTTCATTTATCTAATTCTTGGTTATTAAATCATATATAGTACTTGTAACGAATTACATATATTCATGTATTTGCAAAGAAACTATACTGCTGAACATCATTAACAATCAACCGAACTGCGGAAATTGTGGTTACAACAGCAAGTAGAGAAAAAAGAATAATGTTGGACCAATGCCACACCAACTTTTCTAGTCTGGATGTCTTTCCTTTGACCTGTCACAGGGATAGAGTAAATATAATTTAGTTTTACTTGTTGCTTCTTTAATATCTTTCATAAGTAAAATCAAAGCAGTCCAGGAAAGGCTAGTTACCTTGAGAAAAATCATACTTGGGAACACAAAGGTTATAGGTATGAGCGTAAATGATCCAAACAAGTTCACAAAGTCCCCCATGAAAGGAAAAGCTGCTGTCACGAATGTGTTAAATGAGAAGAGGACTGCTCGCACATAGAATCTACGTTTGATGTTTTCTTTCGAGTCCATACTCTCATCAAGCTTGAGAAACTTAGTATCAAGGGTCTCATGAATTGGTGCAAGAAACATCTATGTTCATTACCAACACAATGAATCAGACTTCAGTTGAAAGGTCCCCGTTAAGTCATTATCATAAGGACTTTTCGTATAGTTTGCTATCTTTTAGCTTTTTGTGGACTTTGAATTTTGTGTACTGGAAAAATTATAATTGTAACGTTTCAACAAAGCATAAACTTCAAGTAGAAGCTTGGTAGTAATAATAATAGAAATTTTGCAATAGGCTTTATGGGGTTCCTTTGCCTTGAAGGTCAAGTTCTTTAGTAATTTTCCCATAACCTAAGGCTTACTAGAAAATAACTTAGAGGTGGCCTTTCCTGTCATGAGTATGGTTAACCTTAAAAAGAAATTAAGCTATATATCTTACATGCTGGGAGACTATAGACTGTAGAAAGGTAGCGAAGTTGATGACAATCTTGGCCCATTTGGGACCGCTTAGCTCTTCAGGAAGGTATGTGGATACCGCTGAACCATAAGCCCAGTAACCTACAATGCTTACACCATAGTAAACTAAGAGCCCTGCAGTGTATTGTGTGTATAAGGCTTTTCTCATGTTCTCGACTGCTGGCTTGCGCAAAGTTGACTGCAGAGTGAATATAGAAAGATTAATGGTGAATTATAGATTTTGAGATAAACTTCCTCTTCATAATCTGTCTACATTACAATATTAACCTGTATTTCGAGTAGCATGCCGGAGGTGTTACAGACAATAATGGCTGAAATTGCACCAAAGCCATTGAACACCTTGTCTACTTTACTTCCATGAATCTTATAATCTTTGTTTTTGTTAGATTTCCCTGCCCAAAATTGCAACAAATTAATGTTTGAGCAAAGCATGTAGATGGTAACAAAGCTTCCACAATGCAGGATCGTTGTTAAAAACATTTCAAGGACAAAATAGGCCAAAGGCAAAGTATATCTACCGTCTTTAACTAGTACCACCAGAAGGATGATAATGTAAGCGAAGGTGAGGATGGTAGAGATTCCCAGCCATCTTCTCAATGCGGACATAGTTGGAATGAGAAATGCGAATAAGAAGTAGGCTGCTCCAGTTATGATGATGTAATATTGGAGCCTCAAGGGTGAATCACTAAATTCTGAATTGATCTCCTGCTTCCAGTGAAACATTCAAGAATTGGTACTTTTAGTACACAAAAACAAGCAACATAGTATGCTTGAAATTATTAATTACCTTAAGCGCTTTTCCACCGAGAAGAATGAAACCCATGTTTCCAAGAAGAATGGTCAAGTATTGGAACACCCAGGTGATATAATACATTTCTCTGCCTTGAAAACAAAGAAACAAAGAGTTTAATGCCTTGTATTTGACTTTTTTGACAACCAGGACACTAAAGACATATACCCTTGTAAATTTTTGCTAATTTGTGATAAAACTCACCAAAAAGAAAGCCCATAAGATCTCTGTATCTAATGAACCTCTGGCCATTGATGAAGTGAAAAGCGGCCAAGAGCCAGTTAGCATAGGCAGTGTAGAGACCCACAACAACCAGACATATGATACCCCAAGTCCAACCCAGAGGCACCAACATAAGATTTGAAAAACTCAATATGTATCCGCAGTTGAAGCTTGTCACCAGCAGCAACCCAACTTGTTGCCAGGAATCTGTAAATTCATATCAATTAATGGTAGTGAAGAAACAAAACCTTGATGCATTTGGAGCCTATTTAAATAGAGTAGGGCTTAATATAATCCTTTTTATATAAAACTGTAAATCTCTGAATATAGAGAACATACCATGTTTATGCTTTCACTATTCGTTATTTGACTTAGTTCTATGCTATAAAATCCACTTAAGGCCTTTTATCATACAGAAGAAACAAAGCTTAGAACAGATTCAAATAGAAGTTGCGTAAAAACAGCTGAGAAGAAACCTAGATGTGGAGGACTTAGTATAATCTCATGTATAACTAAACATGAAGTGAAAACCCGGTTGAGTTGACTATAAAGAGTAAACATACCATGGTCTATGGTATGAGCAGATGTAAGACCATTTTCATGTTTTACGCTGCTCATTATTGGACCTTGTTCAGTAATGAAAGCTTCTATATAACTTGTTTCTTCCCTGGTTGCCATTGCTCCTATGGAGTTGCTAGCAACCTTGGATCCCAATTTATTTCTGAGACTTAGTACAGGCTTTCTTCTACAATGATAACATGGTGAGAGTAGACTTTTTGAAATTTTTTTTTTACTATATAGAAATATTTAATATTTTAATAATTAGCCCCCAAAAATGGGACTTGGCCCCCTAACTATTTGAGATGGTCCAATAATGTTCTTAAAAAAAATTGTCCAATTTGTCTAGTAGTTATAGAGAACGTATTGTTTCTCAAATTCATTTTTTATAGTAAAATGTGTTCTCGTATTTTTTAAAGTTTTAGATCATTTATGTCTTTGAACACTTCATTAATTTAATTGAAATTTTTTTACTCACAACGGTAGACAATTTGATAACTTATATTGAAAATGAAAATTGTAAGGATTTCACTATGAAAGATAGTGAAAGATTAATTTAATTCTATGAAACATTTAATTTTAAGAATTCACCATGAAAGATACTAATTTTTTGTATATGTGTATAGATACATGTGTTTGTATGTGTATAAAAGTTTGTATAGAGTAATATATTAGCAACACAAATTGCCCACCCCTCCCCCCCTCCCCCCAAACAAAAATTTCTGACTCTAATGACAGCAGCTTGATGCCACCTTCAAATTATTGGACTTGGGGAGTCCAATCTGAGCGATTAGTGAAAAGGATAGATGCGTGAGTGAACAATTTAACAAATTTTGAAAAAGGTTTTGTCTTAATTGTTAAATATACATGTGAGTGAACATGAAATATAAAATAAGAGAAATACTATGTTCATAACATTTTCACTACAAATCCTAAGTGATATGTTGTTATTGGTTTTTATGGATGGGCAAAAATGTAATTTTAAGTTGTGAATTCAAAATTAAAACCAATAACTACTTGCCACATATGATTTGTTGTGAAAATATTGTGAATGTGGCACCTCTCTATAAATAAAGAACTTGAATTTTTTTTTTATTTAATAAGAATTCGAGAATTAATATATATACATAGTAAGATTGAATCAAATCTATATACTTAAACTATGGCATTAAGTGGTGTCTTGATATGGGAGTGTCCGAAACTTCAGCAAACCCAATCGAAAATCATATATCTAGTCATCCAGCATTCTTCATGACGAAGTCAATTGGTTCATCCATAGTGGGACCCATAAAAATAAAGAATTTGTGATTTTTTTTTTTAATTTAATAAGAATATGAAAATTTATATACATAGTGGGACTAAATAAAATCTATATACTTGAACTTTGGCATTAAGTGGTGTCTTGACATAGGAGTGTCTGAAACTTCAGCAAGCCCAATCAAAAATCATATATTTAGTCACCCCACATTCTTCGTGATGATATCAATTAGGTCCTCCATAATGGGGCCCATAAAAACAAAGAATGTGAGATTTAAAAAAAAAAAAAATTAATAAGAATTTGAAAATTTATATACATAGTGGTACTAAATTAAATCTGTATACTTTTATATATATATATATATATATATATATATATATATATATATATAATATAGAATTTCTACTCTAGCCTAATTTAAGTGTATATGTGTGTGAAGATCTTTCTTGAAAACTTGAACCATGGCCCTTACTCCCCACACCCCACAAGCATTTATACTTGTAGAGTGACTACTGCACCAAAGATGTGCAGTGGTCAAATCTATATACTTAAACTTTTGGCATTAAGTGGTGTCTTGACATAGGAGTGTCCGAAACTTCAGCCAGCTCAATCAAAAATCATATACCTAGTCATCCTGCAATCTTTAGGCCAATATCAATTGGGTCCTCCATTGTGGGACCCATATAAATAAATAAATAATTTTAGATTTTTTTTATTCAATAAGAATTTGAGAATAATATACATAGTGGAACTAAAATCAAATCTATATACTTTATTAGCCAAAAAAAAAAAATCTATATACTTAAATTTTGGCGTTAAGTGGTGTCTTGACACAGGAGTGTCTGAAACTTCAACAAGCCCAATCGAAAATCATATATCTAGCCATCATTTAGATCCTCCATACTTTTCCAGTATCATGTCCTTATATTTGATATTAAAGTAAAATTTAGAAATAACTCAAGTGTTGTACCTTAGATTTTTTAATTTAATAGACATAGATCAAATTTGAGGAAAAATTTTTTTTAAATGAATTAGAGAATTTATATAACACAAGTAATGTGCTATATTAAAGTCTTAATTATAAACTCCCCAGGTAATAACTCTCCAAGAATGCATTATGCAATGGGTGGGCTCCAATGGGTGGCTCCGGGGTCACATCTATTAAGCTTTTTATATCCATTAATTTCTTTCTCCCTGTTTACCCTTTAATAACCTTTAAAAAAAAAAAAAAATAGCATTATTCATAATTTAATTTATTGGGTTTGACAAAGATTCCACGTGCTGTCCGTATCATTACACAATCAGGCGTCAAAGGGTGTAAACTTTTTCTTCTGTGCCCAAAACTAGGCTTATATGCGTGCCTACCTGCCCCCAATTTCCCGCATTTTTTTTTTCAATTTCATTTTAAATCTTATAATTTAGAAATAATCAAAATTAAATACTATAATTTCAAAAAAATTAAATTAAACCTTAAATTTTTGAAAAGCAATAAAGTAAAGTTTTAAAATTGGTACATCACCATTAAATAAAGATTTACAATAAAAAAAATATTTAAATAGATTTCAGTTAGCTTATTAAAAAAAAAAAAATTTATTGTTGAATAAAATATATGAAAAAGAAAGAAAAGACGTAAACGTTGGACTAAAAGATGGCTTATGGTGAAAGCTATGAAATTCGGGGTGGCTTTTACTTGAGATGTTGGTATAAGAGATATGATAGTTGAGGGTGATCCCAAGATAGTGACTAACACTGTTTTAGGTTTATATACTCCTTCTATGGTTGTTTTTAATGTTTTAGTTGGTCTAACTCACAAGCTTAAAGATTTTAGATCAGTTCAAATTTCCCACGTGAAGTAACAAGATAATAAACTTGCATAATTATTGGCAAAATTTGTCAAAAAAATAGATAATATTGATAATTATATAATATAAATAGAAGAAAATCTATTGCTGATTGAGTTAGTTGATGCTCATGATGTACTGAATTTATCTTCTTCTTAACAAAGATAAAAGTTTCTCATAAAAATTTAAAAAGAAAAAAAAAAATTAAACAGTGAGGATGGCTAATGCAATTGGAGACAAATTTCCAACATAACATTGGAAAGGAATATATTAGTGGGCAGTAGAACAAGATGGGTACGCATTGTTCTTAGCCATCCATTTACAATTTTCAAAGAATATTCGAAATTTGGTTCTAATCAAAGGATTAAAGGAAAGTACAAATTTTTTGTAAGGGTGGATTGAAAAGGTTGATTTTGGAAACAGAATGTTTGTATTGCCTCTTTTGCATAAAGTATTACATTAATTTTGATTCTAAAATTTTTTTTTTTTTCAAAAGTTTAGGATTTAATTTTGGTACCTTTAGAAATAATAGGATTTAAAATGAATTTTTTTTTTTTTTTTTGGGTCATAAGTCGTTGATGCTCCAATCTATTTCTTCTTTTGGTATGTATTTGTTCAAAAACACTCCAATTCCGCTCACATCCCAAAGAGGCAGCTGTTTGGCTAAGGATTCGAATTGCAAACTTTTGTAAGGTTGAAGCACAAGATCCAAACAACTTCCACCACTCATCTAAGTTCCATATACAACACAAAACAAAGATACAAAGAATCAATAAACACAACTATACTTATCCCAAAATTATATATAAAAAAAAAAAATAAATAAAAAAAAGCTATGATCTTTAAAACATATTTTCATTTTATTATTAGTTAAAATAAACAATATCTTACCCGGCTAAGATGTCTTGGCTGATTCTTGAGCAAGTTGGGTTCCAAAAGTTTGTTCACTCTCTCGAAATAGCCTTAATTCCTCTACCAACTTCAATCGACCAACTGAGACTTTTGATTCAATAACACCTGTCACAGCAGATTGTGTCTCTAGCCTTTTATTAAGAGTGGATGAGTCATATCAGAAGGCAGGATTCAACCAATAAGCAGTAGTACGAATATCTCTATAGAATTGATTATCCCAACGATCCTTGATAATATTAACATAAGGCTCCCATAGTCTCTTCTTGTCCTTGAAAATTTTTTTGATTCCATCAATTACTCTATACATATCTTAGTTTGAAAATATACCTTTCAATAATAAAATCTATTTTTAACAACAATTTGACTTTTACTATGGAAAATATTATTGTTAGGGTTATTCCTTTTTTGTAAAGTCCAATTAGTTAATGATTATTTTAACCTTCATTTGGATGGAAAGTTTTTTCATTAGGAAATTATGCTAAAAATTATATTTGGAAATATTGCAAGAAAAGACCATTATTATTTAAATAAAAGCGATATATAAAAATGTAAGTTGTAATTTACAATTATATGTTTTGTTGACTTTTATTTCGTGCCAAATTTGATTGTAATTTTATTCAATCTTTTGTACCTTGTATCTATTGTAGGATTTGATTGTAAGGGTTGTGTGATATATATATATATATATAAAGAGAGAGAGAGAGAGAGAGAGAGAGAGAGAGAGAGAGAGAGAGAGAGAGAGAGAGAGAGAGAGAGAGAGAGAGAGAGTGTGTGTGTGTGTGTGTGTGTGTGTGTGTGTGTGTGTGTGTGTGTGTGTGTGTGTGTGTGTGTGTGTGTGTGTGTGAAGATTCAAGCAATTAAAGATCGAGGAGTTCTCGCAAGTAGCTCGTGAGTCATGACTAAGCATCCCGCGAAGTGAGCCATGTGACCTGCACATGCTGGAATGCAAAGAGTCGGGATAGGATGGAGACAGTTGTGTTTTGCTAGTAGCTTGCAGGGAAGGCCTTCCCGTGAGACATTCTGTTTTGCCAGACTATACTATCTGATACATACTTTCTGTACCCACACTATATATACCCACATTACCCACAAATGTTGTGGAGTGCTTATGAGAGAAAAGCCTAGCCAAACATCTTGAGAGTTAGAGATTGTTATACCCACAATTCTCTACACATTTTGCTTGTAGAATTTCTTCAACTCTTACCTCTCAATTTTCATACCATTAAGAAGTTGATAACCTAAACACTTACCACACCCTTTCAGAGTGTCAAGTAAGGCTTTGGAGCTGTTGGGAAGTATTGGAAGAAGCCATGGATGGCAAATGCAACATGAAACTTATTGTGGGATTTGGAAAGCTAGACAATACACGATTCCGAGAAGCCTTGTTGGAGTAAGAGTTTGGAGGGTTTAAGTATATCGGGTAGATTAAGCTTGAAGGGTCTCTTGCTAACCCATGTATCTCAACTGATTGTCTAGTAAATCGATTACCACTTGGAGGGCGACAGAGAGGTTTTTCGTCGAGTTTTTGAGTTTGCTCTTCGATAACACATCAGCATGTTATCTTGTGTTTGCATCTTTCTTCCCTACTCTTTTACATTCCATTTTACTGCTGTGTTGCTTTGATTATGGATTAGAATAGTTTTTTTTTTATCCGCTCACTTTTACACTATTCCGCACTTTATATTAAGTTAGTGTAAAATCTATCGGGCTGTAACTTTAATTTAAGGGTCTAAATAGCTCGTGTTTTTTAACACATTTTCGAACTTTCAAAAAACAACATTTGGCATTGAAAGTTACAGAAAAGATCTATTAAAAATATTAAATTCCAAATATTAAATAGTAGAGTTAATATATGGAAACTCATTAAAGACTATTAAAAACACCCTTTAAACAATAAATTAAGAATATTAAATTCCATTACCCAATTAGGTGCTAAGTCTAACAAATGAGTACGGAGTAGTGGAATCTGTATTATTTGCTTTCTCATTTTCTCATTTTATTGCCAAGTGTTTATTTATTTATTCTCACCCTAGCTATTGTAATAAAAGGTCGTTAAATCATTTTTACATATAATTAAGAAATGAAAAACGATGGCAATAACATTTATTCAAGAAGCAAACTCTAACACATTAATTCAATGAGAAACAAACTCTAACACAATATTAATTCAAGAATAAACAGTACATAATGTGGATATTTCCCTTCATTCTAAAGGAGAAGGAAAATCCAATAAAAAAGAAGCAACTAGACTAGCGATGGTGATTTTTTTTTTTTTTTTTTTTTTTTTTTTGGGATTATTTCCACGGGTAACAGATATCATATTTGCCACTCTCAAAATTGAAGAGACAAGGGCCAGCCTCTTTAACACTCCATGGGCAATCCCGTTTGCATCGATTTCCATCTACATCGTAGTTATAAATGTCAAAATGGTGTGATGCACCTTGCCAATCCATACTGCAATAAAACAGTGTATGGCCCCCAAAACTAGGGCCGAAAACAAACTGAAACGCCCCACCTTTAGAGAGTGCATGGATTCCGAGATCGTTGTCCTTGGATTGACAATGGAGGTTCAACACCAAACCATTTTCCAAATCATTGGTGATTTTCATATGTACCTTAGATGGAATAAGTCCTCCTTCACACGTAGTTACCAGCAGCAAGAGAAGTAGCAATGATGCTAAGCTAATGAAAGAACTCATGATCGATGTTGGTGGGAGATAACTAAATATTGTTTTAGAATATCGGTCTCTGTCTTTTTGAGGTCTTATTTATAGGGCAACTTCTTCATGGTACGTAGCTAGTGACATGCATTTCTATGCTATGATTCAGGAACACAGCATCAATTTAGGAGTAACGTTTCAAATTCATTTAGGAAAATATGGGACGCCATTTTGGTTGATTTCCCTATTTTATATATTATTACTAGCATTCATTTAGGAATAATGTTTCAAATTCATTTGTGGATTCCAATTAGCTCAACTGGTAAAATCTCTGATAGTTATATAAGAGATTTTAGGTTCAATCTTCACCTATACAAAAAATTGATTAATGTTTTGGTCTGATAATAAAAAGCTATTATCAGGAGCGGACGCCATAGGTTGAAACTCTCTAAAAAAAATATGTTTCAAATTCATTTAAGCAATTATGGGATGCCATTTTTATTGATTAGAGGGGTTTTTTTTTTGGGGGGGGGGGGGGGGGGGGTGAATCAGATTTGAACAAAAAGGTAAAAAATGCAGATTTCTTGGGATGTGTTTTGTTTCCTTCCATTGATGTGTTATGTTTCATATGCTATTTTAAAAAGAAGTCCACAATTAATGGCCATATTATTTATGTTGTATCTACTAAACTGTTATGAATAAGATTATTTGGAATACAATATACATTCAACTTCAAAGTATATTTCAACCATAATAGTACCAACTCTCAAGAACTAAAAATTTAAGATTCTTAAGGCTCCGTTTGGGAGGTTATAAGGAAATAAAATGGAATGGAATGATCATAAAGGAATAGAAATAGATAGAATGTATTTCAGTAAGGAAAATGAATGGAAAAAAAAAAAATAGAATGGAATGGAATTAAGTAACTCTAATTGGATGTTTTAAAATAAAGGAATGGAAATGAATGAATAAAATGTAAGTAATCTTATTTGGGAGCAACATGGAGGGAATGAAATTGAATCATTTTATGAAATATTACTATTAAAACCTATTTTAAAATAAAGAGTTGAATATGTAGGGATATTTTGAGAGTTTTAGTAAAAAAAAAAAAAATTCATTAAATCTAATTTCATTTCCTCCAATTTTTTCCAATTTTGGGGGAAATGAAAATTTGAGGTTTTAAAAGAATAGAGAGGAATGAGTGTTTCCTCTTATCCATTCCATTCCCTCCCACTTAAACTCCAAAATAAGGAAATGAGCTTTCTATTTCCTCCATTAAAACTCTTAAATAAGGGAAGGAAAGAATTTTAAAATTATTCTTTTCATTCATTTCCATTACATTCTATTACCTCCTTCCAAACAAGGCCTAAGAGTTTAAACTTTTAAAAATTAATAAATATTTTGAAATTCAATAGGTCAACAAACCATTTTTTTTCCTTACTTATCAAATGAACAATGAGAAATGAGTATTTGTATAATCTACTAATTGATATTCTTACAAATTAATTTTCAAGTTTATCAAAAATTCTATAAAAAAATTAATAAATAAGTAGTATAAAAGTTAGGTAAAATATTTTATATATGCAACTATTTGTGGTTATTTTTTGACACACCCATAGTTAGATGCTAGTCGTCTATATATATTCTATAATATTTCTAGCATTATGGGGGTGTTGTCTAATGATAAGTCATCTCCAATTCATAATGAACAACTTTGAAGTCTTATTTGCTGTATTTTAGCGGCAAACATTATCTCATCAACATCCTTTCAGTTTTTAACTTTTATGTGAAAGATTTTCACAACATTTTCACTTTATCTGCCACATTAACGAAGTTATAATTGCAAAAATTTTCATCAGATGAGGGACCTCAATGCAGTTAATTTTTTTCATTTTATCTTATTATTGATTTATTAAACATGTAGTACATGTAAGAAATTACATATATTATGCATCTGCAAAAAAGCTATAGGTCTGAACGTTGTCAATGATCAACCTAACTGCAGAAATCGTGCCACAGCAAGGAAAGAAAAAAAGAACAATGTTGAACCAATGCCACAGCTTCTTTTCTAGTCTAGCTGACTTTCCATTGACCTGTACACAATGATAAAGCAAATACAATTTAGTTTTACTTCTAGCTTCTTTCATATCTTTCAAAAAGCAGTCCAGAAAAGATATGTTATTACCTTGATATAAATCATACTTGGGAACACTAAGGTTTTAGGTACGTGCATAAACGATCCCAACAAGTTTACAAAGTCTCCCATGAAAGGTAAAGCTGCTGTCACAAATGTATTTTGATGAAGCGTAAATTCGTCAGTTAATCGTCAGATGGAAGAGCTCTCCGGTCACCAGTGTGGTGCCTACCATAGAGCCTCCGATGCCAAAGTCAATATATAATGTTACTAGAAACTGGACCAAGTAAAGATAAAAGTCTCTTAGTATGTATGTACCTTGCTATTGGCAATGTGTGGGCTTTTTATACTCTTTCATGGCCTCTAGCCGTTGGAGTAGTTATGGAGATCTTAATGCTCCTTTTGGTAACGTTTGGGGGCAGTGTAATGCGGCATCAATGTGCTCTAACGGTTCATACAGTTGGCCTTCTAACCGTTCTGGGTTTAATTGACTGCATTGAATGGTCTGGATGTCTTCGTTAGTAACGTGCATGAATACTTCGTCACCCTTGAGGGTATCTTCGTCTACAAATGGGGTCGTCTATGTGGGACGAACTCGTCAGTCCTGTCAGTTGCCCCCGGATTCTGTGTTCGTCATGCCTTTGACGATCATGGAATTTGAAGGGCCACATGTAGCAAGTGGCTTTTGGGATTCCGCTCCGTATTAAGTGCGAAGTGACGGCGCTCCACATAACGTGGCACACGTGGCATGCGCTGACTGGTGGAGTTAATGCTCGAATAGCTGGGACTATTGGGCTTCCCGCTGGTTTTTCAGTTTCCAAAGCCTTAGTTTTTTTAAACTCCCTTTCTTCTCACTTTTCCTTTTCACTTTTTTCAAGAACTTCTAATCATTTTTCTGGGCATCTTCTCCGCCAACTTCTCTGTGCAACTCTCCTCCCAACTGGGGCGTCGTGTGGTGGTGGTTCTTTTCCTCGAGGTGTGTTACCTACTCATTTCTTTTCTCATTTTGTCTATACATATGGTGGTGGATTTCTGATTTTTCCCATCTCTTTTTCTTTTTATGTTTGGCTCGCTGGGTTTTGGGATTTTTAGGCTTTTTGTGTTTTCCAGTTTACTTATGGTTGGTAGTTCTGAGGCTAGGATAGCTTGCCCCTCCATCTCGTTTCTTTTTGCTTGATTAGGGGGTTCGTTGGGAAATTTTCCTCACCTCGAGAATTTTGTTTACGAAGGTAGTTGCATAGCTGTAGTGTTGGCTGACCTTTTGCCTTTAATTCGTGAGTCAATAGATTGGTTTGATAACTTGGTGAAAGAGGGAAGAATGACGTCTGAGATTAGATCCAGTAAGCTCGAGACTGGGTTATCGTCTAGCGGTAACCCAACGGAGGAAGATACAGCCGTCTCCGCTCCTCAAAAAGTTAGGCTTTTCATGCCTTGAGGGAGGAGTGTGGATTGGACGCTGACATGCTAGGTAGGTTTAGGGATAGGTTTCAATTCCTAGGCCGAGTTAGGGTTTGTCTGCCTAGCGAGGTAGACCGGGCTTGTCACTTCTTTCCTGGGGAGATTTGTTTCTACGAATCTGCCTTTGTCTATGGATTAAGGTTTCCCGTCCATCCTTTCCTGATGGAACTCTTGGATCATTTTGGCATTGCTCCCGGGCAGCTTATGCCCAATTCGTGACGGATTTTGGTTAGTTGTATGAGGATCTGGTTGGCCGCCAATGACAGGGATATGCTCAAGGTGGACGAGCTTGTCCATTTGTACCGTTTAAAAGCATCAAAGGAGTATGGGTACTATGAATTGGTGCCCTGGGAAAGAAGAACTAGAATCGTCAAGGGTTTACCGTCGTTATTCAGGTACTGGAAGTCCAGATTTTTCTTTATGTTTGGGGATGATTTTGAGACTGCCTCTGGCGAGGTTTGGGGTGAGATCCCGAGGTTGCGTCATCGGTGGGAAACCCCGACTTTAGGTGCGTCAATATCTATCCTCGTCCTTTGAATTCTGTTGTGCTTATTTCCATGGCAATTAAACCCTTTTTTTTTTTTTTTTTTTTTTTGCACAGTTAAGAGACGACCCAAGCTCAAGAGCAGGTACAGGGAACAAGTACAGAAGGCGATTGATTACGCGCTAACGATTGAAAGTTGGGACGAGCTTGTTGACCCCAGAACACTAGCCTTCTATTGCCTCAGACCGGATCCTTCTGCCATCGTCCTGCGTAACCTTGAGATTGAAGGAAAAAAGAGTAAGTGTTATATTCGTCAGTATTCACCTTCCTTCTTCCGTTTGATTTTTCTTTTTACTAGTGTTTTCTCCTTGTAGAAATGACGACCAAATTCAATAAGGGTATGCACGCGAATATGAGATCCAAGAAGGATGAGCCTCTGTCGAATTTGGGCGCAAAGACAGTGCGTGTCACTGGAAGGGGAAGTCATGCTGCTCCAACTTCCTCCGTTCGTCCAGTTGTTTCCGCGGGTGAGACGACGAGGACGGCTTCTCCTACGGTTTCCTTGGAGGAGATAGGTGGCACTCCCGTCTCTAAAAGACCGCGACTATCTGAAAAGGAGAAGCAGAAAACTACCCCTCGTCCGTCTACCCTTTGGAATGACGAGAACATGGCCGTAGACTGTGCCCACAAAGCAATGACGTCTGCAGACTTGAGGGCTTTGTCGGGAATCCCTTTTAACGAGGTTGCAACTCGTCATGTTCACAAGCTCGTTCCGGTGCTAGGGGAGAGTTTGCATCTTTCTTCTGAGTATTTCACTCAGGAGGCTAAGGTGGCGTCTATGACGTCTAGGATGGAGGTTTTGGAGGCAGAGAACTCAACGCTAAAGAAGGACCTTATTGCCTCCATGGGTGAGGCGAACACTCCGAAGGAGTAGGTTAAGAAGCTGAATGACGACCTCAGGATTAAGCGCCAATTGACTACGGAGAAGGACGAGCAACTTATTGGAGCCAGGAAGAGTCTTAAGACTATAGCAGCCAGGTCCGTTGAAGCCTTTCAAACCACTGACAGGTATAACACTATGCTCTTTAGTTGTTATTTTAAGGGATTCGAGCTCTTGAGGAGATACCTCGTGAAGCACCCTTCTGGAGTGGATATGCAGACGCTGGACCTGAAGGAGGTGGATCAAGAGATGGCTGTAGATGAGGCTGCTCGATCTTCTGCTTCTGAGCATGAAGCCCACGTGGATGCTCCTACTGACGATGCTCCTGCTGATGCAGCTCCTGCTAACTCAACTCCTGCTGACGATGATGCTGCCCGAACTTAACACTTCAACAAAAAGTTTTTTTTTTTGGAATGCCCTTTATGTTTTGGGCAATTTATGTAAATCTAATTTTTCAATTTCTGTCTGCCTTAAGAAAAATGCTTTTAGCCCAGTGTTTTTGGGAATTTGGTTGCAGAAACACTTGTAATCTGCCCGTTAGTTTTGGGCTTTTATTTAATTTACATCTACGTACTTACTTGTATTTGTGTTTGTATGATTGTGGGCTGTGATACGTTAGCTTCAACCGTTCATGTTGCACATCCGTCTATGCGGGGTTAGTCCCTTAACCCTTTAGGGCCCGTCATTGTTAGTGACTTATTTCCGTTCTATGCGCAATCCAGTTATGTAGTCATTACTCGTACTCTGTTAGGGGCTTTTGTAGTCGTTAGTAACTTACATCCGTCAACGCGGAATCTTGTTACTCAACCATTTTTGGCTTTACTCGTACCCTTTTAAGGGGGTTTTATAGCCATCAGTAACTTACATCCGTCAAGGCGGAATCTTGTTACTTAATCATTTTTGGCCTTACTTGTACCCTTTTAAGGGGCTTCATAGCCGTCAATAACTTACAAAATCTTGTTACTTAACCATTTTTTGCTTTATTTGTACCCTTTTAAGGGGCTTTATAGCCGTCAGTAACTTACATCCGTCAAGGCGAAATCTTGTTACTTAGCCATTTTTGGCTTTTGTGACTTATCCCTTTTTGGGGATTTTTTAGTCGTCAGTAACTCACACCCGTCAAAGCGGAATCTTGTTACTTAGCCATTTTTGGCTTTTCTTGTGACTTATGATTGAATAAACCTACTCACAGAGAAACATTAGCTGGATAACATCTTTATTGATTTCAATAATGAATACATTTAAACGTTACTTCTATTGATGGTATTTTTTCAAGTGTTCAATGTTCCATGGCCTCAGGAGTCTTTGTCCGTCTAGGGTTTCCAAGTAGTATCTACCTTGCCTGGAGGAATGGACGACTTGGTAAGGTCCTTCCCATGTAGGGCCGAGCTTCCCTTGAGTAGGATCTTTGGTCGCCAGGGTTACTTTTCGCAGGACGAGGTCGCCAATGTTGAGTCGTCTGAGTTTCACCTTCTGTTGTAATAGTCCGTCATCTTTTTCTGATATTCCGCCACTCTGCTGCAAGCTTTGTCTCTTACTTCATCTAGACAGTCCAAGTTGAATTGTAGCCGATCATTATTGGCTTCCTCGTTGAACATTTCTTGCCTGGTGCTAGTTACTCCTACTTCGACCAGGATCACTGCTTCAGTCCCGTAGGTAAGCCTGAAGGGGGTTTCACCCGTCGAGGTTCTTGCTGTTGTTCTATAGGCCCACAAGACACTGGGCAATTCTTCTGGCTAGGCGCCCTTCGCGTCGTCCAGCTTAGTTTTTATGATCTTGAGTAGCGTAAGGTTCGTTACCTCCGTCTGTCCGTTCGCCTGTGGATGTCCTAGCGATGAGAACTGGTTCTGGATTCCCAGTCCTGAGTAGAAATCTTTAAAGTCTTGGCAGTCGAATTGTCGTCCGTTATCTGATATGATCGTCATTGGGATCCTGAACCTGCAAACTATATTCTTCCACATGAAGCTTCGGATTTTTGCTTCGGTGATGGTCGCCAGTGGCTCTGCTTCAACCCATTTCATGAAATAATCAATAGCAACTAGCAAGAATTTTACTTGACCTTTGTCTATGGGTAGTGGACCGACGATGTCGATTCCCCATTGCGCAAACGGCCATGGGGATGTTATCGTTGTCAGTGTTTCTGCTGGGAGTCGTTGGACATTCCCGAACCGTTGGCACTTGTCACATTTCTTAACGAACTGCATTGCGTCTACCTGCATAGTGGGCCAGAAGTAAACTGTCCAAATAACTTTGCTTACCAGGGATCTAGGGCCAACATGGTCCCCACAGATACCCTCATGTATCTCTTCCAGGATATACCTAGCTTCTTCTTCACTAACACACTTCATGTATGGCATGGAGAAACCTCTCTTGTGTAGGGTGTTGTTGAGGATTGTAAATCTGGCTGCCCTCTTCTTAATCTTCCTGGCTTCGTCTATATTCGGAGGGAGGTACCCATCTTGGAGGAAAGATATGATGGGCGTCATCTAGCTGCCTGTGCTCTGGATTGAGAACGTTGAGACTTCTTCAATGCTGGGGCATCTCTGGATTTCCATTTTTAGGTCCACGTTCGTTATTCCTCCTTCTGACGACGCTATCTTCGAGACTTCGTCTGTTTCCACATTCTGGGTCCTCGGTATCTGTACAAACTCTACCTCATCGAACTCCTGAGTTAAACGTTTTGTTAGCTTGAGGTATTTCTGCATTCTCTCTTCCTTCGCTTCATATTCTCCCCGAATTTGCCCAACTACCAGTTTTGAGTCATTTTTTACTAATAGATTCTTGGCCCTAAGTGCCTTTCCGAGCCTCAATCCTGTCAGAATCCCTTCATATTCTGCTTCGTTGTTGGTGGCAGGAAATTTTAGCTGAACTCCGTACTTCAGTACTCCTCCTTGTGGGGTAACTATGACGACCCCTACTCCCCCCTGATTTCGAGCTGATGAACCGTCGGTCTCTATCATCCATTTTTCGGCCTCGTTGGCGTGCTGATCTTTATCCGGGGAAGTGAACTCGGCGATGAAATCCACCAAGGCTTGTGCTTTAATGGCTGTCCTGGGATGGTACTCGATGTTAAATTAGCTGAGTTTAATTGCCCATTGGACCATTCTTCCAGCTGCTTCGGGCTTGTTCATGGATTTTTTGATAGGTTGGTCTGTCATCACCAGGTTGGGATTGGCTTGGAAATATTGCCTTAGTTTCTGAGAGGCCACTATCAATACAAATGCATCTTCTCAATCTTTGGATACCTGGATTCAGCCCCCTAGAAGGCTTGGCTGATGTAATAAACCGAGAGCTGCTTTTTGCCTTCTTCTCTGATCAGGGCTCCACTGACGGCCGTATCTGATACTGCTAAGTACAAATCTAGGTTCTCACCTTCTTTGGACGGGCTTAGAAGGGGTGGATTACTCAAGTAGCGTTTGAGCTCCTGGAAGGCTGTTTCACATTCGTCGGTCCAAGTAAAGGCTTGCTTCAAAGTTTTGAAGAAGGGTAGGCATTTGTCCGTAGCTCTAGAGACGAACCTATTAAGGGCTGCAATTCTTCCAGTAAGTTTCTGGACTTCCTTGATGGTCTTGGGTGATGCCATGTTGATTATGGCTCGCACCTTCTCCGGGTTTGCTTCTATTCCTCTTTGGGATACCATGAATCCCAGGAATTTCCCTGAGGCTACACTGAAAACACACTTACTGGGATTCAGCTTCATTTGGTATTGCTTGAGGGTGGCAAATGTTTCCTTGAGATCGTCCAGATGAGCAAGTTCTTCTTTACTCTTGACGAGCATGTCATCTACGTATACCTCCATATTTCTGCCTATCTATTTGCTGAACATTCTGTTTACCAGTCTCTGATAAGTAGCACCTGCATTCTTCAATCCAAAGGGCATTACCCTATAGCAGTAGAGCCCCTGGCTGGTGATGAAAGCAGTCCTCTCTTGATCTTTGTCAGCCATTTGTATCTGGTTGTATCCCAAGAAGGCGTCCATGAATGTCAACAGCTTATGTTCGGCAGTAGAGTCCACAAGCTGATCAATTCTTGGTAGGGGGAAACTATCTTTTGGACATGCTTTATTCAAGTCCGTGAAGTCCACACACATTCTCCACTTCCTATTTGCTTTTTTCTCGAGGACGACGTTAGCAAGCCAATCGAGATAGTAGACCTCCCGGATGAATCCTGCCTTCAGCAGTTTATTTACCTCGTCTGTGAAAGCCTGATCTCGTTCTAGGGCAAAAACCCTTCTCTTCTGCTTGACGGGTTTCTTCTCTAGATCCACGTCCAGCTTGTGCTGGATGACCTCTGTGGATATACCGAGCATGTCCTCATGGCTCTATGCGAAGACATCTTGGTTCTCTTTTAGGAATTGGACTAGCCTCGACTTCATCTCGGGGCTTAGCGTTGTCCCTATCCTCATCGTCTTGGTGTCATCTTCTTCGTCTAGTTTTATTATTTCCAGGGCTTCTATTTTGTCTTCTTCTTTCTCTTCAATCGTCCACGTGTGGTTTTCTTTTACTGCCAAGACGGCCTGGTAGCATTCTCTGGCTAAGACTTGATCGCCTTGTACTTCTCCAACCCCGTTGTCCGTTGGGAACTTCACCTTCAGGCAATAGGTGGATGTGGTTGCCTTCCATTTGTTAAGTGTGGGTCTTCCAATAATCACATTGTAAGACGAGGGGCAGTCTACCACTAAAAAGTCTATTTGGTGAGTCAATTGCTTTGGGTAGGTCCCCACTGTCACCGTCAACGACACTATGCCCTTGGGATATACTCTGTCTCCACTGAAGTTGACGAGAGGGGTTTCAAATGGGCGCAATCTCTTTGGATCTAACTTGAGCTACTGGAACGCCGGGAGGTAAATTATATCTGCTGAGCTACTGTTGTCTATGAGGATCCTTTTGGTGTTGAACCCTTCTATAGTCAGCATTACGACTAACGGATCGTTGTGTGGCTGCTTCACTCCTCTGGCATCTGTTTCATTAAAAGACATATCTTGGTCTGTCCGTCGCTGATTAGACCGAGGTATCATGTGGACACTGTTCACTTGCCTTTGATGGGCCTTCCTGAGGGACTTGAACGACCCCCCGGTGATGGGTCCCCCTATGATCGTCTGTATCTCCCCAATCACATTCTGAGGTGGTTGGGATTGACGGCTATTGTCCCTGGATGAGGATTCATGCTGGTTCTTGTTTCTGTCTTGAAATTTACTGTATTCTCCCTTCTTCACAAATTTCTGTAATTTTCCCTTCCGTATCAACTCCTCTATTTGTTCTTTCAAGTCCCGACAGTTTTCTATATAATGGCCATGATCCTTGTGAAATCGGCAATACTTATTCTCATCGTGGACATTAGGTGACGAATGCAATGGCCTCGGTCATTTAAGGTAGTGTTCGTCCTTAATCTGCGTTAAGATTTTGTCAACAGACATAACAAGAGGAGTAAGTTTTACCGCCTTTAGATTTTTATCGTCTCTCCTTCTGTTACCGTCATTAGTCCGACGATTTGGGCATTCCCTTTTCTATCCCCTACGTTCATCCTCCTTCCTTCCTCTATCTTCTGGCTTTTCTATATCTCTTATGGCTGCTAACGCATCTTCGGCATTCATGTACTTCTGTGCTTTTATGAGCATTTCTGCCATCGTTTTTAGAGGGTTCTTCGCGAGTGAAGCCATGAGACCCCTAGATTTTAGACCTGCTTTGAAAGTAGTCAGCTGCACCTTATCGTCTGCTTCATCCATCTTTAGGGTCTCCCTAGTCAAGCGCTTAACATACGATCACAGGTTTCTTTTTCCCCTTGCCTGATGGTAAGCAAATAATCTGCTGGCCTTTTGGGACGCTGTCCCCCAATGAAGTGCCGTAAGAAGGCATTACTCAATTGGTCAAAGTTGTCAATGGATGACGTTGGCAGTTTGGTGAACCATTCCCTTACAGCTCCTTTAAAGATAGTGGGAAAGGAACGGCACATTATCTCATCAGGGGGCTGCTGGAGCCCTAGAGTCGTTTTGAAGGTGTTGAGGTGATCTTGTGGGTCCTTGAGCCCGTCAAAGGTGTTGAGGTGATCTTGTGGGTCCTTGAGCCCGTCAAATGGCTCCAGCTGTGGCAGCCTAAACTTCGTCGGTACTGGGCATCCCAAGACCGCGATTGTGAGAGGCGAGTCTGTTGCCCTTACCAATCTGCGCACGTTCTGGTCTGTCTTCTCCCTGATGGCATTTTTCAACTCGTCCATCTCTTTCCTCATTTCCTGAAGAAGATCTGAATTTTAGTCTCCTGGAGTAGTAGGCCTTGGATGACCACTTCTCCGGTGGCTATTTCCCTCGTCCTCCGTGTTGTTTTTGGATCGATTCTCCTCCTGTTGAATCTGTAGTTTCATCTCCTAATTTTGCTTGGTGAGTTCCTCGACAACGGCTGTGAGAGCTTGAACCTGCTAGACTAAGGCTGCGGGATCTTGGTTGGATTCCATTTGAAAATAATTGTTGATTGGAAACTATTTTCTCGAGTCAGAACACGAAAATGTCATTCCCCACAGATGGTGCCAAACTGATAAAGTGTAAATTCGTTAGTCAATCGTCAGATGGAAGAGCTCTCCGGTCACCGGTGTGATTCCTGCCACAGAGCCTCCAATGCCAAAGTCAATATATAATGTTACTGGAAACTGGACCAAGTAAAGATAAAAGTCTCTTAGTATGTATGTACCTTGCTATTGGCAATGTGTGGGCTTTTTATACTCTTTCATGGCCTCTAACCATTGGAGTAGTTATGGAGATCTTAATGCTCCTTCTGGTAACGTTTGGGGGCAGTGTAATGCAGCATCAATGTGCTCTAACGGTCCATACAGTTGGCCTTCTAACCGTTCTGGGTTTAATTGACTGCATTGAATGGCCTAGATGTCTTCGTCAGTAACGTGCATGAATACTTCGTCACCCTTGAGGGTATCTTCGTCTACAAATGGGGTCGTCCGTGTGGGACGGACTCGTCAGCCCTGTCATATTTAATATGAAGAAGATTGCTTGCAAAAAGAATCTACATTTGATGTTTTCTATTGAATTCATGCTATTATCGAGCTTGAGGAACTTCTGAGTTCATTATATCAACAAATTAAAGGTACGAGAATTAAGTTGAAAAGTTCTTTCAAGTCATAACAGTAATCAGCATCCACAAACTCAATATCAGCAATACTAAATTCCAAAAACAGGAGTATGTTGTAAAATATAGTTGTTTTGCTACATACTTTAAAAATATATGTTAATTAGTCATTTTGCCATTTTGAGAACGAGGTCTCATAAAACCGTTTCATGAAATATTCTCTCATAAATGCTGATTAGTCATTTTCCTAATGCAAGTCTTTTGAAAGTCAAAGTTTCCTTTTGAGTTATGTTTTCCTCCATTAAACCTTAATTTTAAATTTGAATCCCATAACAAATTAAGAATTTTGCAACATACAAGTCAAACATGAATTCATTAATTAATGAGAAAATCAAGCAATCTAAATATATTCTAAGAATTTATACTTATGAATAGGGATGTAATTGTATGTGCTAATTCAATTTTTTATGCTTTCACCGAAATTTTTTCTTAAAAAATTTCCTAATGCAAAATTTTCACTTGAAAAGTCAAGTTTCCTTTTGAGTCATGTCTTCATGTGTGACATATCTAATTTAGTCAATTTCTCATCTAATTAAGTTTCATTTTGAATTATGGACATAATTTATGGAGCTCAAAATAAAAAGTGCTCAATTGCAAATCAATCCCAATTGCTTGCATGATATACATGCATATCTATTGGAGATAATAGTGGAATTTGGCTACTAAAAAAAAGCCTATTCTATTTAATTCATTTTATTTAATGAAAATTTATCTATTACCATAAATGTCTAATTATTTTGACTATTCCTAAAAATTAATTATAAAAACCATCCAATATAAAAAAAGCCTATTCTATTTAATTCAAAATTAACTATTACCATAAATGTCTAATTTATTTTGACTATTCCTAAAAATCAATTATAGAAAGCATCCTAAGATTAATCTTTGTTTGCTCTTTGTTAAATTTTTTTTTTCAATAACAGAGACGAAAAAACAAATCTAACCCGAGACCAACCTGAAACCCCCTAACCATGCGCCAAAAATTTCAGGTAAGGTCAGGTTCCTCCTTGAAAATACTAGTTCGGGTTTCGGGTGGCTGAGAAACCGACCTAACCTGAAAAAAGCTCAATCGTGTCAGTTGTCATCATAATTTACCGACACTATGAGTGTATTTGGATATTGCTTATTTGCTAAAAATTGAAAATTTATTGCTGAAAACATTGTAACAAAATAATTTTTAAATGAGTAAATAGTGTTGTGGGACCCAAAAATGCATTGGAATATGTGTTTACGGAGTTTGGTGGAAAAATGAACAGTGTCCATGGGACTCACTAAAAAACACAGAACACATGGATTGGGCAAAACACCCAATCCAAACGCCTACTACATGTTGTTTTTGGCTTATTACAGGACATTGCAAGTTCATATATTCCAAGAGTTATGCTAGTGCCACATAAAGTGGCATAACTTGTGCCACAATTCGCCCACGTGGCGAGTTGTGATTGGTAGAGGGGTGTCCCCACATGGATCTATCGCCACGTGGGTGAGTTGTGGCACTAGCACAACTCATATTCCAAGGATATGTTGCCACATGGTGCTTCAAGAATTACTACATTTTTTATTTAGCCAAAAATAAAATAAAATAAAAATAAGGCATCCTTAGGCTATGTTTGGTTCCCGTAAAATATTTTCCAGGAAATAAATATTTTTCGGAAAAGGAAAATGCATTCAGGCTATTTGGCTGCATCAGAATTCATTTTATGAAAAATCAATTCCAGTGTTTGGTTCGTTCAAACATTTTTACGGAAAATGCTTTACATAGCCAAGCCACCCAATTTTCCATACACTTCCTTAGCCGTAAACATGTGGAAAATGAATCAATTCCACACTCACTCACAAAATAAACAAAACCCAAAAAAAAAAAAAAAAAAAAAAAATCATCAAATCTAGTTAAATTAAGATCGCGCGGCAAAGGCGGAGGCGAGATCGAGCAGCGCGGTGTGATCGGCTCGGTGCTGCGATCGTTAGACTGGAGCTCGGTCTATGGTTGTCAGACTGGAGCTCGAGGTTCGCCAACGAAGTCTTTTCTTCCTCTCTCTTTGCGATCTGGGCTCTCTCTCTCTCTCTCCGAAAATGCTTTGAAGTGAAAATAGGAACTGAAAATAATTTTTGGGGTCAAAGCTTATGTTTTACAATCAAATGAAAATAATTTCCGGAAAATCTATTTTCAAAGTCAACCAAACAGCCTATTTTACGGAAAATGATTTCCTAAAACCATTTGAAGCCAAAACAAACAGACCCTGAATTTTACTTTTAATTAGATCATCCTAACAGAACAGCTCCCTTTTTTTCAAATTTTATTGGGTTTTTATCCTTTCACAACACTTTTACGCGTTAAAATGTGGACAATTTTAAACTTTGAACATTCTCGTATCAATTGTGAATATGTATGTGAAATAGTGAATGTAAACCAATGTGAAATGATATTTTTTTCAATTCTTCTCCTTCTCAATTGCTATAAAACCAGACTTTTATGACCTAAGTCCATGACATAATGTATATGACCTCGAAACTTTTAGTGGATACTATCATTTTCTAAAGGAAAAGTCTCTCGATACTGATGATTCACAAATTTTTACACCCGATATTTGTGGTTTTGTGTTGTGGTAAGTCCAATCGAGTGTTTTCTCAAATGCTAGTGAGTGAGATGTGATTAATTTTGGGTGAATTTGTCTGTCGCATGACTGTTTTCTAAATTAATCAAGGAAAGCATCATTAACATGCGTCTTTCATTTTTGTACATTTATTATAGGCCTGTCAATCTCCAATCCAAACAAGTTTGAACCCAAGCCCAATCTTTTTTTCCCCTCCTGCTGAAAAAAGGTAAGCCCATTCCATTTAGTATGTTCAGGCCGAAATATATACGTATTCCTGGGCTTGAGTCGAATGTGGTTGAGGCTAAACCCATCCCGCCCGAAGCCTTTTAATGTAGATTGTTAACTACTGACTTGTCAAGATGTATTGATTCTCCTTTTGGATTAACTACCGACACAATTTTTATTATATACCATTTTACAACTCGCTGTTACAATTTGTGAAAAGAATTGTAGAAAAAAAATTGTGACTCTAGACTTTATTGAAAAGTATATTCACATAACAAAATATTAGAAATTTTACACCTTTTTCTTTTTTTTGAGAAAAAAAAAGGAAACTCACGTGTGGCAGTCATTGTCCAATGTCCTACGATACATTTGGGTAAGCCCATGAGTACCACCAGCTCAAACCGAAACTCAAAACTTCAAAAATTTTACACCTTATATGGGTAAACATTCTTGCCTCATTTAAGGCTACCACAAAAAAGAAAAAGAAAAGCATGTCACAACTCTTAAGGACTCTTTTAAAAAAAGAAACAAACACATATACACAAACAAGGGGGAGAAAATGAAATTTTAACACAAAAATACACTATAAACTCCAATAACTCTTGGTTTTGCAGCCATTCTTTATTTTTAACAAACAAGTCTATGGCCACTAGCTTAACCCTTTATTTTATCAACAATCCTATGAATATACCCAATTTCACATCCTATTAAGTTGTTAACTTATGATGAGTCTTGACTTTTGAACGTAATATCACATTTACATAGGTGTACCACTAATCAATTATTATGCAACATATTAATTGTGCGTGTAAAATTAGATATTTCCCTACATTTATTGCTGCTTTTAACGATCGAAGATTGTCCAAACATGTAAATAGCCCGCAATCCTACTCATAGCCACGTCAGTCAAAGTCAGGTCGTATGTCTTAATCCATTTCCGGGTACCCTCCAGATTACTACTTGTATTGTGCCATTAAGGTCTAATGGTGTGATATTATAATAATTTTTTTGAGAAGAAATATCATAATCATTTTGACTTTGAACATGAATTTAAGAGTCAAAAAAGTTTGATAGGATTATTGGATAAAAGTAGAAATAAGAATAATTAGTTTCAGGTATTGGGACTAATTTCAGGGTTTTTTTTTTTTTTAATTTTATTTATTTATTAATTTTAGGTATTGTTATTCCATTTTATCAAATTTTTTACTACATAATCTGAGCATTTGATTAGATAATCTGTGCACACGTTATTTATCAACCCACTCCCTATAATGTACACCCTCTGTTTAACTTGTATCTTCGATGTTTTAATTTCTTGGTGTCAAAAATAAGGTTTATAAAGTTGCAAACTAATGTGTCTTTAATCACAAAAAATTAATTTACATGTTTATTTGTTTTTTTTTTTTTTTTGTGTAACAATATTCATATTTATTACTATTTCTTTTCTTCTTTTTTTTTTTTTTTGGTAATAAAATTGGGGAAAATACTAAACTTGTTGACAATTTTACGATAAAAGGCTAACAAATTGTTGTTGAGATTTCTTGATGTAGAAGTTTTGTTAGAATAATAAATTTTACACTTAAATATTTTGTAATTAGTGTCACAACACTTGAGCAAAATACACAAAGTAGTTCTCAATGAAAATAAGTTTTATTAATACTTAAAACATTACACATGCATTCTCTATAAAATAAAAATAATAATAAAAAAAAAAACGTTAAACACGCTTTGCTATACACAATCCAAAGCAAAATCGAGGAGACACGAAATTAAAAACATAACACCTAAAAGGCTAAAAGTAAAAGAAAGATTTGATACATTCGAGAAACTTATTTCAACTTTTGATGGTCAAAATCTACAACTCGCCTACTAAAGTGAGAAAATCATCTCGTTCTTATCTGTAGTCTATCACTCCACCTAAGCTAGTAATTAAAGTTATGCAAACTTACTAAATAGCTCATATGTAAAAGGGTCCGGTTAATGTGTGCCCTTAGGGCACACATTAAACTTTCTATTTATAGAAATATTTTCTCGGGAATTGAAAAAGCTATCATTACTTTTTCAATTCTCGAGAAAATTTTTTCTAAAAATAGAAATTAAAACAAATCCTATGTAAAATGCTTTAAAACAAATTATCCAGGTTTTACTAGAGTCGGTACAAATTAGGGCACACATTAATAAAATCCTATGTAAAATGCTTTAAAACAAATTATCCAGGTTTTACTAGAGTCGGTACTTTGATTAGTATTTCAAAAACTTAAGGAAAATGTTAAAACTTAAAACTATTTACTTTATATTTGATATGGTAATAAATGTGAGGGATGTCATAAAATTTTACTGCATAGGTCTTATAAATTAATGTGTCACTAATTATAAATATATATATATATATATATATATATTAAAAACTCATTGATTATCTTATTAAAGTTGCACTAATCAAATTTATTATTACATCAGTTTTTAAAATTTTTATAGTAAAATTTGTAATAATTTTAGCATTTATCATAAATAAATTTTTGAATTAGATTTTTATGAATGGTAATACATAATTTTACATTTCTTTTTTTTTTTTTTGGGGGGGGGGTGGGGGAGAATCAAGGGTAATACATAATAAAATCCATAATATCTGTGTAACTTTACTTATAATAAGGTAATATACTCTTCTATAATATATATATATATATATAATAAAAAAAAATAAACCTTATACCGTTATACATAATTTACTAAAATTTTTGAAATTAATGACATATTGATTTGTAAAAGTTTATAAAGTAAAGTCGAACAGCTTTAATGTGCAGCTGACTGGGCTCTTTTTTTCTTTTTCTTTTTTCGGCTGAGAGTAGCTGACTCGGCTCCGCCTCAGCACTAGCTTTGGGATTGCATGGAAGCCAACAGGATCAGAAAACTCTGGAAGAATCCAACCACGTATCTTTCTTCATAGATGCTACCTTCTTCGGATAAACAAAATCAACTAGCTAGCCTGGCTGTACCTGCGTGTCTTACACTACAATAATAGAAACTAGACCATTCCCATTTTAAATATAATAATCAAACTGGTCAAAAATCATGTCCTAGAGTTTTTTACTCTTTCCAAAAAAACACGCATATATATTTATATATATAGCATTCCCCTTCCGGGTTTAAGTTGTACACGTTTTTTCACCATATTCTCTGTATCTTAGTCTCTGATTTTGAATTATCTTAGTCTCTTTCACAAGTTTTTGTTAACCCTTTTCATCAAAGCAAAAAGTCTAAGTAGTGCTGGTGGTGTTGGAGGTGAAAATGACGATCACAGCCGCACCGAGTGTTAAGGATGGTTGTCTCATGGTGAGGGGCAAGGTGGTGCTGACCGGAGTGCCTGAAAATGTTGCTGTTTCTCAGGTTGGCTCCGGGGGCTCGGCTTTCTTGGGTGCAACTTCAACTTCTCCAAGTTCACGTCATGTTTTCAGTCTTGGTGTTCTTGAGTGAGTTTCTGTTCTTTCTTTGCCTTTACATTAGTTTTGATAAGAAATGGTGAATTTAATCGCTTAGCCATTTATACTACTGATTGTCCAAAATCTTAAGCTGATAGGAAAACAAATTTCCATCTTGAAATTTCTTTGCATGCTTTTCTATATTTTCCTTTCATGATATGTTTGGATGGTAAGAATGTGCATCTTGGAAAAGGTATAGCAGAATGTTGATACAACAGCATTCAAACCCAATTCCCAAGTTTTTGGTAATTTTTTTAATGATTTTTTAGCTATTGCTTGTGGCATTTTTCTCATATTCTTACTATTTAATTTAATATGTTTCTAGGAATTTGGAAAGATGTGTCAGGTTGAGTAGTCATAGAACAGAATATTTCCATTCTGACCTTCCCAAATTCCAAATTTGTAAATCTTATACGTCACTAGTGATGAGTACTTGGTGAAAGACTCAAAGTTATATGAAAGAAATCAAGGACTTGTAATGTAAAACATTAAATGTTACGATTACTGGTATCATCCTGAAAGGGAAAAATCTATGTTACTGAGAGTGGTGCAAGTGATTATTAAATTCTGTCTGGTGAAGTTCAATGTGAAGGTATTTAGACATTATTTTGTCCTGTTTATTATAGTTTGACATGAAAAACATATGGCCTTCGCAGGGGAGGATACAAGTTCTTGTCTCTCTTCAGAGTAAAAATCTGGTGGATGATACCACGTGTTGGGAAATCGGGTAGTGAAATTCCACTGGAAACGCAAATGCTTCTCTTGGAAGCAAGAGAACAGTCTGCCCTGCATGATGAGATCTCTTCTGATCCAAATTATACTGAAAACACCTTCTACATTCTTTTCTTGCCTGTGTTGGAAGGACAATTTAGGACAAGTTTGCAAGGGACTCCTGCAAATGAGCTTCAGTTTTGTGTTGAAAGTGGTTCGTCGGCTCTTATATTAGCTTCTTTTTTTCTTTAGTTTTCATATGATGAACTAAATTTTATTTTGATCCTGGTTTGCTATTTTGCTGTTCTAATTTCTTCAGGAGATGTCAATGTTCAAACCTCCCAATCATTGGAAGCAGTATTCATTAATTCTGGGGACAACCCATTTGAGCTCCTTAAAAATTCTATCAAGTATGTTCACTTTATTGGCCTTGCTTTTATTGTGTGTCTATGTAAAGTAGTCAGTTACATAATCTAACACTTCCACATGTATAATGATGTAGGATACTAGAGAAGCAAAAAGGTACTTTTAGCCACATTGAAAACAAGAAGGTAATAAAAATCCAAATACTTCACCATTTTGAGAGCATGTGTATATTGCATTCCAATTAATTAACCTATTGTGATTGAATCAGTAGATGCCGGCCCACTTGGACTGGTTTGGATGGTGCACTTGGGATGCTTTCTACACTGAAGTCAGTCCACAAGGGATCAAAGAGGGTCTTCAAAGGTACTATAAGAAAGTCATATGAACTTGGGTCAGTTATTTGACTAAAAGGTGCATCAATTAATCTGAAACTTAATCCATAATTTAATTATTGTTCTATCTTCTATTCTGAATTCTTCAGTTTCTTGGAAGGAGGCTGTTTACCTAAATTTCTGATCATTGATGACGGATGGCAAGAGACAGTAAATGAGTTCAGCAAAGAAGGTGAACCGTTTATTGAAGGGACACAGTAAGTCTTCCTTTTACAAGTTCATTTACCTTCTATAAACTAGAAGCAATCTGTATCAGTTTGTTTATCATCCACCTTGTTTCTTTGGTTGATCCATAGGTTTGCAAGCAGATTGGTGGACATCAAAGAAAACAATAAGTTCAAGAGTTCGGGTTCAGATAATACATGCATTGATCTCCATGATTTTATTGATTCAATCAAAGACAAATATGGAATAAAGTAAGTTTCCAATCTGGATGTGGAATTCTATTTCTGTTTAAGATCTAGTTAAAACTTTCAGTAATTTTGACCATGGAGACTTAATTATCTATTCAGATTTGTTTACGTGTGGCATGCTTTAGCTGGTTATTGGGGTGGTGTGCTTCCATCATCGGAAACAATGAAAAAGTACAATCCAAAGATTGCCTATCCAATTCAGTCACCTGGTAACACAGGGAATCTTAGAGACATTGCCATGGACAGCTTGGAAAAATATGGAGTAGGGATTATAGAACCCCAAAAAATATTTGAGTTTTATAACGATCTCCACAGCTATCTTGCAAGCTGCAGTGTGGATGGAGTCAAGGTTGATGTTCAGAATTTGATAGAAACCTTAGGTTCTGGGGTTGGTGGACGGGTGTCATTGACTAGATGCTATCAAGAAGCACTTGAGCAATCTATTGCAAGGAACTTCAAGGACAATAACCTGATTTGCTGCATGAGTCACAATTCAGACTCAATCTATAGGTTTGCCTGCTCTCTTGATTTCATACACATATAATCTAATGTTACAAAGTTGGAATGTAGTTTCTCATTGATTTTTTTTTTGCTTTCAGTTCAAAGAAGAGTGCAGTTGCAAGAGCATCAGAGGATTTCATGCCAAGAGAACCAACATTTCAGACTTTACATATTGCTTCTGTGGCTTTTAATAGTCTTCTTCTAGGGGAGATTGTGGTGCCAGATTGGGACATGTTCCATGTAAGATTTCCTACACATATATTATTCTCTGCAGACCAAAGAGCTGCAGCAACTTGTTTTGATTGATAAAATTTCTGAATCATTTATTCTATGGTACTCATAAGTCATAACAAGATATTCAAAATTGACTTGACATACTGATAGATACTTGACCCACAACTGTCCAACATCTAGTGCATTTCTACAATGTAGTGGAAGCTTAAAACCATGTGGTTGCAAAATCTAAAGTGTTTTTCTTTCTTTATTCAGAGCAAACATGTTACAGCTGAATTTCATGCTGCAGCAAGAGCAATAGGTGGGTGTGCAATATATGTAAGGTGAGACACAAGAGTATAGATTTTGATTAAATTTAAATGTCTTTGAAAGAGAATGATATTTTATGCTTAGCTTTAATTCTCCAATGGTGAGGAAGAAAATTCATGAGTTATTCAATTTCAATACAGTGACAAGCCTAGCAAACAGGATTTCAAAATTCTCCGAAAGCTAGTATTGCCTGATGGGTCAGTCTTAAGAGCTAGATATGCAGGCCGGCCTAGTCGAGACTGTTTGTTTGTAGACCCAGTTATGGACAAGAAGAGGTAAAGTAATTTCCTAAGTTCTTATTTTCTCAATCTAAGACTAATTATTTTTTCAATTTAAAATCAGTCTCCTAATTACCATGCGCATTGACTATTTGCAGCATGTTGAAAATATGGAACTTGAATAAGTTATCTGGGGTCATGGGTGTTTTTAATTGTCAAGGAGCAGGAAGTTGGCCACTTAAAGAAGTAGCTCAAGATATTTGTAATGCCACATCTACTTCTTCATCCATCTCCTGTCATGTGAGTCCCCATGATGTTGAATTTCTTGAAGAGGTAGCTGATGAAAGTTGGAATGGAGATTGTGCAATATATGCCTTTAATTCAGGTTAACTTTCCAGTCCATGTTAATTTGACCAAACAAATTGTGTCCTAAATCAACTTCTCTAGAATAACATCAAGTCTATTATATTTCAGGATCTCTTAATAAATTGCCAAGGAAAGGTTCACTTGAAGTGTCCTTGAAAACTCTTACATGTGAACTATATACCATCTCTCCAATCAGGGTAAGTAGTTTAACCAACATTTATTTCCTATGAATTTTCTTACTATTTAGTTCAATGCAAATCATGTCCTTTATGTTGTGAACAGGTTTTTGGTAATGATCTTCTCTTTGCTCCATTGGGACTGCTTGACATGTATAACTCAGGAGGGGCAGTAGAAGCTCTGAACTGCACCAAGGATCTTTCAAGTTGCAAAATAAAAATCAAAGGGCGAGGCTGTGGCCGGTTTGGAGCCTATTCAAGCACCAAACCAAAATGTTGTATGGTAAATATGAAAAAAGAGGAATTTACATACAATGCTGAAGACGGATTATTGACAGTTAAAATTCAAGGTGACTGCAAATTAGGAGACATTGAGTTTGTCTATTGAGGAGTCTATGTCCGAGGAATTATGCAATGGATGAAGTACTTTGAAGGGTTGCAAGTGAAGAATATAATGTGTTTATCTGTTGTAAACAGATTTAGATAGAATGTATAATAATGTAAACAACTTGTTTACTTGAATATAGATATGCAATATTGATGTTAGCCAATTTGCTTTTCCCCAAAACAGGAATTTATCTTGGTCTGTTTTTATAATTTGTGGGAGTTATGCTACAATCTCTAACATATCAAGCATCATAGGAAAAATTTTCTTCTTTATTGCTGGGCAAATGAGAAATATCATTAGTGCATAAATAAGCCAAATGGTAAATATTCTTTTGCGTGTGATTGAACAATTTTTGAAAAAAAAAATAATAATACATGTTGCAGTTGTTCAATTTGGTGAAATAAAAGAAAAGATATAAAAATACTGCTACATTAAATGCTGGCTAGTGACATTGAGATGATACCATTAGGATGTCCATCCAAATTAATTCGTACCTTGGCTACAAGGGATTTTTATTCCATGATACTATAGATAAAAATTTTGCCATAATCATTACAAATCTCATCTGAGTGTGATTGCACTAAAGCTTGTGGTTTTCCATCTATAGATAGTCCAGCATGAGGAATTATTCTCCTCTTCCATCTTGACAGGAAGCCTTTCTTTTTTACCTTATCATTTTGGATAATAATAGCATTTCTATTTATCAATATTTAATTTTTAATTTTGGGATGGTAATAGGTTTTTTAGATCACTTGAGGTCACAACCTTTTCACAACTTGGCTAGTCGCAAGATGGTCGTGACTTCATTGATCGCAAGATGGTCGCAACTTACCTAGTCAGCACTCTGATCCTGCCATTTTGCCATGTGTTACTCACGAGCATAGCAGGTCACTTGAGGTTGTGAGATGACTCTGAATGCACCTTTCACAAAATGCAAAGAGGCTCAAGTACATTCTACTCCAAATACAATTAAGTCTCAAAAGATACATTAAAAGATATAACAAAATACATACAAATGTGTCACTGAATAGAGCAAAATAAATAAATAAACATACACATAAACATAAACTTTTCACTCTCTAATCTAAGTTAACCCATGGAAAATCATTTATTGGTAACTTCAATTATTTTCTAGCTACATGTGCTATGATTAAGCAAAAGATGAAGACTAGGATTAAACCCGTGGCTTCACAATTGTCACAAATATTAATTTCATCAAATTCTAAAAAATATAGGTCCCCTATATCTCATTAGGTGTTTAAAACAATAAGAAGCTCAAAACAAAAGCTTGATTTGTAAATAAATAAAAAATAACTAAAGAAAAATTTAGATTGTTAAGGAAGCTCAAAAAATTACAAAGCATATGTAAAAGGCTTAAATTAGAAGCCTGAAAATACAAGACATACTAAAAACAAATAGTAAAGAAAAAATTCTACAGATCAAAGTTAAAGTCTCTAGGGCATATCAATTCAAAATTGTTGCTTTCAGTGAGAGAAATAACTTCTTCCTAGAGAGTTGAAATTTTTGCTTAAGATTTGGACAAGGTCTTAAGAGCATCATCAACACAATCTCTTTGGAGCAAGAATTGTTGAACATAAAACTTCAAAGTTCTGTTTGGTATTTGTATTGAGAATGACTTGAGTGATTGGAATATACATGTATTTCTTTAGGCTCTCAAAAGACTTCTTCAATTGGTTAGAAGAGATACTTGAAAAAGCATTGGTTGAAGGAGATTTGACAGCAGTGTCACTTTTTGATATTTGTAGACACATCCTCAACAAGGTGGTCATGATCAACTTGTTGGAGAATAGAATTCTCCTAAATTTAAAAACGAAGGTAGTGAACCATGAAACAAAATATAGATGTAAAAAGAAAGAAAGGAAAAGAGAATGGATACTTACAGATACAAGGCTGGTGGCTAGTTTAGAGGTTGGAACAATTTCTTTTGCATTTGAAACCTTGATAGCACCTAAAGATATAGAGGATTGCACTGCATTATAAGACCCTTTAGTTGGGGCAATAACAACAAGATTGGTATCAATACCGTCTCAAATTATTAATGTCTGACCAGAATCCTCATTATACCCTTCCACACTTTTGTTCCCAAAATTGGCCAAGTTTGAGACTTCTCTTTCTTCGATTGACTTTTCTTTCTTTTCTTTTTCCTTTCTCTTTTCAAGACTAAGCTCAAACATCTTTAACTTTTCTTCTTTTTCTCAACTCTTCTTGTTTCTTATTCTATTCCTCTTCTCTCTTCTTTTTCTCTGCATCTCTCTTTTTTCTTCAACTTCTCTATTTTAATGGCATCTTCTCCCTTCTTGGCCTCATCTTCTTTTTCTTCATTTCCTTTTTTTGTGCTTCTTCATCACTTTCATTTCTTTTGGTGGTATTTTCCATAGATTGATATTTAAATGCATCTCTCTATTCCACTACTTCTGATTATGGAACTTCTTTTATACTCACTTAAGTTGCTATATTTTTATCTTCTTCTTCAAATATCTCATATTTTTATCTGCTTGTTTGGTATTCTATGTTTCATGGTTTCTGTTCGAAGTGATATCATGGAAAAATAGCAGTGATGATCAGTATATATGTGTAGTAGCCTAGTAGGTGTTGTGATTAGCCCTTAATTGATGTATAGAAAGAAAAGATGGCTTGACAAGTTTTCAAACTGAGTTCAGTATCCCCCCCTAGTTCCTTGACCTTGAGAGTTAAGATTATTTAAATGTGCTTTAGTTGATGGAGTGGGAAATTTATAGAAAAAACTTTGAAAATTGTATTCTTTGATGACATTTTTCTTATTCACAACATGTTATTGTTTCATATCATTTTAGTGGAATAAATACTTTTCTTAAATGTTATTAATACAATTTTCACAACTTAGTGGGAGTGTGATTGGAGCAACATCGCTTTTCTATGGACTCACCCAAGTCCATATTTAGTGTGCAGTATGTACTAATCATGGCAATCAGTAGTTGTGAAAATTTTTCTACACTAAATTTATTGTTTCATCTAATATTTAAAATCCAGGGAGAAATTATTATTATTTTCTATTATCCTGTAAGAGCATATGTTTCTTTTGTGCCAATTTGTCATCTGATGCAGTATGACAACTGCAGGGGATTCAGGTTAAATTGTCATTTGATGATCCCAAGTTTTGGAATGGCAGGCTGTGATGTTTTAATAGAAACTCAATTTCTTCTCCTGGAAGCAAGAGATGAGTCTAGCATCCATGATGAAATTTTGAGACATCTGAGAACACCTTCTACATTTTGTTTTTACCTGTGTTGGATGGACTATTTCGGACAACTTTGCAAGGAACAAGTGTGAATGAGTTTGAGTTTTGTGTTGAAAGCGGTTGATTAGATTTTTAGTAACTTTTCCTCCTACTTTAGATAGCACATGATTTTACTACTTATGATTATGTTCATTTTTTTCATTTGCTTAACTGTTTATTACCTTATATAGGTGATCATAATGTCCAAACCTCCCTTGTAACAGAAGCAATTTTCATAAATTCAGGAGACAACCCATTTAAGCTGATCAAGGATTCTATAAATTATGCTTATTTTACTATCCATTTCTATTTGTTTCAGATGGCATGTGGTGATTCATGCTTTTAAGTACTACTTATGGGTACCCAGGATATTAGAGAAGCACAAAGGTACATTCAGTCACATAGAGAATAAGAAGGGAAGGAAACTTGAAATCACCATCTCCATGGTCAGTATCAACTAAAAACTAATAGATTAATTACTCTTTCAATTGTCAACTCCCAGCACATGTGGACTGGTTTGGATGGAATACTTGGGATGCATTTTATACTAATGTCAGTGCAGAAGCAATTGAAGATGGACTTAGAGGGTACTATGGAAATAAATGTGTTTTGTATAACTTGAATCATCTAGAAATATTTACATACCAAATCTTTTCCCTTTTTTATGCAGCTTCTTAGAAGGAGGATGCCCGACAAAGTGTCTCTTCATCAATGATGGATGGTAGAACACAACATATGAAGATAATCAATTCACTGAAGACACAAAGTGAGAATTATATTTCATACCACTCTTCATCTTTGATATTCTAGTGAGATTTTGCATCAAGTTGCTAATCATGTTATGTTATCCTTGTTTCTAGGTTCGTTTTCAGACTAGTAAATTTAGAGGAAAATGCAAAGTTGAAGGGAGAAAAACCATGTGTTAATCTTTGTCATTTTGTCAAATCCGTCAAAGAGAAATATGGGTTAAAGTAAGAAACCTACTTTTAATCATTTGAATAGAGTATATCTGCAGCATGTACTAAAGAGAGTTAGTAACTATGCAGATTAGTGTATATATGGCATGCATTAGAAAGATACAGCCCCAGTTTGTTTATCTTGTTCAATCCCCGGGTAACTTAAGCCATATTATTTGTGTTACCATAGACCGGATGCAAAGGGGTGGAGTTGAATTTTTTCTTCCTTCAAAGATTTTCGATTTTTACAATGATCTACATGGCTATCTTGTGAACTGTGGTATAGATGGAGTTAAGGTGGATGTTCAGAATATAGTGGAAACCGTTGGTGTTGGTTATGGGGGATGTGCTGCATTGATAAGTCATTATCAAGAGGCTCTTGAAAAATTTGTTACGAGGAACTTCAAGAGCAATAACCTGATTTGCTCCATGAGCATAAGCAATGACTATCTATATAGGTTTGATTAATATTTATTTCAAAAATAATATAGAAATCAGAACTAATTTTTGAATGAGAAAGTTGGTTATTTTCAGCTCAAAGAAGAGTGCAGCTACTAGAGTATCTGAAGACTTTATGCCAAATGAGCCCACATTTGAGACCCTACACATTGCAGCAGTAGCTTTTAAAAGTTTGCTTTTTGGAGAGATCGTTGTACCAGATTAGGACATGTTTTATGTAAGATGAATCTTTTAATTTATTTTGAATTTTCTTTGTGCTTACAACCAGTAATGAAGCCATTACAGATCTTTGTTGCATTATTATGTTGAGGACCATCACTATCTTGGGTAGACTATGGCTAAGCTAAAACAACTTTTTTCACAATCTTCTATGGAAGCAAGTTATGTTCAACTCACTTCACATGGACCAACCATTGACATCACATTTAGTATGCATTAATCACAACAGGCCATGTCAATAGTGAAATATTTGTATCCCTAGAGTTTTTGTTAGTGTTTAACTTGAAACTCTGATCTCATCTAGACACCCTATAAATTGACTGATAAGAAGGAATAAAATTAGCATTATATTGTAGTGTTCATTATCGTTTTAATGCTTTGATAGATAGCTCTAGTCCATAATACTACAAGGATATGCGTCTTTCTTTCTTTCATTTCAGAGTGACCATTACACAGCTGACTTCCACGGCTCAGCAAGAGCACTGGGTGGATGTGCAGTATATGTAAGGTTAGCCAAGGAATTTACTGATTGAACTCTTTCTCTCTTTAGATGATATATAATAGTCATTTATTGAAGAAATACTGGTTGGTTGTTGAGGTTGTTTGTTTTTAACATATGCAGTGACGAGCCAGGCATTCACAATTTCAATATCATTAGAAAGCTTGTATTGCCTGATGGCTCTATCCTTAGAGCTAGATGTGCAGGCCGACCTACCCATGACTGTTTATTCAATGATCTGGTCACAGATTGGAATAGGTGAGATAGTCACTCTTAAATAAAAGAATTTTGATATGAAATAATGGATAATTAAAATTCTCTCTTTTTTTACTGTTCACATATTGACTCATTGTAGTCTAGTCAAGATTTGGAACTTGAATAAGTTATCAAGGATCATTAGTGTTTTCAATTGTCAAAGAGCAGGGAAGTGGCCACCTGTACCAGGTTCTCGATATCTACCTCCCCTAGGATCTACACCTTCACTTGAGTGCCATATCAGCCCTGTGGATTTTGAATTTCTAGAAGAGGTTGCAGATAAAAGTTGAAATGGAACCTGTGTAGTATATGCATTCCATTCAGGTGAATGCCATATCATGCAAGATGCCACCTTTGTTTTTGCATATATTACTTTTTTGCTCAAGCCTGACCCATCAAGTTCATCAACATGCAAGATCTCTCTCTACAATGCCAAAGAACGGAGGTTTTGAAGTTTGCTTAGGACTTTAGAAGAGTGAAATATTCACTATTTCTCCTACAAGGGTCAGTAACAATTGGTCAACCATAATTCTAGCACTCTCTTTCACGTGTGGTCTAGAATCCAGAATAAATGGGGTCTAATATATAGAATTTTCAACTTTTTAAAAAGGAAGGTAAAGTAGAGACAAGATTCAAACTCATGATCACATGCTCTAATACCACAATATATCATTGATTGACCCCAAAAACTCAAGCTGATAGAAAATTGTGAACTTAATAATTTAATCAAAATTCAAACTATATATGTTTTGGGTATTTTACATTACTTCAGAAGTGTGTTACTGCAACAGGTGCGGGGTCATGATATACAATTTGCTCCAATTAGATTGCTTGATATGTACAACTCTGGAGGAGTAATTGAAGCTTTGGAATGCAATGATGGTGAATTTGCATGCATGGTGAAGGTCCAAGTACGAGGGTGTGGACGTTTTGGAGACTATTCCAATACAAAACCAAGGTTTTGTACTGTAGACTCAAAAGAGAAACATCTCATGTACAATGCCCTTACTAGCGATGGACTATTGATAATCAACCTGCAAGGTAAATGCAGTTTCAGAGATATTGAAATCTTTTATTGAGATTGTTGTGTTGCAATCTCTACTATCAACAAGTCTCAAGAGCGCTTAAGCTTGTTGTCAAAAGTATGCTGCTGAAGCCAGCATGAAATGGCAGCTATGAGTTGTAACATAATATAAATGGTGTGGCGTGAATCATGGATGTAAAATGTGAATTGCTCTGTTTTTGTACTACTACTATGTTAAGCCAATGCATTACCTTCTTTTTCCTCATTGTTGGTTGTGTAATGTTGTCATGACTCTTAATCCAAAAACAAAAGGTGCAAAGTAATATTGAGGAGAGGCAATTAGCTAAGGAAAATTCACTGGTTGCAAACTCGCAATCCCTTCATCATCTTCACATGATCAACTCCCCAAAAAAAAATTCATCACTACAAAGTGAACATCCGTAGAGATTTTGTCTGGAGAAATTGTTTATATAAGCAATCTTCAATAAGCAAGCTTTGAAGATCCAAATCATCACCTCTTTCTTCATCATTTGGACTATCCGAGGGTAATTCTTGCTTCTCATCCCTTGACTGAAGATAATTATATCATATGGAGTCATGTTATGATCATGGCATTAAGCACCAAAACAATCTTGACTCACTAGTTGCACCGTTTTCAATCGAGAAAATTCTTCTCAAATTAAACTCTTAACAATAGATCCACTGTAACAACATGGTCAAATTGAGATATCCACCAATGTCATCTATTGCATCTTGCTTTTGGGATTTGAATAGATCTCAAATGAGTGTTTTCACAAGTAAATAGTCCACAAATATTTCAATTAGGGCAAACCGTTCATAATCTAGTTCAAGATACAATGTTCATTGCTACATACTTCACCAAATTGAAGTGATTATGTGACGAGGTCTTCACTCTACAATCCATCCCTATTCCCTACATGTTCTTGTGGAGCATTGATTCCATTGAAGGAAATCCTTAGCACTACTAGGACACCATGAAGTTTCTCATTGGGGCTCAACAAATCATAAGCACATACTTGGCCAAATTTTATTCATGGATCTCCTTCCCTCGATCAATCTAAAGTATGCATTGAGAAGAACATCAACGCACTATCCCTTTTTTTCATCCATTTCCTGTTCTAGTAATGTTGGCAGCCTCAACCCTCACCCCTCAAGGCACACTTCTTAACAAAGCATGAAGCCCTCCATTCACAAGAAGAAACGACCAAAGTGCAATCATTGTGATTATGAATGACAAATTATGGAATGATGTTACACGCATCTATGGGTACCCAACTAGCGCCTAGAATGGCAAATCAAACTCCAAACCTAATGCTCACCGAGTCACCTCTCACAAAAGTACACAAGCTTCCAACATCTTAGTTCTTACCCTTTACATCTTGACCAATATCAGCAACTCCTCTCCATCTTGAGCACTATGGCTAATACACCATCCTTGACAATTCATTACGGATCCTAGATAGTGAAGCATCAATCTCATGGTTAGATCTCCATTTTAATTCTCTGCCATCCTTTCCCTATACACAATTTATCTAAAATATACTGCGATAACAAGGCTTCCATTCACATAGCTTTGAACCCAATCTTCTTTGAACATACAAAAGATGAATTGTCATATATTACATGAAAAACAAAACGAGCTCATCCAAACTGCACTCTGCGTTCACTCAATCAAATCCATTGAGGTTAACTGGCCCTTCATCGAGTCTTGTGGTTTGGGAGTGTGTGTACGCTCAGTTCAACAATGAAACACTTTGTTCTCTAAACATTAATGTTTTGTCGTTTAAACGACACAACATCTTCTTATGAAAGCATGTCGTTGCATTAATCTCTTTGCCAATGCTGACGGTTATTCAACTCAACGACAGCTTTTGTTGCTTTTTCTTAGTTTCTTCAACAACCTTCTAACCTCTTTGTTTGGTCTTGGGATAGTATAAGATACCCAACTACCCATCAAGTCAAGTTAGCCAAACAAGGTTTTGTCAACGACACATCTAAGCCCATAATCGTCAAAGCCCTTTTGGTTGGACTTGGACCCAAGTACAAAAATGAAAAATCTACAAGTTTGTAGCACACTGAAACCTCTCTCTCACTCTCTCTCCACCACTCCTTATCCTCAACCCTCCTCTAAAACCCTTCTCCCTCTCTAGAAATGGCTTCTTCAGCTACAGCAGTATTCAGACCCATGTCAATGTCAGAGTCATCATCATGCTTAATCACTCTTCCCTCACTCTTCACCACCACCACAAAAAACCCATCTCGAATTCTCTCTGTACCATCCAAACCCATCAAGCTCCACCTCTCATACTCCCACACTTCACTCTTTTCCCTCACAAACAAAACCCAGTTTTCCTCCATAGCCACCTTTGTAGCCCAGACCTCAGACTGGGCTCAACAAGAAGAAGACAACAACACCATCACCATTAATAACCAACAAGGACAAGAAGAGCCCATCTGGGAAAACCAAGAGACCAATGTTTCAGGTTTTGAAGCTGAGGGAGAGGACTCAGTTATTGAGGGTGGTGATAAAGATGGGATTTTTGAGGAGAGAGATGAAGAGGAAGAGTCTTCAGTGGAACCCCCAGAAGAAGCTAAGCTATTTGTTGGAAATTTACCTTATGATGTTGATAGTCAGAAATTGGCTGAGCTTTTCGAGCAGGCTGGCACTGTGGAGGTAGCTGAGGTAAAGTTTATGGCTTTATGGTTTTTGTGTTTTTTGGGTATTTTAATGGTTTTGAGAATTATGGAAAGGTACGATATTTGGGTGTGTTTTTGGTTTTGTTTATGTGGTTGTAGGTTATTTACAACAGAGATACTGATCAGAGTCGTGGGTTCGGGTTTGTGACGATGAGTACTGTTGAAGAAGCTGAGGAGGCTGTTGAGAAGTTCAGCAGTTATGTAAGTTGCCTGTACTTATTTTCTTTCTTTTCTGTGTTGAGTAATCCATTAGTAGTTCATTTCATTAGTGTCTAAGTTTTCATGAAGCTATGGAATTGAAAAGAGAATAGAGAAATAAAGTAGGGAAATAAACAAATACACAATGATAAAGGGTTCCAAAATTAAGAAGGGAAATATTGGAAGAGAAAAAATACAAGGTTTGCAACCATAGGAGCAAGTAGTCATAAAAGAGCAATGATGAGAACTAGGGTGAGAGTCTGATCTTTTGAGGGTGAAAGTGCTGAGTATCCTAAACTAGCAGAAAGTTATTTCTCATTGATGGAAATGGCTAGGTTGACAATTTCAAAGAATTGAAGAGAGAGAGAGAGAGAAGCAGTATACCTGATGGTTGTGTATTTTTCTGATTGGAAAGTTACATAGGCACCCAATGGGTCTACATATCAAAAAAAAAAAAAAAGGGCACCCAATGGGTCTTCAATCCATGACCTCACTCTCCATCCCATTATTATGAGGGGGAAAGGCCAATTGAGCTGTAGCTCTTTGGAATTTGATTTTATGTACCAGGAGAAAACAAAAGTGTTGGTGGCTATGACAATATGTGCCAAATTTCAGCAGCCAATGTAAGAAGTTTATAAGTGGCATTGTCCAGATGTTCGCATGAGGTACAAGTATTATGATGTTAATAGGTGATTTGCAGATTACAAGGAGTGATGTTTGTTGGTGATTAGTAGTATGTTGAAACTAATGCCTAAAGCTGAACTATTCTTTTGTTATGCTCCTTCTAGTTTTAGACTTTAGGTGGACATCGGTAACATCCTATCAAATAATTATAAAAGAGATTGGTTATTTAGTCATTTCATTTGTTTGGAGTAACAAAACCTAAGATGATCTACATTTTGGATAGTAGGCACTGCAATGCTGTCTGCGAGAATAGTGTGGAGTGTGGACGACCAAACAGAGGTTAGATCATTGTTAGACGTATGGAATACTAAGGTTGATTGATATGCCATTCCCAGCGTGGAAAACTCTTGATTGGGGCCTCTCCAAAAAAAAAAAAAAAAGAATAACAATTTTTTACTCAAATAAAAGCAAAAACACAGTTTTAACTCTTATATAATCACTTTCTCAGAATTCATTTTAAATGAAAGAATTCAACAATCACGCAATTGTGTCAAAATTAGAACTTAAATTGTTAGCTCAAAATGATTTTCGTCTATGAATTCTCTCCTCATAGACTGAACCTTGTTATCGGTCAAGTGCCCATTGAGAAATGGGCCTCAAGAGTCAAGACTAATATAGGTGGCTTTTGTACCTGTGATAGCATTTGTAACATCAGTGTAATCTTGTCTGTAAGGTTGCAGCTTGAGACAAGCCTCAAGAAGAGATCTGATCTTTCAATTTATACACGCATCAGCATTTGAACTAAATTTGAGTCTTTCAGCCAACAAGTCCATTGAGCCCATCAATAGTTTTCTCCCTTTTACAACCTTCCCCCTTGCTCATCTGACCTATTTCTGATCATGTACCTCTATGGAAGTAATATCTATTCACTCTTATTGAGATTTTTAAATTGACTTTTATCTAAAGATTGGCATAATGTTAGTGTTCAAGTTGAAGGTGCACTTTTTGTCCTTAACAATGTGAATGAAAATGTACACTGACTCTATTCTAGTATTTATATCATAAAGCTCTATCTTTGTAATTCAGTATGTGGTTATAAGAAGTAATATGCTAGAAGGGCTTTCACCCATCCATTGTGGTAGTGGAATAGATTTGTATTATCTGTGCATCGTGCTAAAATAAGATTTCTCCTTTTATTGGAGTGTGGTGTGTTTATTTGTTGGCTTGCAATCACTCAAATTTTACAAGCATGCATACAGATCAAGTATTTGTTAACATCCCAAAACCCTTTTTTGGTGCTCCTAATGTTTGTCTCATTTATTCTTGATTGCGAAAATGGCTAGTGTTTCACCTTTCGGTTCTTGATGGCTACATTTTCTGTGGGAGAAAGAATGGTCATTTAAGTTGTGGAAGCTATTTTCCTGGAAAAAAATATTATCAATCATATGGTGCACAAGGATTTCCTTAGCTGGAATTTTTCCCTTCAGAATTGCTCTAATAAATTTATGACATAAAATACCAGGTTATGCCTGCTTTTTAATATATTCATCTTTTCTTTTTCTTTTCTTTTTTTTTTTTTTTTTTTTAATCTTTGAGTAGCCAAATGCTCTCATGGAATAAGAACTTTCAGTAGTCAAATCAACTATAGTGTTCAAGAAGGAATCTGCATATTATTTACCAGAATTTCGTTCCTTTGTTTGTATGATAATATGGAACCCTCAAAATGCATCCCTGTATATTTGAAGCCTACATCCCTATGAAGAGGGGGAATTCCTTCACCACCCATTTAGAAGAGGAAAGACAATCTTTTCATTTTGTAGGAAAATGATAGACATTGAAGCATACAAAACCTTAAGCCAGCACCCACTACTTGACAGCTGTTGGATTGTGGGTTGTGCCTTTTTATATTGTAGTTACCTTTTTTTACCAACTTTTTCTTATACTTATTATATATAGGACTTACCTTGAATGATGTTTTCTATCTAATTACATTGCACTTCCCCAATTTTTTACTGTGCTTCCTTCACATATACACACGAAAACACATACTTCCTCCAATTAACATGTCTTAAGGAATGTGTTGAGTCATCTGATGGTTTGTCTATCTCTTTCTCTTTGAATAGGATTTAGGTGGAAGGCCGTTGACTGTTAACAAGGCTGCTCCAAGAGGAGCTCGGCCTGAACGCCCTCCTCGTGCATTTGAACCTGGCTTCAGAATTTATGTTGGTAACTTGCCATGGGATGTGGATAATGGTCGCCTGGAGCAGATTTTCAGCGAACATGGCAAGGTGGAACAAGCTCGGGTAGTTTTCGACAGAGAGACTGGCCGTTCACGTGGTTTTGGCTTTGTAACAATGTCAAGTGAGACTGAAATGAATGATGCCATTGCTGCTCTTGATGGACAGGTATATGCCTTTTTCCTCTTAGAACAATCAATTCTGTTTCATCCAATGACTCCAAAACCAAAGTTTTATTTCATCAAATTAGCATACACCGTAAGGTCCATCAAGGGATTATGGTTAATAAAAGGCCATGGATATAAGTCATGAGAACTTGTTGTAAAGACTTCTGTCTCTGCCATCTAATGTATTATCTCATTTGGGTGTGTGGCTGATGCAGAGTTTGGATGGGAGGGCGATAAGAGTGAATGTTGCTGAAGAAAGACCAAGGCGTACCTTCTAACTTCAGCTAATATGAAGCCAAAGATCTGCTGGTTCTGTTGTCTTTTTCGATAGTGCAATTTTAATGTGAAATTTTTGTCAGCTAGTTTTAATTAAGAATTTGGTGTTAATTATGTTTTATATTTTTTTTTTTGTTCAATTCGAAATAATATTAAAATCACTATTGACCCCATAATATTTTTGGGTAATTATCGTTTTTATCACTGTTTATTGTATTTTCCTAGAATGATATCATATTTTTCTTTTCTTTCCTTTTTTGGGATCTTCACCTAGATGCAAAATGGTACTAGACTGCCTAAGCTGTTGGGTAACCCACAAATGATAAAAGCTTGGGGATTGGCTACTAGATATAGTGTTTATGCTGCCTGCCTCTGGACATGCTGAATTTTCTCTCAGGAAAGAATGGGTTCCCTTGACATTGACAAACTTTCTCATTCTAGACCATCAATTTGACAAACTCTTCACAACGAAATCATTTTGGCCTTTTCAGTTACACCCATGTAGTGATCACTCTGAGATTTAACAGTAAACCCTCTCCCAGCAAATGCTCAGTTGATTAAGACTCAAGGTACATTCACATCATGGAATAAATGAGAAATTACAGGTTTCGGAGACAAACTGCAATTCAAATTAATCTCCTTTTCACTGAAAATTACGAACAATTTGAAGAGATTCACCTCGTCATTGGTTTTAGAGACAAATTGCTTACTATTCTGCTCAAGATTGAATATTGCAATACTATTGTTAATTGTTAAGCATGGAGATGACAATGGCAGCTGTGCTAAATGACAACTTCATCGCACAGATGAAAGAGATTTTGACGTGTATAAAAGAGCAAAGATCAAAGATATTATGATTGAATGAATTAACAAACAGGCTTAAGATTATTATATAATCACATGTGAGTCGTCATAAAAGATCTAAAAGCATCATATATATACAAAAACTCTAGAGAACTTGTAGCACAACCCAACTTCAACTACAACTACAGACGCCCAAAGTCTAGATAATTCCAGTTATGAAATTTACACTGCCCTCAGGCATTGCGCAACTGAGCATCTCGACTAGTAAGAGGTACGTAACGAACAGAGGTCTCAGTTCGGACACTCACAGAACCATCCAGGCTCTTTTCAACCACCTTCAAATCTTGGAATATGCTTCCAACAGGAATAACCATTCTTCCTCCAGGCTTCAACTGGTCAATAAGTGCCTGCGGGATTTCTGGTGCTGCTGCCCCAACATGAATAGCATCATAAGGTGCATGCTCTGGCCAACCTTGCCTTCCATCTGTCATTTGGATATCAAATCAACATTCAACAAGAATACGAACCAAGCTGATTAATATTTCATGTTTTCACCACTAACACATTTTAAGTAAATCAAGAACCATGCAAAATAGAAGCGCATTTTGGCAAGCAGCTTTCATTCAATGTCTCAATATAACCAAATGCACCATAGGCCAACAAAAAAATAATCAGAGGGAGCCTACGCTAAATTAAGTTGAATATAATTATGCTTTGTTTTTTTTTTTGGGAGGGGGGTGTGAAAGAGAAGGGCAAGGTCCACCTAGATCATTATCATCATCAAATTTCCCCAAAAATGATATTCGCAAATAGACCTAAATTAATTGAAACATGGTCCATGTAAGGGCATATTCTTATTGTATTATCACTTTATGACATTCTTATGCCAGCTAGATTATTAGTATATTCTCTTCCTACATACATTATCTAAATCTCAAACTGTGGGTTCTCAAATACATACCGCCAACATGCACTGCAAGGGAACCTTCTTTCAATAATGGAGCAGCTGCACTTTTCTGAATATTCTGGATTGACGAAGAAACCAACTCAGGAATATGTTCCACGCCAACTACCCGACCTTGTGGTCCAACCATCAATGCAAAACAAGCTGTCAAATACCCAGTTCCTGCACACACAAAATGATGGTAAAGGTTAAGAAAAAGGGCAATATGAAATCTCCAAACTGCAGTTAATTTAAGAAGGCAACTGCACAAGATTACACAGTTGCCTCAGATAATGGCATAAAAAAAATCACTTAAAGAGATTTTTTTTAGATTATTAATAGATTATCTAGATAATATATGATTGTGGGAAACCATGATTATATAACAACTAAAATTATGAAGATATAAATTAGCACTTCACTTTTCTTTACCTTTTTGTTCTGTAATTAAGGGAAAAGCAGGGGTGAGGGAGAAATGCAATCAGCTGCAGCTTCTACTTCTTATTCTTGAAGAAGAAGGAGTTAAAAGTAAAGGCATAGTAAAACTAACTTAACCACAAACTGTCTATATGTCACATCATGCAGGTAAACCAAGCATATTTTCACCTGTCCATTTTATTTCAGAGAATCCCAAAGTTCTCAAATGGTTGTGTGATATTACAAAGAGAAAATTCCCCATGAGATGTGAGGAAAGGATAGCAAATCAATATTCGTACGAAAACACAATAGATGGTGTAAGAAGAGCACCTGAACCAACATCCAAAGCATGCATGCCAGGCTGCAAATTCTCCTCCAACAATTGAAGGCAAGTGGCATGCATATGAGGGGCAGAAATAGTAGCATTATATCCTATAGGCATGGGACTGTCATAATAAGGAGCATTCCCATCAGGTACAAACAAAGCCCTATCAACTTTCTCCATTACTTCAGCTACCTTCTTTGATCTGACCACACCATAAGTCTGCAAGTTCTCCACCATTGCTTTGTTCTTATTAATGCCACTTCCACTCCAGAATCGCTGAACATTAGCCCCAACCGCAAAAAATTAAAATAAAAAGCTTCAGTTGAATAATTCTTTTTGAATCAAACGAACAGAGAAAATTGAAGCCCATTTCTTAGAATGCGCACAGAAACCAGACAGCAAAATAAATTATACCAAATGAAGCAAACTTTAAAAGCCTACTACATACAATAGCTGTAAATACCACTTCTATTAATACACAAATATTCATAAGCAACTTTACCAATGTTGCGCACACACAAATATTTGCATCAACCCCGGATGGCAAACTTGAACTCAATCTCATTGACATATATACCTTGTCATGTTGCATAGACTCCACAGCAGTGGCAGCTATGGCAAGAGTTTGTGTGTCCAAGGCTTTGGGACATGTATACAGTTGGATATCATCATTATAGAGGGTGCAATGAACCCCAATAAAAATGTTTAGTACAACATAATATGTACACACTACTCGGAAGAAATTTGCCTGTAAATACACAAATCAGACAGTCCCAACAGAACCATATACACCAATCATCTCAAGGAACACTTCTTTTGCACCAATAAATGGAAAATATGAACCCCATATAAATAATAACCATAGATACAATTGAGAACCCACTGTATTCAAAAGGCACTAATTTTGCAGAATACCCAAATGAATCAAATGCTAGCATGAATGAATTCATTACCTACATTTACCTTGACTAATGAAAAATAAATAAAGAATCAAAGATGCATAACATTTAGTTTAGTCTCTTCAACTCAATTAACATATAAGTTTTGCAGAGATAAGCACCCAAAAAACAAGGCTTGAATACCTTTTTGCCTCCAAAATTTGGTCCCAAACTCGATTTAAAACATCGTTGTTTCCTTCCCTAAAGAATTCTTAAATATATCTTACTTTTTTTTCTTTTTCTTTTTTTGTGTGTTTTAAAAAAATTGACACATTAGTTTCCAAGGTCTATTTAGTAAAATTTGTATATCTCTAGCATCGCTCAATCTAAAATGAAAATGCTAAAACTATAACCAATTTTACAACAAAAATCTTTAAAACTTCTAGGAAGCACAGACACTTAATTTAAAGTGCCATGCACATGTCACACTCGTGTCATACCAATATTATAATTTTTCAAAAATTATTCGCGTGAATAGAAAAACTTATATATCAATGAATGTGATTAATGTCATATCAACGATATAATAAATAATTTTTTTGGTTATGCTTTGAACAATTGACATTATATAGTAAAATTTGTAGAATCCCGAGCATCACTAAAATCCAAAAGAAAACCGCTAAAAGCTAAAACTATTATCAATTTCACCACAAAAGGCTTATACAAACCAAAATGTAAATGAATACGATTAACACCATCCACAACACAACAAAATAACTTTTATGTAAAATTTGCTGTATTTCTAGCATTATTCAATCGCAAAGGCCAAAACTTCCACCAATTTTAATAATTCTTAATCAAAATGTTCGCGCAAGTTAAAAATTTTTTCTCAGGGTTTTCTCAGAAACCAAACAGTAAAATCAAACAAAAAACTGTATATATATATAGAGAGAGAGAGAGAGAGAGAGAGAAGGTACCTCCATGGGGAAGAAGAAAGAGTTGCCCGTGAGGAAATTAGGGTTTGGGAAGTGAGGAGAGAGAGAGTGATGAAGAGTTTTGGTAGCGCGCGATAAGAACAGAGGAGAGAGAGAGCGATAACTGTAACAGCGATTTTGGGATTGGGGAAGAAGGAGAAGAAGAGCGGTGAAGGTTAAGCGTTTTAGAGGAGAAGGTGGGTGCGCACGATAGCGGCAACCATACGCTAACGATGCTTTTGCCTTTGGAGATTGAACAAATACATTCATATTTTCTCTCTCCTCTTTCCCTCTCTCTCTCTTTCTAGCAATTTCTAAATTCTAAATTCTCCCACATGGTTGCCACCTATGCCCACTCAAATACTCTCGACTCGACACGTGTCATGCACGATCTTTCTCGCAATAATTCCATCAAGGAATGTTATATCTACAAATTATTTTACAATATTTTTTTTATAAACTATTGATGTAACAAATTCATACTAGTTCTGATCTAAACTCATCGCTAACATTACTTTTTTACTTATTAATAAATAATCATTCACCGTATTAGTAGTTTACTAGCTTCTAAACACACGTATCGTGCGCACTTAGAAGCTTTTCTATTTTTTTTTAAGTAAAAGTTAGTAATAATTTGGGTATCTATTATAGAAAAGAAAGATAAATTAAAAAATATATAAAAAAATAAAAAATAAAAAGAAGAAGAAGAAGAAAAAGAAGAAGAAGCTAAATTTTAGGAAATACTAAAAAGATGAACATGAAGAAAAAAAATTCTAAATTTTAGGAGTTTTTTTTTTTTTTTTAAAATGACATTTGTTATCTAACATTTATAACCATATTTTGAAAAGAAATTACCCTTCATTAACAAGAGTATTTTTAAACCATATAAAAGTTCACTTCAAAGAGAGAAATCCTCTTATATATAATATACCTAGATATGTATCCTTTTAGCTTGTAAAAGCACCTTGTTTGTTTGGTTGATGGTTGAGGCCATTGGTCATGTTTATTTTTCTTTTTAGTGACTCTAGGATAGTGAATCACTCACCTTTTACTTGCAATTGGCAAACCAACTTCTTGGATAGTGAACCTGTTATTACTCGTTTCCCAAATAACACCTATGGAACTTCGAACATATGAATCCTACGCAACTCTGCAGAGTTGCACCCTGCCTCATGTATGTGTGCTATTTTTCATATGCGTGGGTTAGGCTCAAGCCATATGTCAAAACAAAATGTTTTACTTCTTATTCTTTTGATTCCGTTGGCGGAGCTCCACTTACGACTTGGGTCCCCGTTGCCCAATGATGGTAGTACTCTAAAGCCCTAAGGGGCTAATCAAATAAAAATTGACTTGATGAAAGTGTTTATGGAAAATATAACTTATTTTTGGAAGAATAAAACTATTTTTGGCTACTAGAAACCCGCGCACGCAGACATGCATATGTGTAGGCACACTCAAGCAATGCGTACACGGAAATGCGTACACATGCTAAGGTTCCAGAAACTATGTAAGGAAACCTTTTTACACTTAATTTTAGTTTGGAACAAATCCCACATTGTCTGGGAGCTACCCTAAACCCTTATTTTTCGACTATATAAAGCCATAAAAGGCACTTTCAAAGGAGGACAAAAAAAGTGACAACACACACAAGATCCACTAGAAAATAGTGAATCAAAGATGGAGTTTTCACAAAACATACTCAAGTCAAATTTGAATTGATTGGGACCTATTCTGGTCTTGATCTTCGAGTTCTGAAGTTTACTAACCCATTTTTTATTTGGTTGTGAATAGATTGACTAAAGGGAACGGTCACAAGCTCTAAAAAGTTCTAGTGTTAAGGTAAATGTTCTAACTTTGGCTTTTCAATTTTTTTTTTTGTTTTTGTTGTTTGTATATATGTTTTAATATTTTAACATATTTGTGCAGTCTAGGTTTACTTAGTATTTATGTTAAAAGCATGCTAGGTTGTTAATTTTCTTGTGTTCTTTGTGTTTTCTATTATGTGTTTCTAGGTTAGGGTTTCGGGTGTATATGTGTGCACGTGCTTCATGCAGGTGTACACATACTAGAAGTGTGCGTACGCATACTTGAAGTGTGCATACACATACAATTGGGATTCGCACGCATACTCTTGCCTAGAAATCCTAATTCATTCCTGTTTGTTCTTTCTTTGTTTTATTTACATGCTTAGCCTCAGTTTAACCTAGTTTTCATATTCTTAAGCCTTTGCCTCTCTTTTTTGTTTTGTTTTGTTCTGTTTTATCTCTTTGATGTTTGTTAGGTTTTAGTTTGTTTGAATACCATGAAGATGCATATTAATATGAACGTGCATTGATGCATTAGGTGCTATGATATAGTGAGGTAAGTCATGCATAATCACATGGACATGTATTTGATTTGGATGATAAGCATGATATGGTTGATGAACATGAATATGCTTGGTTGAATACCATGTGTTCAATGCTTAGATGCTTAGATATTTGGTCCAGATCTATTTTATAAGATGTCATGATAAATGAATGCTAGGCTTAGGGATGATTATGCCATGTTGTTTGCTTTAGATGCATGTTAGAGTGTGTGTGAGTTAGAATAACATGTTAAATATGTCTTTAATGAGATTAAAACTTGGAAGACAATGAGTGGAGGCCAACCCATGAATCGAGTGGGGTTGAGTGCCTAACACCTTCTTATCCCAATACCTAAATTCCGGACACGTGCTTTGGTAAAGATCATTCCTTTCACAAATGGTGTTAAAATGGCTTTTGAGTGGTTTTACTATCTCTATTGTAAATGCTCTTATAGAACTGACTGTAACAACTTCTACTTTTATATTCTCTCTCTCCTTGCTGAATTTGTTGGGATTTAAGGGTTTTGTTTGAGGTGTTTTGGATTTGAATTGATGTTATTTTTAGGATTGGATTGATGGGTTTTGTGCTGGCTGTGTTCGTGATGGGTGTTGCTAGGTTGTTTCAAATGAAGAGAGAGAAAGAGTTAGAGCGAAAGAGAGAGAAAAGAATAAATAAATTAGTAGTGTTGGCTGAGATGTGAAAAAATAAGAAATGAGATGTTTGAGCATTAGCATTAGGGGTTTAGCACCCCCCCCCCCCCCCCCCCCAAATGATATTTTATACCATCAACCAACAAAAATTGAGCATCATTCGGAGTGGTAGCTCTACTACAGTACCATCTTATTTATAACACCATAGTAAGATGGTATTTTTTAAAAATAATATTTTATTGGGTTTTAGGTTTTATTTGGGTATTGGGTTATATTATTTTATTATGTAGATAAATTATTTTAATATGTTGTATGATAAAATAAAAATTTGTTGTTGGATGTATTGTAAAATGGTATAGTGTTAATAAATAAAGTAACTTTTGAGATGGTAAAATGAAATATTTTTTAGAAACTAGATGCTAATGCAGGTGAGTTGTAAAATGGTGTGCTAAATAGATAATAAAATAGTTTTTTAGAGTGTAAAATGAGAATTTTTTAGAACCCCAGGTGTAAATGCTCTTAGAATAGCATCAAGTTTTTTTTTTTTTTTTTGGATAATTACACAGCAGCATCAGCTAGTAGTCAAAGCACACAAATGTACTACATAATTACAGTTACATTGCCCTAGAGACCAAATTTAGCTTACAGGTCCACCACGCCTAGAATTAGCACGCACAGGCAATGGCAGTCGTGAAAATTTTATCAGTGTTAGTGAAGATTTTATTTTTTTGACAATCATTAGTGCAGATTTTATCTTTGTTAAGTTACTTGAAATTCTTCCTAAGGTCATCAACATAGGTCGTTGACCACATCACTATTATATTCCAGCATGCCTGTGAAACGCACTAACATCCCCAGAAAAAAATTAGAGCACCATTACTTTCCATCATATGCTAAGTGGGGCAAATAAAATAAACCAAGGAGCAATAAGTCAGCACACATTTGTTGACTAATTTTCAACGACTCCTATGTACCGAAGTGTGATTTTTCTCCAGTGCGTGTGTGTGTTGAGATGTTTCTTGTGAACAGCTTGTGTAATTATCCTGGCTAGAACTATCAATTGAGCTAGCTTTCAATGTTTTATGAAATTTCCAATTCCATTCATTTTTCATCTCTACGAACAATGACATAGTTCAATTATCTTAATGTAACTATATACTCGTTAGACAAATTATTTATCCAAGAGCAGATAGAGAGAAGTCTTTTGAGTTAGAATTGTACATTTTCATGCTTGGTTCCCACATCCAAAATGATTTGTTAGACATTGAACTAAACATAACAACAAACGAAAACAGATTGTTAAGCATTGAAGAAAATAAAAGACTTACGAAAATAGTGCAATAATAACTATCCATAAAAATGGCATTGTGGCAACGAAACTTTTGACTGATTACAACCACAAGCAGTGTACACTATAAAACAGATGACAAATTCACGGATGCCCTGCATTTCCTTTCCATGATATGTTTGAAGAATTATAATCATCTTGAAGATAGAACTAACGTCTAGATATTGTGTTCAATGTTTTTTAATTTCAGAACCAAAGGTTGTCACGAAAAGTGTACAAAGTTCAGAATAACAATTTAAAAATTTGCACTTGAGGGGCAGATTGTTGATTATGCAAATGTAAATGCCAGCAAGAGTATTGTGGCTTAGTAATACTGTCAAGTCTTTAGGGAGAATCTGAATTCAAATCCTCTTATATGGAGGGAAAGTTTTTTGAGAAACTAATATAATATAATTGGCGGCAAATACATAAGACTTTAAGTTTTCAATAATGTGGTGTCCAATATCTTAACTGATTGGTTCCTTCCAACCAAATGGATTTATCACTAGAAGCATAACAAATTATTGAAAAGGTACTAGAATAAGGGAATCAGGAAAAAAAAAATGTACATATCATACCAGCAAAACCCGAACAAAGGGACAAAACAGAGGAGCATTGGCCCTTAGGCATCAGCCTGCCACCAAAACATAGCAGAGCAGATGAAGCCATCAACTTCTTCTCACATAGTTGTGTCCAGAGGTGGATCGACTTGGAGCTTACATTCATCCCTCGTCTGCAACTGTTGTAGCACATTTTTCAATAGAGGACATGGATGTAGAACTTCCACATCCTGCAAGCCAGTTAAGGACCATAGTTCGACTGGGGGCCGACAAACAAACAGGCAACGCTTGATGACCAAACGTTGAAGGTTTGGCATTGCACCTTTCGCCATAGTCCATTGTAAAACATGCATACGTACCATTTTAAGGACTTCAAGTTTACTAAAACTGCTTTCATTCAAATTGAGTCTGATGTCCTTGACATGATCGGCCCTTGCTGGTACTGCTTTGAGTATTCGAAGGTTGGTAAGGCAACCCATCACTCTCATGGTGGCTTCTGATAAGTCTGCGTCTGCCAAGGTTATCTTTGTGAGTGACAATTGAAATGAGATTGGACTTGAAAGCTTGAAATGTTTATAAATCTTCAAAGTTTGCAGCTCATGCAAGGGATGTAGGCTTGACAAAAGCTCTGAATCCACCTCTTTTACAGAAAACAATCCTAATTTTCTTACATTAGGAAATCTGGCCTTTGCAAAGAGACTCTCACTGTCTTGATTTATAGCGATACCAGTAAGGACTTGAAGATTGGGTAAAGCTTCTTTATTTCCAGTTCTAGGTAGATATATTGGCCCATCCATGCACAAATGTCTTAATTTTTGTAACTTCCATATCCCCTTTGGCAAGCATGGTATTTTAGATTTCCCCCCTTCTTTTGCTGACTCAAAATTTCTCGTGTCCAGAGTCTCTAGATTGCAAAGGTTGCATATTGATTCTGGAATGACTTGAAGCTTATCAGGTCGAATGCTCAAGTACCTTAAAAGGACCATATTTTCAATACTTTTTGGGATTAAGCAACAAATGTCCATATTTCTAAGGTCTACCACCCGAACCAACTTGTTACTTTCCCATAGTTTATCAAGAGGATGCTCGAGCCCAGCAACCCCCCCAAAGCCTATTAAAGAACGAATATTTGAAGGCTCGCAATGGTTGGAAGAAATGTATAGACGGTTGGCAGGGTGGATGGAAATCCTACGGGATTTGCTCGTGGGTGTAAGGTTAAAATCTAAACAAACCTCAAGAAACTTCTCTTCAGTGCTCTCCAATATACAGAGGTCTCGTAGAAGATCATGGATACGACATGTTTTGACTCCTCCATCCATCCTTTTCGTTGCCACTTGAATCAAGCTCCGATCAATGAGTTCCTCCAAGTAGTCCTCAGCAACATCCTCTTTTTTTCTCTTCCCAATTTGCTGTATGAATCCCTCAGCTATCCAAAGTTGGATCAATTGCCTCACAGGTATCTCAAAGTCTTCTGGGTAGATACCAAAATATAAAAAGCATGGTTTCAACTCTAGGGGTAAGTGGTTGTAGCTTAGAGCCAATATGTCTCTGCAAGATAATCTATCCTCAGCCAGATATGAATTGACATTGCCAGTCAATTTTGACCATGCTCGATGAGTTTTCTCCTTTTTCGCCAAAAGACCCCCCAATACCACTATAGCAAGTGGTAAACCATGGCAACTTTCCACAAGTTGTTTCCCCAGAATTTCAAGTTCTGGAGGGCATGTACCTCCCCAGAACGCCTTCCTACAGAATAGTTCCCAACTTTTATCTTTTTCAAGAAATGGGAGTTCATACGGGGCACTCTTTGAATGTAATGCTACTTCTTTTATTCTGCTAGTGATCAATAGTCTACTTCCATTCAGATCATTAGGAAAAGCCGTACTTACCTCATCCCATAGTTCAGTTGTCCAGACGTCGTCCATGACAAGTAGGTACTTCTTGTCTTTCAAGCATTTGAGCAACACAGTTTTCAATTCATCATCATCCATATCTTCCCATCCTTCTCCATTCTTTTTGTAAATATCTTTCACGAAATCTGACAATGAACTTTTCAAATGACGGTCTTGTATGTGTTCCAAGAATCCAAATAATTCCATTCTAAATTCTTCATCATTCTTTTCCTCAATATCTTTCAAGTTTTCAACTACTGTCCCTTTCAGCATATCTTTATTTGCGCTATACTTAGCTTTCAAACCATGGAGTAATTCCTCTTTCAATTCAGCTTTCAAGATAAATTTTTTCAGCTTTGGCATTGGAGCCACGCCCTTCAAAATTTCAAGCAACAGGTCTCTGACTTTATATTCTTGAGAGACACAAACCCATCCACGGAATTCAAAGTAGCTCTTGACATCATTGTTGTTGTAGATCTTCCTAGCAAGAGTGGTCTTACCTAAGCCACCCATGCCTGTGATTGATACAACATTAAGTTGCAAACTCCCTTCAGTAAGTTGCTTCATCAATGCCTGTGTGTCATGACCAAAGCCCACCACGTGATCTTCCTCTACATATCTCCTGCGCCTGTGAAGTATCTCCACTGCTTCTGTATTTGCTCCAGATGATTCAGCTATTTCTATGCCATACTTGCTCATATTGTTGTTAATTCCGTTCATGACATTCTTGATTCTCTCTATCTCGTTTGCAACCTCGCGAAGAGCGCTTCTTCTGTCATAGGAATGGATTGCCTGCCCCAGAAAGTTTCTTTTCCTGTGCTTTGTCTCCGTCACGATGAATGTATCAATAACATCCTCAGCCTCGTAGGCTACGTCCCTGATTTGACTGACTAGCACCTTCACCAAATTGTCATGTCGATTCCCTGCAGTCTTTTGGAGGAAGACGTTGATCAGAGACAGATCGTTCTTAAGTAAGCTGACTTGATCCTCTACTCCATATAGCAATTTTGCTTCTTGGGTGAGCAACTTAGTCAAATTCTCCAATAGGAACGTCACTACATTGTCTGCCATATTTACTTATTTCCCCTCCCTTGTGGGTAAACACTTAAAACTTCTATAAGACTAACTAGCCACACCACCAACCACAACAACAATAATCACCACCACCACGCCATTACCATGCCACACTCAACAACAACCACCAAAACCCAATAACATTAAATCAACAACCACCGCAAATCACAACACAACCACCACCCAGAAACAGCAAAACGCTCCCAAAAACCACCACCAACAACCAAAGAACCACTGCCACACAGTTAAAATCGCACCCATCAACCACCACGTCTGAAGAAAGCCACGAGCGACAAACGCTGTGACCAAACCACAAACCAAGAACTAAACCATGAAGCAAGCCACAAAGCAAACCCAGATCGGAACCACTGCCACCCTAACCTAAATTGGGAAGAAAACCCAACAAAAATTAACCCATGAAGCCCATGAATTTATAACAAACACCATGATCCATTCCCAACAAACCCAATCAACAAAAACCCCAAAAATCTAAGCCAAATGCGAAAGAGAGAGAAAGAGAGCTGCAAAGAAGAGAAAGAGAACTCGCCGCCACCGTGTCGCCGCCTTGGACCTGATCTGATCAGGCCGGTGGATTCACGGTGAGAAGAGGGAGGAAGAGAGATGGGTTGAGAATTTTTCGGTAGAAGAGAAAGGGTATTTTTCGGTATTGATTAGGCAGAGAAAGAGAAGAGAGAGAAGACAAGATTTTACCTTCACCAACGGTTGGGCTTGCAACAACGACGGTGGAACCGTGAGAGGAGGAAGGTTACGTGGGTTTCATCGGCAGTATCTCTCTCTCTTTCCTTCAGCTGTAGCTCTCTCTCTTGTCCTTCAGCTTGGCACGAGTAATGAGAGTGAGTAAGGAGAGTGGAAATGAAATGAAGGTAAAAAGTTTACATACTGCATTTAAAAAAATTTTTACAATAAATTATAAAGGATAGAATGTTATTAATTTTATTTTTTAAAAAAATTTTATTCATTTATAATAATTAATAATAATTTATTACTTAAAATTTATTATAAAAATATTATAAATATCACATTTTTCTAAAATTAATTCATAAAATAAAGTTTAGATATGAGGTGGTATTTTACGGTCAACTAAAATATATTTTTAGTTTGACTATAATTTCATGCGTTGCCAAAGAACATCAATGGTGTAAAGCATTTTCCAAATTTTATTTACACCTGAAGATGAATTAATTAATGTTACTCTAGTTTCACTGTAAATAATTTTTTGTTGTAAAAAATAGTCAAGCGTAAAATCAAGCCAAAGCCAAGTAAAATGTCTTAAGCCTACATCTTCAGCTCCTTACACATGTTCAGCTCTCTCGTGTACAAACCATTCTCAGACATGACCACCATAGCTGAAGCCATTGCATCGCCGCCTACGGCCTCTCATCACCGCTATCGCGATGGTGGTTTCCTTTACCTTCATCTGTTATGATCGGTATCTCTCTCTCTCTCTCTCTCTCTTTCGGTAAAGCCACCATGGCAGTGGGTTCCTCTCAAGTTCCGATCCGACTTTTAGGGTCGTGGGTTTTTGGATTTTCTAGCAGAGAACCCCGATCAACAAGCCAAACGGGTCGTCGGTTTTGGGGTTTTTTTTTTAATCTGTATTTTGGGTGGTTGTTAGGGGTGGATTTGGTTGGATTTGGTTGGATTTGTGCTGAATTTTTGGTTTAATGCTCAGATTTGTGGGTTGATAGTGGCTGATCTGTGTTTTGTACTCCAAACACTTGAAATTTTTTTCAATGCAAATGTTTTACAGTAAATGTTTTTATGGACCTACCCTCTCTTTCTTTTCTCTCGGCAACTCGGTTCTAATGTCTTTCCCCTTATTCCATTGAGTCGCAGCATTTGAATTTCCACATCCCCTAAAGCCCAATATGAGCCACGAATCTAACAATCGAAAGAGAGGCCGGGAGCCCGAAACCCCCTCTGTCTCCTCTGTTAGTAACGTTGAGCTCATCAACGGTGGAGAGTTGATGGACGGCGTGGGAGCAGCGGTGGTCCCGGCAATGGACGCGGTGAAGAAGCTGTTCGGCGAGCACACGGAACTGGAACTGAGAAATTCAGCCCTTGGAGGAGGATGGAACAACCACCAATACGATCAAGAATGGCATTCAGCACTTGTTGGACTTGAAGATGCTGAAAAGGAGCTGGTAGCCCGATTGTTGGACGACAATGAAAAAAGCCTCCGTGTGATTTCACTGGTGAGTGAAGAACCACTTGGCAAGACAGCTCTGGCAAGGAAAGTTTATAACAGACTAGACATTCGTCAGCATTTCAAACGCCGTGTGTGGGTTCGTGTTCCCAAGGATTTCGCATATAAGGATGTCACATATCGGGGTCTGTTGATTATGATACTCAAACAGATTGGACTTCCTCCATCGTGGGCTTCACAGCGGGCTCCTGAGTTTATGACATTGCATTTTGAGTCAATGAGCGAGGAGGAAATGTCTGCTATGCTATACCAGATTCTAATGAAAGTCAGGTTTCTTATAGTCTTAGATGATGTCTGCACGGTTGATGTGTGGTTCATGCTTGCATATCCCTTTGCGAACGTCTCGAATGGAAGTAGGATCATCCTCACTACCCGTGACTCTAATGTAGCGTCGCATGATGATTTATGGAATTCTCGTTTGAATCTTAGGCGTTTATCTGATGAGGGGAGTTGGGCATTGTTCTTGAAGAAAGTAGGTAGACCACAAAATAGCTCAGACATAAACAACTTCAGAGAAGACATTTTGAGAATATGTCACGGTTTGTCTCCAGCAATCATGCTACTGGGAAGAGTGTTGTCAACCATGGAATCAAGTGAGTGGTCAAGAGTGATTGATCTGGTAGTGGCGGCACACTTTGGTAAAGGTCAATTACCTCTCTCGAATTTTGTAGTTTTGAGCTATCAAATGCTACCATATGTGTTGAAGCCATGTTTCCTTTATTTGGCTGTATTTCCTAAAGCATATGAGATCCCCATAAGGAGGCTGTTGCACCTGTGGCTTGCACATGGATTTGTTCAAACATCACCTGAGGCAAGCGTCACCGAAGATGTGGCCAAGAAATATTTGGAAGAACTAGTGTGTAGAAACATGATTGAAATAGTAAGATGGAAGCCAGATGGAACCCCAAAAACATGTCATATGCCATGTTATCTCTATGATGTGTTCTTGCCAAAAGCTAAAGATATAGGATTTCTTGTCCACCATGGCAAGTCAGAATGTACATCTGCAGACTCGCTTGAATTTCTACAACCCTTTGTTTCTTTCAACACCAGAAAACGTGATACAATCAAACCTCTACAACCCTTTGTTTCTTTCAACACCAGAAAAAGTGATACAATCAAACCTGTGTTTACGAAAATAATCAATACGGGAGGGTTTTTGATGCCGAAGGTGCTCGATTTGGAGGGTGTCTTCAAACCTGTGTTATCTGAGAAACTTGGTATCATGGTTAATTTAAGGTATTTGAACTTGCGGTGGACTCTTTTAAACTCAATTCCCGCATTTATTGGGGATCTACCACGCCTGGAGATTTTAGATTTGACGCGCACTAAGATAACCATTTTGCCATGTTCCATTTGGGAGGCAAATAACCTTCGACTTCTTTACATGACCCGTGTCAGGGTATCCGCCATTTCGAAGCCATCAAATCAGCCTCCGACCAACCTTCAGGTGTTAAAGGGGCTCATTATTGGACGTAAGCACCCCGGTATATATGGCTTGGATAGATGCACTAAACTTAGAAAATTAGGTCTGACATGCTTCCATTCAAAATCAGCGCTGAAAACAGCCCAGTGCCTTTCAAGACTCGACAACCTTCATACCCTAAGGTTGACGTCAAGCGGTGATCTTTTAAACCTCATGTTGAGTCCTATAAAAGATCATCAGTCTCTCTCAAACTTATATTTGTTTGGAGGGATAGAAGATCATCGGATAGGTAACCTTCCTCGAAACCTCAATATCCTTACATTGTCGGCGTCTAGACTCACAGAAGATCCAATGCGGGTGCTAGGGAAGTTGCCTCAGCTAAGAGTGCTCAATCTTTTCAATCACTCCTATCTAGGGCAGGAAATGACTTGTCATGCTGATCAGAACTTTCCTGAACTCCGTGTCCTGAAATTGTGGATCCTAGGGAAACTAGAGCTGTTGACAGTTGAGAATGGTGCCATGCCACAGCTTCGAGAATTAGGAATCAGAGTTTGTAAAAAACTTAGAAGTTCAGAGGGATTAGATCAGCTCCCAGCCTTGAAGGAATTGATTTTAAGAAACATGCCGCAGGATTTTGTGGAAGATGCAAGAAGAAGGTTGGGTAATGAGAAATTATTCATCAAACAACTATAATACTATGCATGCGATCCATGTAAGTTTTATTCTGTTTCTGCCGTAGTTCAATTTTTTTCTTTTTTCTTTTTGATTTAAAATATGCGTGTGATTCATGTTTCCTAAAGAGCAATTGCTGGTCTTACACTACATAACAAAAATGCTAGCTAAGAGTTGGTTCAACTGTTTTACCAATGCACATTAGGTATGCTGAATTTGTAGTCCATCAAACCTCTTGAGTTATACCATCGTTTTTAACTCTCCAAAGTAAATTTCCAATCTATATTTTTTTTAAAGATAAAGAGAACATATTAGATAGATACATATGCCTAATCTGAATGAAATATAGTATGCATCATTTGAGTGGACCATGAGTTGGATTAGGCAATATGATAGGTAGAAACTGGATACCACAAGAAATTACTTAGCGGTGCAAGATTTCTTTTCTTCCCTTTTTGAAAATTACTCAGAAAACTAATATGATATTCCCTCAATCCTTTGTTTTTGCCATCAAATCTTAATGACATTGCATATAATAAGGAGCTTCTAAATAAATTGATGTTTTTAATGCAGAGGGTTAATGTTCATGCTGCCTTCGGAGGAACAACTGTCAAGAGTTAAAGAGCTGCAAAATTTTGCAGTTCTTCACAGTTCTTTTATGTAAAATAAGTAGCAACTTTTTTTTTAACTTTTTTTTTTTTTTTTGAGAAGGAACTTTATTTTTAACTTGTGTTTGCTTAGTTCAATAAAGCTGAGTTGTATCTTTATGAAGCGGTCCATATATTATGCTGAAATGATGGACTTTCATGTATAAATATAACTTATGCAGGGACAGTTCAATGTACAATTCACATAAGTCAAACACACCTACCTCATTCATAAGCTGAGTCGTATCTTTTTTTTTTCCCCAATTAAATCATTCATATAAGTCTCCACACTTTTTTAGCTAAACTAATATATATATATATATATATATATATAAAATAAAAAAATAAAAAAAACTCTAGTTTTTCTTGTGTAATTAATCATTTTTCACATACACTTATCTCAGCCTCAATGCTGTGTCCCCAATTTCATTTAAATATTCATTTTTCCTCTATTCTTTCAACCCCAACAGCAAACCACTTTCTATCTCCAATCCCTTTCATCATTTTCTGCCACACACCATCACACAGCCACCATTCGATGGGCATGAGATCCGCAATCAGAAACCCGCACACCGTCACATAGCCAAAACACCTTCGCACAGCCACTGCCTCACATATTTCCTTACTTATTTGATCATTTCTAACATATTTAAAGGGTTTAAACTTTAAATTAGTTAATTAATTTAATTTAGTTTTTTATGTGCACCAAAAAAATAAATAAATAACTAAAGAGATTTTTTTTTTTTTTTTTATTGACATTTTGAGCTTCCCTGAAGGGGAAAAACATTTTCCCCATTGACATTAATTTGACCAAACTTTTTTAAATTAAAGTTAAAAATATTGTACCTTAATTTGTCCTTTGGTTAAGGGTAGATTTCCAAAATTATCGTCCACTTATCCTTAAAAGTTTTATTAAACCCAAAATTACCGTACATGTTTATCTCATAAATTTGGATGCAAAGCATAAGTGAGAGGGGACAAAGTTTTTCTCCAAATTAGTTTGGAGAAAAACTCTTCAAACTCCTATATCTTTTTATTAGATGTAAATTTTGAAAATCTTACCATTAGATTTCATGTTCTTTATGTTTTTAAAATACATGTCAAATTTTGTTCAAATTGGATGTGATTTACTATTTGATTAATAAACTTACTTTTTATACATAATTTTAGACCTCAAAAACTTGAATTTGAATATTTGATTGATAATATAGTTATTGATTTTTGATCTTCTTGAAATTTTACAACCATAGAGGATATAATAAAAATGTGCAATTCAACGGTTAGCTTTTCAAAATTTACATCCAATAAAAAGATATAAGATGAGTTTTAAGGATTTATCTCCAAACTAGTTTGAAAAAAAAAAAAAAAAACATTTTTCATTCAACATATGATGTGTTGAACCTACTAACAAACACTCCAAACACATTACAGACAAATGTGCTTCTTTTTTACAACCAAATTGCTCCAAAATCCACCAACTTTCAACAATACTCAAAAATTTTAAATTCTTTTTTGTTATGCTTTGAACAATTGACACTTCAGTTTGTAAAGTCTATATAGTAAAATTTGTAAAATCCCTAATATCATTATATCCAAAAGAAAACTGCTACAAACTGAAGTGTCAATGAATGCAATTAACACCATCCACAACATAATAAAATCACTTTTATGTTAAATCAAAGTAGTAATTTTTTTTTTCTAGCATTATCCAATCGCAAAGGCTAAAACTACCACCAATTTTAATAATTTTTAATCAAAATGTTCATGCGAGTTTAACTTTCTCAAGTTTTCTTAGAAACCAAATAGTACAATCAAACAAGAAATTGTTTGGGGAGAGAGAGAGAGAGAGAGGGTACCTCCATGGGGAAGAAGAAAGAGTTGCTCGTGAGGAATTAGGGTTTTGGAAGTGAGGAGAGAGAAAGTGATGAAGAGTTGTGGTTGTGCGTGATAACAGAGGAGGAGAGAGAGAACGGTAACGATAACAACAATGATGATGGGATTGGGGAAGAAGAAGAAGAGTGGTGGAGGTTAAGCATTTTAGAGGAGAAAATGGGTGTGCATGATAACGACGACCATATGCTAACGATGCTTTTTCCTTTAGAGATTGAACAAATACATTCCTCTCTCTCTCTCTCTCTCTCTCTCTCAATTCAAAATTCTCCCACCTAGCCACTTTCTACTACTATATTTTGGCCAATTTGCCATCCATGCCCACTCAAATACACTCGACATGTGTCATGTACTTCCTTTTAAGTGAAATATGATCGAGTAATGTTACAGTCACTAATTTTTTACAAAATTTTTATAAATTATTGATGTGGCAAATTTTTACTAGTTCTCTTCTAAGTCTACTACTAATATCACTGTTTTACTTACTAATAATCACTCATTGATGTGCATGAAATATATACAATAAAATACTCTTATATTTGCATATTTAGCCTTACTTTTGTAATTGATTATAAGTTAACTTTATCTTATAAATAATAGAGGCTATTCACATGGACATACTACAAAGTGGGCCGATTTTCAAATGGAAGTGCCAAACCTGGAAGAGATCCAGTCCAAGTGTGAAGCGAAGCAAAGAGAAAACAAAAGCCAAGTCCAAGTGAGTAACTTACACAAGCAGAGGCTAGGCAAGTCCAGCAAGGCGTGAAAGGAAAGAAATAAGAAGTGAGGCCTAAAACCATATTGACGTGGATGAAGTTTACAAGAATACAAGTTTTCCAAGTCAAGCAATTAGGTCTATCACTAAAAAACAAAGTCAACGTGTTATGTGAATATGAGGAGCAAAAGAGAGCTCCACGATAACACTGTGACTATTTTTTTTTTCTCTCTCTATTTTATTTATTTAGTTTAATACTTAGTATTTTATTTTTGTGTTCTCTTTCAAATACTATGAGTAGCTAAATATTCAGTTAAAGTTGAGGATGAAATCTTATTAAGGATTATCAGTAATATGTGATCTGATTTTTCCCAGAGCAGTTGTTCTTTAATGATTAAAATTGTTCTTGCTTCATCTCAATTGACTAAGATAGAATTCTAGATATGAGTCCAATAATATTTTTCTCATGATTTAGGATTTATCTTAATTAACTGAATTCTTGGTTTTATAATCATATGATTTTAAAATTAGATTTTTTTTTATTTGTTTGGTTACAGATGCAATTGATGATTTGATTTTATACATAAAAAGTAAAGAATAGCTTGCTTTAGATTTTTTAAACATAAGTTTTAATGATAATAATAATAGTAATTGTTGTTGTTGTTGACAATATAAAAAAACAACAATATAAAAATAGTAAATAATAATAATAATAATATATCACAACAATAATTAAAATAACAATAACAATAACAAAAGTAGATCTTTATGCTCAAGAACAATTGAAACATTTCTAAAATAATTTGAATCAATCCAAAAATAAATATGCCATATGTTATTTAGTGGCTTCTCAGGTAGTCTCACAATTAGAAAAAAAGATCCAAAATCAATCCCCCCCCCCCCCAAAAAAAAAAAACAAATTCACAATTGCAAGATTCACCCCTATATTTGAAATTTAATTTAATGCTAATTTAAAATTTTGAAATTGACAAAGAATCTTCAAAAAAAGGTTTATATTTATAAGAAAATCAAGAGAAAATTTTCTATATATATATATATATATATATATATAATTTAATGAAAATAAAATATGATTTTCATAAATTCTCAATTGAATGTGTAATTTTTTTTTAATGCTTTAAAAATTACAATCACTAATTAGTAGATTTTCTCTCCTTTGGTTATAATAATTGTAATCTGTGTGAAAACCTGTATGAATATGATCAGATGAAATTCTTAATACCTTTTAGTCTAGTGAAGAGATAGTTAATACCATAACTGTGTAAACAAAAGTTATGACTTACCCATGGGATCATTAGCAACTCTGTGACTTGCCTTTCACATTTTAGCACCTAGCAATGGCACATGTACCAATCATGTCAGTTGGTATAGATAGAAGTAAAATTTCTCTTGGTAAGTAATACTATATAAATTAATCATTCCCTTTTTTGCCTTTTGGATATGTTGGTAGAATTTGCCATTCTAAAGGAGTAAGATAATTCTTGAGCTGATGTGCAAACACCCTTTCCTCTCTAAAACCTTCAAAGTTGAAATCTAAAGAGTGATTCCTCTTGTCTCTGCGGAAACTATAAGTTCAAATTTTTCTTCTAAGCAATTTTTTAGCCACTGCCATGCTGTATTGCGGTAATTGTTATGCTAAAAGCCATTTTTGATCAGCATTTAGAAAAGGAAAAGAAAAAAAAAAAGTAGAAAAAAAAAATGAGAGAGAGCTTTGCAATCATTCTACATGAAACATATGGGAACAAAGAATATTACAGTAGCTTATAGTCGTTATATGATTATGGGAAACCATGATTATATAACAATTGAAATTATTAAGATAAACATTGGTACTTAGCTTTTCTTTCCCCTTTTGTTCCGTAATTATGGAAAAAAAGGAGTATTGAGATAAGGGAGAAATGCAATCAGCCGCTTCTTCTTCTTCTTAATGGACTTAAATACCTATAGTGTCATGTACTCTCCTTTAGAGTTATCTTTTTCCAACCTACTATGTAGCGATTAAAGCGACCATTCATATGTAGTTTTAATCATATAGTTTTTTTAATACTACTACATATATATTGTCTTATAAATCAACACATAATGGGTTGAAAAAATAGCTTTAAACTGATTTGTAGCCAAACTTTGTTCGTGATGTTATGGATACCACAAAATTTAATACGTAGATCTTACAAAATGATGTGTCACAATCATGATTGCGTAAAAAACAAGTCAAACATTCATTTATTACGTAGTTTAAACATGCATACCAATCACATTAACTGTCACATCAATTTGTAAATTTTATGTTTCTTCTCCTCAAAGTAATGTGTAATGTTAGGGATACAATTATTTTCATTTTTTTTTTCTATAATTCAATAATTATTATGGGTGGATTTGAACCATAGACTACAAGGTGTTGATTGAGATACCAGCTCCTAACCTTTTCAAAACTTTTCTACTACTTTGTATAGGTGATATGTTGTTAATAGAAAGACATCACTTTTATGTTGGGCCATAGATTTTTATATACACCAAGCATATCATTGCAATCTTAAAGATTGTCAAAAACATTTGTTCATCAATACTCTTTTTTTCCCTAATGACTAATGAGATTGCTGGGCTTGTCTAAATCTGGTCGTTGCCTCACGGGCTTTGTAATTGTTGTGTTCGAATGGACTTTCTCTGCCTAATACTTTTTTAATACATTGGAGGCCCATTAAGATTTTGGCTACATATAGATGACCTAGAGGTAACATTTTGGCCATAGGGTCTTGGGATGCTCTTGTTATTGTACAGATAATAAGATCAATTCTAGTTCTTTCAACTTCATCAATTGTGCTAGTTAGTAGTTACACTAATATATATATATTTTTAATAAAAGTGCCAATTAATTCAAGTATTCCATGGAGAAACAGGTGTACAATTACCCACATTCTAAAAGCTAATCATTGCCTTGAAGAAACAATTCTACCTTGTTGTGTGAGCCATATGAGACATAATATAGTGACTTTTAAGAGATGCAATATTGACAAGATACTGAAAATAACAAACCGATTGGCTCAACAAATCTTGAAGAAGAAAACCAAGCATTTTCATAATAATTCCATCCAAACAAGGCCTCAATTTTTTAGCTAGTATTTAGGTGATATATTAGGTAGGAAAAGGTTAACAAATGGCTTAAGGACATTAGTTTTAAAAAATAAAATAAAATTTTATGAAAGAAAAAAAGTAATTGATTTTTTTGACAACTTTTTTATATATCTAATAGTAGTGGTATCAAAACTTTCTAAAATGGTTCATTAATAAATGCCCTAGGAGCACTTGCTAACCAAAACAAGGAATTGACTTCCTTCAACTAGAGCCAAATTCAAAGAAAGACACAATAGCCTTGACCACATCTCTTTGAACAATGGACCAAGAGATTTAAAGAATTTAGTTGTAAACCTAATACCCAATAGGATTTAAAGATGTATCCCCTTCATAAAAAATAGAACATATTTAACCTCGTCTGGTGTAACGTTTGAGATAAGGTGCTCTCTTTGCTTACATGAGATTTGCGAATTCAACAAAATAGAAACTCTTAGTAAAACAAGGATCAAGAAATAAGGATTGAGGACCTAGGAGTTGCTTATAGAAATTCACATCAAGTTTTTTCAATTGTATTGAGCCGATATCAATGCCCTTCCCTATTCATTCTTTAAGTTCTTGACTAAAATTTTCAAAATTCTAGTATTTACAAGTTACAACTTTGTTTTTGTTTTTTTTTTGGGGGGGGGCGCCTGTTTTGGTGGTGGGAATAGAATAGAATTCTGGTCCTTAAGATTTAGCCAACTAATTTTGGACTTTGGCTTCAAGAATGCTTCCTTGGCATTACTAATGGACACATAGTTGTACAAGGACTCTTTTTTCCTTTGCAATAAGATTGAAGTTCCCTCGAAAGGATAACAATTGGTTTTTTAGTTTTTACCGTTATAAATCCAACCTAGTCCTCTCAACCCTTTGCCTAACATTGCCAAACTTCTCTTTGTTAACTATTTTCTGTACCGCTTTGATTGCCTTGAACTTTGAGTAGAGTTGAAACGTATGTGAGAACCTGCACATCACAATGACAACTTAAATTATCAATTCTACCAATTAACAATACTAACAATAACAATAACAAGGCTTCATGCTCAAGAAGATTTAAACATTAATAATGATTATATCTAAATAATAAATGTATCAACAATTCGGTCTCAATCGATGCAAGTATATTACAATGGACTAACTAATTATCACCCATCATCTAGTGGTTTCAATACTTTGTTTCTCATGCTATGTATCCGACACTTGTACTGGCATAACAACTAGTGCTAACATAATATGGTAGGTGCACTAAACAATCGCTTAGTCTCTTCTTCACAGAAATTAGTTTAGCCAATGATGTTTTTCCATAATAATCCATCCATCCATCCAATTTTACTGTCACTTATGTCCTATTGCCTTTCACATTTAAGCTTTTTTTTTTTTTTTTGGTGCATTATTAGTAAGTTTTTGTACGTAAGTGTGATATATCATCTCATTGACAGTACCCTAAAAGGCGTAAGCTTCGCATTGACAATTTGACATTAGAGAAGAACATGTTAGATTATTATATTTCCAGGTCTTCTAAAAGAAAATGTTATATATCCTACTAGTCAATATTTTATTTTTTACTAGTGTTATTTCCTTTATTTTTATCTTTATCTTACAACTAAATTTTAAAGTTCAATCTTTCTTTTAAGAAAATACCTGGCCGAGATCAATGCCCCAAATCAACGATTTGTTGAATGCCCCTTTGTCACTGGGGCATGTCCATAAATTATCATCTTCACATATATTTTTAATTCGTGAGAGAGCCAACCATGCAGTTAAAGTTCTTGTTGAAAATCCTATTAATGTTCCAACTACCTGTAACAAACAGTACAACGTGTAAAAAGATGAAACGAGTGGATTATCAGTCATGTTTTATGTAGATAAGTTATCCTTCCCTGGATAATGAACTATAATATATTAAATTACATGCAACTCTAACTTTCAAAAAACCAACTAGCCTCATCAAGATCATTATTGCATTTTCTACAAATTTTATGTTCTTCTTCTTCTTTTTTCCCTCTTATGACTCAACTTTAATTTTTTTTTTTAAGAGGATTGTGACATATGAAATTATGTGCAGCTCTAATTTTTGAAAACCTACATTTGGAAATAATAATAATCATAGTAATAAATATTATTATTAACAACAAAAACAACAAAACAATAAAAATAACAATAATAAAATAGATATTATGCTCAATGAAAATTGAAACATATCTCAAATGATTTGGAATTGATCTCCAACAATGAATTCTCCATGCTATTCAGTGGCTTCTCAAGTAGTCTCTCAATTAGAAAAAGAATCACAATCAATCTCTCACCCCCCCCCCCCCCCCCAACAAATTCACAATTGCAGGATCCACCCCCTAGATTTGAAATTGAGTGTAATACTAATTTAACATTTTGAAATTGACAAAGAATTTTTTTTTAAGGTTTATATTCATAAGAAAATCAAGATAAAAGAGAAAATTTTCTCAAAAAAAAATTGATTTAATTTAATGAAAATAGTATATTTTTGCAAATTATCAAGTGAATACCTAATTTTTTAAAATGCTTTAAAAATTACAATCACTAATTAGTCTATTTTATTTCTCTTTGTGGTTATTACTTGTTATAACAGCAGATTGTGCGTGAAAACCTGCATGAATATGAGCAGATGAGATTGTTAATACCTTTTTGTTGAGTGAAGAGATGGTTAATACCATAACTGTGTAAACCAAAGTTGTGACTTGTCCATAGGATCATTAGCAACTTTGTGACATGCCTTTCACATTTTAGCACCTGGCAAAGGCACATGTGCCAACCATGTCAGTTGGTATAGGTGGAAATAAGAATTCTCTTGGTAAATAACACAATAAATCATTTCCTTTTTTGCCTTTTGGATTTGTTGGTAGAATTTACCTTTCTAAAGGAGTAAGATGATTCTTGAGCTACTGTGCAAACACCCTTTCCTCTCTTAAAGCTTCAATGTTGAAATCTAAAGAGTGATCCTTCCTGTCTCTGCAGAAACTATATGTTCAAATTTTGTCTGCTAAACAATTTTTTAGTCACTGCCATGCTGTATTGTGGTATTTGTTATACTAAAATCCATGTTTGATAAGCATTTAAAAAAGTATAAAAAAAAAAAAAAAGTAGGAAAGAAAATATGAGAGAGCTTTGCAATCATTCTGCATGTAACATATGGGAAACAAAGAATATTGCAGTAGCTTATAGACGTTATACTGAAAAATTAATTGACAAATGTAACAATCCTAGTAGCATACTTTATTGGTTCCCTTCTATATTTTTCCCTTTCACTTTTTCTTTTTCCTTTCCAAATAAGAAAATAGAAAGATACTCTAAGCAACATCCTTTCTGCATATATAATTGCTGGTACAATGAGTTGGCGACATTGCATTTGATCCATTAACAAACAAACAATAAACTTTAACCCAACATAAACTGTAACAATCATTGTCAGTGAAAGATAAAGTAATTTTTTTAGCTAAACTACTAAATTCTAATTAACTTTTAACTTGTATGGTATGTTATATTTATTTAATAAGTGGTAGGATATGGCTAGTGAATTCAATAGTAAATATTTATTCAAAGTTGTATTTAGCACAAGTGACTGAGGCATGCACCATATCTAGCTTAATCATCTAAGTGACAGGTGCCTTTTGACAGGAATCCTGGAAACCGAGCCAGTTTTATGCTGATAACAAAGTAAGGGGCCACTGTAGTAATATAATCCTATCTTAATCATGGCTTTAGCTTTGTTTACACTCCCTTGCAAGCAAGGTACAACAAGGCTTTATTCCATCTTCTTATTATATAAGGCTAAGATTGCGTAATTGAAAAACCATGCACACAAACCAAGTATATCCTTCTCTTGCTTATTGATATCCCAAATAAGCTTGGCCAGTACACAGCCTGCTCCCAAAGATGCAGCACATGATTAAGAGTGATCACAGGATGTTCTCAGCATCTGATGATAGTACAATGATGAAGCAAATTCAGGCAACACATGCTCCTGATGGTCGTGAACTTGATGTCAACCCTTTTCTCCATATCATTGAGGATATCTTGCGTCGTGCCAATCCTATCATTGATGGTGGTTTCCATGTATTACTCTTTCCATTTTCTCTTTTTGCTATGTTAGTTCACTTGCACTTGGCCTTATTGCCTAGTTAAAAAAAATGCAAACAAAATAACATTCAATGATTTTTATCATTGTTATTCTTAGTAACTGATATGATGTTATACTATGCAGGGTACTCAAGAACATGTCGATTATGTGGAGGACAGTGTTAGTCTGGCTGGTTTTGATGGCATTCTTGAAGCACTGGCTTACATCATACATAAAATTTCCTGCGAGGTTTATTTTGAGACCTGAGTCAAGATATTCTCAACTTTTATCATATTCCACTCCTGTGCCACTCTGTTGCTAATAAAAAATGCTTTTCATACTAACAGTCTAATAACTCTTCTACGGAAGCAAAACAAATACTTTCTTATCCTCTCTTTTTATGGGAAAAGCTTCTCTCCAAAAAGAGAGTACTTCTCTGAGGTGCTTTCATAGCACACTTCTTTGCCATTGATAACAAACAGAAACATGTATACACTAAGCAATTGCCTTTTATGTCTAGTGCAATTTAACTTTTGAATGAACATAATACCCTCTTAAAAAATTAATGTATTTATGTGTCTGTGTGTGTGGACTGTGGATGCTCATGTTGCAAATTGAGATTTTTTCTTTTTCAAAAAAATTATTTTTATAGTTACTCTTTCTTTTCTTTTCTTTTCTTTTTTTTTTTTTTTTTTTTGGAACATCCCTCTATTGACCAAATGATCATTTTTAGTTGCCTATTAAAGTAATCAGCTAATTGCCTAATTCCATGCTAAACTTGAGAAGATTAAGCCTTTCCAGCATAATCTGATAGGATAATCACTAGTTCAAAGTACAAAACCACATCTTCATCAGTTAAGGCTAATCTCTTGTGCGCTAGGCTGTGTAATTTATGGTTCTAATGATGCCATCCGTTGCTGTTTAACTTGGCTTATTCAAGTGAAGTTTTTATTCCCCTCTTACTAAATTACTGGAACAAATGAAATCAGGTGAATGATTTTTACATATTTGTTACCAGATATCATGTAAATGCTCTGGTGGTGGAGATGCGCATGCAACAACTATGGTGTTATTCAACACCCTTACGAGCTATAGTTGGGATGCAAAAGTGGTTCTCTCACTAGCAGCTTTTGCTGTGAATTATGGGGAATTCTGGCTCGTAGCTAAACTTTCCACAACAAATCCACTTGCCAAGTCCGTGGCATTCCTTAAGCAGCTGCCCAACATCATAGAGCATTCAAACTCTTTGAAACCCCAGTATGATGCACTTAAGAAACTCATCAAGGCCATGATGGATTTAACTAGGTGCATTGTTGAGTTCAAGGAGCTACCACCTCAGTACATTTCACATGACACACCCGCAATGTCAACTGCCATAGCTCATATCCCTGCTGCTTCCTATTGGATCATTAGATGCATAGTGGCTTGTTCCTCACAGATTGCAAGCCTTATTGGTTTGAGACATGAGTAAGTCTTCCATGATCAAGCAAGCTCAATCAATTTTATATGAATGCCATATGTAGATATATCATATATGACACCCTTTCTATGCTGCTTTTAGGTATACTGCATCAACCACTGAAGCATGGGAACTATCAGGCTTGGCTCATAAGGTCAACAATATACACGAGCACCTCAAGAAGCAACTCGCTCTCTGCTATCAACATATAGGTGGGTCGTTAACATTCATGTACTCAAAATCATATTACATAGACAAGCTAATCAGTTCAAATTCTTGAAGAATACTCTTTATCTTTTCGAGAAACCAGTGGTGTATCAAGGACTAACACGAGGAAACAATGAACTTTACTGTGTTTACCTCCCATACTATATTTTATCAATTTTTGAAAACCAATTAATCATTGAGGAATTAATTTTATTTCAACTTAATTACCAGTTTTTTTTTTTTTTAACATCTACCATGGGATGCAGATGAGAAGAGACATCTAGAATACTATCAAAATCTCGTCCACCTATTTGAAACACCACATCTTGATAATATGAAGATTCTCAAGGCATTGTTAAACCCCAAGGATGAGCTGCAACCACTGGTGATTGGTTCAACCAAGACAAGGGTTTGTTCTCAAATCACCTTTTCATTAACTAAGCTCAATTTTTAGCTTGTAAATATAAAACAGTTGAGTTCTCTGTTGGCACAAACAGGCAAACCTTGAAGTACTAAGGAAGAAGCATGTTTTACTGCTCATATCAGATCTTGATATCTCCCATGAAGAAGTTCTCTTTCTTGATTCTATGTACAAGGAGCCGAAAAGGCCAGAGATCCAATATGAATTGGTGTGGCTCCCAATTGTGGACAGGTTGACCCCTTTGAATGAAGAGCATCAACGTATATTCGAGCATTTGCAGTCAATGATGCCATGGTATACTGTGTACGATCCTTGGATCATTGAAACAGCAGTCATTAAGTATATCAAGGAAGTGTGGCATTTTGCAAAGAAGTCAATTCTAGTGGTATTGGATCCACAAGGAAATGTGGCTTCCCGGAATGCACTTCACATGGTTCGGATATGGGGAAATCATGCCTTCCCTTTTACTAGTGAGAAAGAAGATGCTTTATGGAAGTTGGAAAATTGGAAGCTTGATCTACTTGTTTATGGCATTGATGTAGAAATACCAGATTGGGTATGTCCATGTTCACAACCTTCTACTCATGCTTTTGCATACTCGTATGTGTGTAACTACTTATCTACTTATTTACACTAACAATACATGTGGTGATGGATACTAAAGGTTTGTACTCGTGTGTGCATATATATATGCACTTTTTTTCTTATTAACTCACTAATTATAGTACTAATATGTAGCTTCTTTCTTTACCAGATAGCAAAAGGGAAAGTTGTATGCTTGTATGGAGGTGAGGAAATTGCCTGGATCCGGAAATTCACAACTACAGCAAAAGCTGTAGCTGAGGCTGCTGGGATCGACTTAGAATTGGTTTATGTAGGAAAGAACAATGCCAAGGAGAGGTTGAAGAAAAATATTGCTACTATCAATGCAGAGCAGCTTAGTCACTACTGGCCTGACATCTCATCAGTTTCATTATTTTGGTCACGACTGGAAAGTATGTTGTACTCAAAATTGCAAAAGACTGTCGAAAATGATTACATAATGCAGGAGGTCATGACTATGCTTAGCTTTGATGGTAGTGATCAAGGATGGGCAATATTATTTAGAGGATCAGATGAAATGGCTAGGGCCAAAGGAGACTTGGCTCTAAGAAGCCTGCTAGAGTTCAATGAGTGGAGAGAGGATGCTGAGCTTAATGGTTTTGTACCAGCACTCAAAGATTACCTACAAAAACTTCACACCCCACAACATTGCAACCGCCTTATCCTTCCTGGGATTGATGGGGGCATTCCAGAGAGGGTGGTATGTGCAGAATGTGGCCGTCCTATGGAGAAGTACTACATGTACCGTTGCTGTACTGACTAGATGACATGGTTGAGCATGTTACTAATATGCATGTTTATTGTGAAAGCCCATTTTGTTATCTTGGTTAATTGGAATGATTGGTAGTGTGATCCCTCTGCATGAACTGTAGTATTTCTGTTCTAATAATGATGTTTGTGTGAAATGTCAGGACTCTAGGAACCATTTTGGGTAGTTGAGTCTGTGACTAATTAATAAAGTGTGCTGTGAGAATTTGGTATAAATGTACCGATACTTTGAAGGCCATATTTAGTAATAAAATATTTCTCTCTCTCTCTCTCTCTCTCTCTCTCTCTCTCTATGAGAAAAGGATCAATTTTCCGTGCCCTGCCAAAAGCTTTAAACTTATAATGAGTTTATAGTAACAAATATGTAAATCTCACCACAAATTGTATTTGGGGATCGACCATGCCTTTGTCAAGGCAACAAAATTGCCCTAAAAAAAATCTAGTAACTAAAATTTTAAGTTCATAATTTGAAACAGAGACAAAGAACTCATTTCATGTAGAGATCTCACATTGGAAACAATAAGAAATGCCATTTGACCTAAAGGTCATTCGCAACACGTATATACATAGTCATAATATGTTTGTTAGCATATTAAATGAAGTGAAATGCTAATGAGTGCTCTTAGGGCACTGGTTAATAATCTATTTAAAGAAAGTTTTTATGGAAAATGAAAAAAAAAAAAAAAAAAAAAAAAAAAGGTGATTAATATTTTGAAAGTTTTTTTCATTTCCATAAAAGTAATATCAAAAACTTTCCTAAAATGGATTATTAACTAGTGCCCTAAAGGCGCTCGTTAGCATTTCCCTTAAATGAAACATAGAAGACATGATCTTAAATGCTAGCTCCAAACACCTTGTTAAAAGCAAAAGGTTTAACCTCTTTAATTTTGCATTTAGCTTTTTTAACATCTTTCATTAAGTTTTTTAACTGTTACCCAATAGATCACAATAACTTATTTGGACTGTTACATAAAATATGGGTTATTATTGACAACTAGTCGCTAACTCGTGCGATGCACGGGAAAACTTTTGTATACAAAGATTTAAACATAGAAGACATGATCTTAAATGCTAGCTCCAAACACCTTGTTAAAAGCAAAAGGTTTAACCTCTTTAATTTTGCATTTAGCTTTTTTAACATCTTTCATTAAGTTTTTTAACTGTTACCCAATAGATCACAATAACTTATTTGGACTGTTACATAAAATATGGGTTATTATTGACAACTAGTCGCTAACTCGTGCGATGCACGGGAAAACTTTTGTATACAAAGATTTAAACAATTCTTTGTTTTTTCATCTTTGATTTCACATTAGGATTCCTATCCTTGATATGAAACATTAAATTACGAAATGGAAAATATAAATCAAACTTAAATTAAAATCAACATCCTCAAATATCAAATAAATGCTAAAATATCAATTTCCAATAAATTGAATGACAACTTTAAAATACTTTTTGTATTTTCTTCCATTGTTGTTCTTACATTCATTTGAAGTACCACTAATTTAAGCTTGTCAATAAAATACGTTGAGAATGTATTACGACATGCAGAAGTTAGATATCAAATTTGTAATTTTGCTATATTAAAAAAAAAAAAATGCACTTCTCAAGCTAAATTTTTTTGTCAGTTTCTATAACAAAGTCAAAAACTTTCTTAACTATGTAGAATTCCCATCTAAACTTGAGATTATATACATTTAATTATATTTGGAAAATAAATGTTTTTCCATTCAGCTTCCATCAGCTTCCATATACTTGAGAATCTCATCCTGTGCTTTACTTCCTCCAAGCCTGATCTCAGTGGTCTGCTTGGGCTTCTACTTTTCTGCAGTTTGTTGGGCTACAATCTTCGGTCTTTCCTTAAGCCTCTTGACTTTGATACGATCCTTCCACATTCGCCTTTCCAATTCTTTTGCTTCAATCTCTTCATCACTGGCTTACCCTTCTTAGGAATGATACCATAGACAAAGTCATGAGCTTTGCAAACTTCCATCAGCTTCAGCATATACTTGAGAATCCCATCTTGTGCTCTACTTCCTCCGAGCTTGATCTCAGTGGTCTGCTTGGGCTTCTACTTCTCTACAGGTTGTTGGGCTACAATCTTCGGTCTTTCCTTAAGCCTCTTGAGTTTGATACAACCCTTCCACATTCGCCTTATCTGCTATGTTGTCACACTTTAATTAAGTCATCAACTTCTAAATCCAAACTGTTGCCCAATGTGTCACCAACCAGTATAAGGTGGTTCATTGAATCAAATTACAACAACCCTCTGGTTGATGAGAAAAGTGCTTGGAAAAAAAACAAAACAAAATCTTTAATCTTACCACTTATTTTGTTTCAATCCCCAAGCTATACAGCCACTCTAGGACTAAAACGAAAAGTTGTACCAGGCTTCATAATAGCACAAGGTTCTGTTACATTGAACATCAAAATCAATCCACAGTCAAAAACCCAAATTAATTTTCTATTCCTACCTTATCTCGAAAACTAAACAAAACATAATTATTGTTGAAAGCTAATGAATTCACAAATATTGTGACAAATAGCCCCTTTTCTATATTCAATCAAACTCATCTTCCCAATGACCCCAAACCTATAAAAATCCCTGAAAAGTCTTAGATTGCAACAATTCAAATATTAATATACAAGACCCAACATCCTATAATAGATTTATAAACAAACCCACATCTCAAAAAAAAATTTAATAATAATAATAATATATAAAACCCCAATTCTCAGAATTTTCAAAAACTGAACCTTTTAAACAGATAGAAATGAATCAAACTCAAATTCTATAAAATTATTAAATTACACATAAAATAGGTCCACAACAGAATCAATTCAAAGGGCCAGATTAAGTTATACAACAATTTCAGTAGCCATAAAACAAAGTGGTTGACAAATGACAGCAAAAGTTATACTCTTACACTACATGTTCATTGAAATCACATAGGATAAGACCCAACCCGAATACTTACACACAAAAATGACAGAAAATACTTACACATACTTACACACATAGTCGTTGAAATCACACAAGAGAAGACCCAACCCAAAAATCTAGGCTCACATGATGCATGCAACGTAAATAAACTCAAAATTTTTAAATTAATCCCTTTCTACCAAAAAAAAAAAAAAAAAAAAACTGGCGCAAGCTAAACAACTAGACAGCGAAGCAAGCTACGCATCATTCTGTACAGCATATTGCTGCAACCTCCAACCTCCATATACAACACAAAGACTGATATTGTTACAGCAAAGGAGAACCCAAATTATAGCGAAATCACTTGTACAAAACTATACAAATGAATCCAGTCCATTCCATTAATTGGACTTAAGGGATATTAGAATTGAGACTCCAATTCTTGCATAAGACTCTATCAAGAATTGAGTCATCATAAATGGGGCCACTCTCCACCCTATTAAGTAGAGTATATGGAAAAATGAAATAGTAAAACAGTGGAATTAGAGACTTTTTTTTTTTTTTTTTTTGCTTTTGATAAATGAAATTACAGACATTACTTATCATGCAAAATGAACAAATCCAAAACAGGAAAAGGAAAAAAGAATAAGATACTTCCTACTTAACTTAGTCAAGGCAGCTAGGATAGGGAAAAGTTTTTTTCTTTATAATAACAAAATCCTTGCCCTACAGAATTTTAAGCAGATTTTGGTGTTCTTTTATTATGCATACTTTATACCAAGAATAGCTTATTGCATCAGGAATTTGTAAAAAAAGAATTTTTGTAGTCTATGAAACTTAGACTGTATGAGGTTTTTTTGAGTGTTTGAGTTTGGGCAAAAGAAAATTTTACAGATCTAAAAAATTATGCATATGTTTCCTAAAACTTCCTAAGGATCTAAGTAGACCCTTAATATTGTCCAAGATTGTTTCACATAAATTCTCCCAATAACCTAAGCTAGAAAAAATATATCATTGCATTAGTCTTGCATTGTGTTATGCTGAGAAAGAAAATAATGACTTGGGCAGAAGGAGAAATTTTAATACCTGAACTTGTTTGCAAGTAAAAAATTTCTTACCTCTCCCCAACTGGATAATCATCAAATAACCCTACAGGCACATTCAAAATTTGGGAATTACACTTGGAAATAACACAGAGAAAAAAAAATCTATAAAAGAAAAGAGAGAGTAGAAGATGGACTAACCACATCGTTTTTGTATTACCATTGCGCAAACAAATTTGGAGCTTCTCATATTGGTTTGTCATCACATGCAACTCTTGAATTTCGATCATTTGCAGCTGAAGAGAACAGAACATTCCATTTTATTGTTGCTTCTTAAAGTATAACTGGAAATTTAAGAGAGAGAGAGAGAGAGAGAGAGAGAGAGAGAGAGAGAGAGAGAGAGAGAGAGAGAGAGAGAGAGAGAGAAAACTGAAAGGGAATTTGGCAATCTTTGATAATTGTTTGGTCAATTCAATATGAGAAAACTTACAGCTGGGATCTGTCTTGGACCAATCTACGCAGCTAGGGACGAATTTTAATATTGGCATTACCAAAACATCTAATATGGGAGATTTTGGACCACTCTGATTCACTTTTTATTAATTGGGGGCAACCCCTCATATCATATGGGAAATAAGTTTACATGAATTGTTTAGCCTCTCTCATTAAACAATATCTACATAAACCCATATATGACTCACAGCACAAAAGAGTTAGAACTCCAATTAAAACACACAGTTGGCGTATCCCTAGCAAGAGCTATCCCATATGTTAACCAAACCAAATTGTTGAGGTATCCACACAACAATACTGCATGAAGAAATTGGAATCACACTAACCCATATACGACTCACAATACAAAAGAGGTAGAGCTCCAATTAAAAAACATAGCAATCAAAAATTCAACATCCTTAAAAAAATCAAATACAAAGAAAAATCAACATAACAATCATCCATATCATAGCATGAAAGAGGCAGTAACAAATTTTTAAAAGAAAAAAAAAATTCAATCAAAATAATATATTCCTTACATTGAATAATTATGCGGGGCAGTCACAAGAATAGAGCACAAATACCTGAATTGAATCATCCACCTTTTGTCAGTATTAATATATTGTGAGGAGAGGAAGAGATAAAAGAGGGAAGACAGAGAGACTGCTGTTATAGGCTGGCGTTAGCAAAAGCTGAAGGGTTGCCATTGAGGAATTGAAACCACTGAAAAATTAACACTAATGTAGGGTTGCCGTTTAAAAGGCGGGGAGACAAAAATCATGAAACATAGTAAACCAAAAGGTGAGGAAACTGAAGGGCATTTGAAACCGTGACACAAGCTGGGGCTTAGGCTTAGGCTTGGGCTTGAGCTTTATTGTGGAATTAAACTAAAAGGATTGGGCATTATAGCAGAGATAAGACAAAATTATTTTCATTTTTTTAGTATTTTAAAATTTAGGAAAAGCATTTTAAAATGATAAGAGAAATTCAAGGAAAAAGATGGTAATGACGTGGCTGCTGACATGGCTCAACGTGAGCGTAGCAACATTAATTGCTACACTTCAGCTTTTAGTATTATTATATAGATATAGATATAGAGTACTCTAAACAATGGACTACCTTTTAAAAATAGACTAAACCTTATGAAAAGTCCAATTCTATTTATTACTTTACATATTATGACCTAGGCTTGACCCTTCCCACGTGTAGGTGAAAGGCTTTGCATGTTGTAAAATCTATTCTTCTATTCTTTTATATATCCCCGTCTCCTTAGGAATCAAAAAGTTATGCTTCTATAATTTCTCTCCCAATATTTACATTTCATTTCAAAAAAGTATGATCATTTTCAAAATTTCATGTTCCTCTTAAATAGTTTATTTATTTATTTATTTATTGTTGAATCCCAAAATATTATGTTCATTTGAAGTATTTAGTTTAGCTCTCTAAAAACTATTTATATTTCAATTAAAAAAAAAAAAAAAACCAATTGTTAACCCACAGAAAAAATATTGATTGTTTGTTTAATCCCATAATATTATGTTCATTTAAAGTATTTAGTTTAGCTGTCTCTATAAATTGTTTGTAATTCAATAAGAAAGGAAATTAAAAAATAATAATTGTTAACGCATAGACAAAAAATATATTGATTTGTTTGTTGAATCCCAAAATATTATATTCATTTGAAGTATTTAGTTTATAATTCAATAAGAAAAAATTAATTAAAAAAAACAGTTATTAATCCACAGAAATAATAATAATAATAAACAAAGGAAGTGTTTTTCAAATTCCTTTTCCAAAGAAGGCATATGATCATGTACAAGAAAAAGATTGTATAGATGTATTACACAAACATAGGGTTGTCAAAGAAATTTGGAGGTGAAAGTCATAGGAGTAAAAAGCCTAATGACATAGCAATGATCCATGATACTGATAGTTGTAATAGAAAAAGACTTAATAGGCGAATGGTACTAAACCATACTCGGGAAAGTAGTTCAAATGATAAATGTTTACGGTGATCAACCCCTTCACTTATAAATGTTTTTTTCTCACTTAGTTGTTGGGCTTAATAGTGATGTTTTTTCTTTTTACTAAACTAATGGTGATGTTGCTACTACAACTACTATGCAAGAATTTAGGAGACATCTTCCCAAGAAATGTCAGTGCCATGCCTAAAAAGCCTAATGACATAACAACTGAGCTTATAGGTACTAATTTAATAATTGTTCATGATTGTACTAATTTAGCAATTAGCTTGGTTAGAGTATCTATATGTATGGCTATGACATGCCTAAAAGTGTATTGAATCTTCGCTTAGACTAAAGTATAGTCACCCTTGATTTACTCATAAAACATGATAGTGATTAAAAAGAAATATTTTTTTTGACAGAGGTTTGATCAAAATAAATTCTTAAAATTACCTATATGTGTTTTTCTTTTTCGTGTTTTGTCAAAGTTACATTAACACTTACAGTTTTTTCAAACTCAACAAAATGACTAGGATTCACAATTTTAAAGCTCTATCAACTATATGACTTTTTTTTCCGACATGCATATCGATATTTGATAGACATAAGAGCACTGATTGGATTTATTTAACTTTTGAAAATATGTTGCAACGTTTCATGTTAGCTTTTTATTTATCTTAACCATGTAAGGAAATAATCAATAAAGGAGGAGCTTATGTTGCATGGTCATAAAGATAATTTCTTATATAATATTTTAAAATAAATATATATTGTGCCTGTGCATCACACGGGACATCAACTAGTTAATTTTAAAAAACCAATATATCAACAAACATGGCTTTTTCACTTGGGAAACTGTTAAACAAGTAAAATCATCCTAACCTCCTTCCCTCTGTTTATCACATAAATCAAGTCCAACAAAATATCAAAATGGTAGCTCAGGTATAAGTTATCAGGTTAAGACTATAAAGGAAACTGAGCGTATATCAAAGTGAGATAAGAAGCTACTTAGAAGAATCATTTTCTATGGTTGAGATGGGAAGAGTGTGAGTCTGTGGTTGTTTTCCCTGTCATCTCTTGGAGGCCATATATGTTTATTGTAATAAGGGCATTAAAATTCAGCAATTCAATATTTAGTTTGACCCTTTAAATTTTTAAAAATGGTCAAAATTTAAATACAACTTAGATATTGTACCTTAAGTTCCCTAGTTAAATTCAACCACATAGTTACATTGATCAATGAAACACATGGTTGAATCTAATTTTCCTTGAAAAAGATAACTTTTTTTTACTACATTGGTTAATACAATCATGTAGTTAAGTTCATTCAAAGAGCCTAAGATACAATATCTAAAAACAATTGTATCTAAGTTTAAACTTAAAAACAATACCCAACTTTTGCAAAGGTTTTGAAAGTAGTTAGCTAGTCCATTATTTGGACCAGGCAAGTGATGGGTGATGAGTGATGACTGTACTTCACTGGAAATCATTCCAATGTTCAACATCACACACTTCCAGATAGGAGGAGAGCACCCGCAGATAGATTCTGCAGGCCAATGATTTAAAAAAAACCAGGTTAAAAAAACAACTGCGTAACTTAAGGGTTCAACATGGAATAGAGTTCTTCCTAGGAAGACATTGAATTCAAAGGAATGTATAAAGAACACAATTACAAAGTTGACATGGGAAGGATGACAATTACTTATTCACAAGCCATTTTGATGGCACCACTTGTCAACATGAACTCTCGTTCCACCTCCCTTCCCTTCATTTTTTTTCCTATTTCCCCTTTCCTTACTCATCAATTTTTCAGAGACTAGACTTTCGAAGTCAATGTCAATATAACAATAACAGTATTTGACAATTCAACCCTGTGCCTGAGAAATTTCCATACCTGCTATTCAAACCTACCTATCATAAGAAAAAAGCAACCTATGGACTGTCGGTTTGTCTTAATAGGCAAAAGAAGAAAAACAAAATCAGTTATTATTACATAATGTTTAATACCAATAATTACTGTCATTTTTAGCAGTACTTCTAATAATTCAATTCTGTAATCAAGCAGGTAAAAAAAATCCTACAGTTTAAATGTAATTGTAAGGCTTACAAAATTCCTATTAAAGTATGCCAATGACAGTAAACAAAAGCTCTCATTAAAACAAGGAACAAAATCTATGATTGTTTTATGTTTCTTAGTTCTTTTCCCTTCTTGGTACCTTGTCTTGTCCATTCCATGCACACCAGATTTAGCATTACATAATGGCTATAACTATAAGCAAAAGCTCTTATTGAAGCTTTTTTTTTTAAACTCATTTCTCATAAGTTCCATCATGCATATCATAAACAAAATCACCTAAAAAATTGGAAGAAAGTCCCTTTCTTTTTTTCTTTGCATGGAATTCATAACTCTTCTTCTTCCTGTTTTTTACTTTTTTTTATTTGTGGTAAAGAATGAATTACTCCTTCATTCCCTTGCCATCATTACTTATCTAATAGCTTCGGAATACTCAGAAAATCTCCACTAGATATTATTATATCTTGCTTTATCTTGTGGTTATATTGGGGCAATCACTTAAATTGTTAGATCTCTAAGACTATGATGGCTCTGGTGACTGAAAAATAAATAATGAAACTAAAGCCATCCTGAAAAAGACTATATCATCTTTAAATATGTTAAATATGTTGTCCAATGAAATGTTTTGACACTGGTGATGGATTATAATGGTAGAGCATTCTTAATACATGTCATTGGATTTGTCTTAATACAAATAGAATAATGTGTTTGAACAATTACACAAGGCAGTGAGATCTTTAAAGAGGATACAGTTTTTGAAAATTGTTATCTTTTCTTTCTTTTTTGCACTTTATCAAAGAGAGGCTAAAAGCCTTTTTTTTTTTTTTATAACCCTTATTGCTATTGGTCCAGACTAACATCAAACAAAAAAGCTTCTTTAATTATTTCATTTTTTGTTGGCCATGAACCAAGCAAGCTTTCTCACCAGAATAGACAGCATTAAAAGATTTTCCGGGAAAGAACACAAAATCAAAAATTGTTTAGAATTACTCATATTTCTCCAAAAACAAACAAAATCAAGATCGTTTCACTCCTTCTATGCTTAAGGACTTCACAAAGAATCACAAACGAGTACTTCAATAAATTTCAAATAGAAAATTGCAAAGGGTACTATCAAAAATATTAAAACAATTAGGAAACACATAGCCTATCCCTTAGGTTAAAACTATCAAGTGTGAACAAACGACAAAAAAGTCACTTTGACGTTACCAAGGGGCCAAGGCAACAGTGAAATGAATTAAACATGTTGATCTAGACACACCTTTGGTTACGGCTGAATGAATCAACGCTCTATGCAGTAAAAACGTGTGGACTCACTTTTCTACAAACTTAAGAGCTTTTTTTCTCTCTTTCTTTTTCTTTTTGGGTCCAAATTACTCAGCTGGAGAGTCCTTTTTTTATATATAAAAAATAAATAAAATAAAATCCAGTACTTGGCTGGAGTTTGTGAGGATGATTCTTATCCATTTCCCACTTGACTTGAGAGTTGGGAACATCAATCAATGTTTGGTTGTTTATTATTTGATTCAAGAATCAACATAGCAATTGCATGTTGGCCCCACAAAGAGAAAAACACTTTCCAGCCATCCAAATCATGCTAAAGACTGTATGAAATACAAACGCAACGCGGTTAGCGTAAGGTTTGGGTCGGAAAATCAAAATCTAGTAAAAAGATTCCCAAAAAGTCTGAATATCCTCTTATTAGTAAAACAAAATCCTAAATAATTTTCCACCAAGAAATTTCGCTATAAATAAATTCTTTATCTATTTTTTTTTTCCTTTGAATTCTTAATATTGGACAACTAAATTTATTTTTGGTGAAATATCAATTTACATAAATTGATATTTCATCTTACATAAATTATTTATCTTTATCTATATTGGAAAAGTAAATTTAGAATTACAAAAAAATTATCAATTACATAATTCAAAATACTAGATGGCATCAATGTAATTGTTAATTGTTTCAAACATACATGTCGCATCTATATGAATTATTTTGGAGGAAAGATCAAACCTAATTTTTTATTTATTTATTAAACCTGATAGAGACTATAGAAACATGCTCTACTTACTAAAAAAAGTCTTATTCCAAATCCGATTTCTCCCCCTAATAATTGTAGATATCGTTTTCATTTTCAAGATCAGCAACGCGGAGCTAGTAAACATGAATGAATTTCCACTTTCATTAATAAGCCAAACTATTATTTTAAGATAGATGTTACGTCTATAAAAATTTTACAATATTTTTATAACAAATCACAGGTGGTTAGTTGTTATTAGTTCAAATTTAAAACTAACACTAAGATTACTTTTTTACTCCAACAATAACAACCAATAACAACCTGTCATTTAAGATTTGTTGTAAAAATATTGTAGATATATCATTTCTCTTATTTTAATTCTGAAAATTCAATTTCATATCTAAACTTTTGAAAATGGCTTAATACTTTAATAATGTCACCCGTGTCTTTACCTATCATCAAAATTAACTACCATAATCATACAAGTCGTAGTAACTCCTTCAAACTCTTTGATCTAACTGCTAAATTGAATTATTTCATTTTCAAAAATCAATTAACTTCTTAAAAAAGTAAGGTATTTATTTTTTGCTGGGAAAAAAATGGGTAAGAGAAGGCGACCTGAGTGGTTTTCTTATCTAGGCATTATCATAGTAATATCATACCTATTAAGTTCGGGCTTGCAAGCAAGGGAACTAGTGAACCATAATTATTATCGTAGCCCCACAAGGCACTAGTGGCCATTGAGCTGGGATGTGGGATTTTTTCCAAGCACTTCTTATTGTAGAATTTGAATTTGAAACCTCCACCCTTCAAACCACTTGGAAATAATCTCAATAACCACTAGACCACCACTTTTGATAATTAAAAGAAAAAGGTATCAATAATATTGAATCATTATTATTTAATTAGGAGTAATTGACATGCTCAAGATGAAATTAAACCAATAATTTATAAGAATTGATATTCATCCTAATTGATATGTTATAATTTCAAATAAATATTTATACCGTTCTTCTCTTACTTATTAGTATGATAAAAGGGGTTCAAATTCATATTCTCCTTATTTAGATAATCAAACAATATTATTGAACAAAAAAACTCTTGATTCATGCCACATATTGTGGATTCGGAACTAACATGCATTAGTGTATTAAAATGAAACTAATATATTCATTAGTGTTAAAAAACATACCCCATATATAAGTCGTCCGAAATTGTAGAAAATTAGCAACCTAGTGATTGGCTGGTGGAAGTCTCTCACTTTATGTCGCTATCAAGACGTGAACTATTACATGATCCAACGGCCCACAATGGCCTAAAGACTTGTCTTAGTTTTTGTTGACTTGACTTGCGGTAAACCCCCGAGTGTTGAGTGTTGACTAGAGACTTCTCAGTAGCTTCATTTCATTTTGTTAATTCACCCAATTAACAAAAAGAAAATTCTCATTCTTTATACTTCGACGAGAGAGTCATTAGTTTAAAATATTGGGCGTGCTGGATGGTCTTAGACCCCTCAGAAAAATTGTAAACAAAGAAAGCTTAAATGAAATTCTATATTTTTTCTTTTTTTATGTAAGAAAGCTTTTTTGAGAAGTCTTACTCATACGAAGAGAAGTATATGTAAATTGAAAATAAAACACATGGTTTTAATTTAACTAGAGAAATAAGTATATGTATTTTCAATTTACGTATTCTTCTCTTGGAATAAATTAAAAAGCTTACTTGAAACTTATCTGAAAAGCTTTTTTGAGAAGTGTTTTCAATTTATGTATTCTTCTCTTCGTATGAGTAACAAAAAAAAAAAAAAAAAACTATAATTGATTAAAACAACAAGACAATGAGTACAAGGCACTTTTTTTTTTGGTGGTTAATAGAAATGGACCATTTCCTAATTAAAAATCATTTGTTTGTGAAAATAAAAAAGTGTATTGATATCACTTTATTAAATTTATGTCTAAATTGAGAAAATTCTAATACTATAAATTTAAAAATCAGTCATTTGCCCAATTAACTTCCTACTGCAAGGGAGCAATAAAGGTTTTTTTGTATTTTTTTTTTTTTTAATACAAGATAAAAATTTTACTCTAATTTAATTTAAGTATATATATGTGTAAAACTTTCACCTGAAAATTTAAACTTCTGTCCTTACTCCCCACACTCCACAACTACCTATACTTGTGAAATGACCATCATACCAAAGGTGTGTGGTGAAGTATTTTGGTTGTTTTAATTGAAAGAAAGAAACGAATAAACTTAATCTTATATAGTATAACTATGAAGTTTAATTGATCTCATTTGAGACAGCATACTTAAGTTCCTTGGACAGCATGATCATCTCCTATATAATCTCCTATCACTTGCTGGATGGTAAAAATGGATTGAGATCATATCCATTTCTTTCAATATGAAGAAAGCTTATTGAAATTTAACTTTCATGAATTCAAAGAGGTAAATAATGTCATGTTGTTTAAAATTTTATTACGTAAAAAAAAAAGGATAATAATTATTCTTGAATGACATGTAATTATTATTTACTCTAAAAATTTTAAACTACTATATTTTTACTATAAATTAGACTCTCTCCAATTCAAAACAAACAAAGAATATCATTTTTTTTATCATAAAATCTAATTTTGCATTTATAAAGAAATATTATTGCAATATTGAAAAAATCAATTAAATTGTCTAATTTACATTTTATTGTGTAATTGTTTTAGCCCTCTTATATATATAAGAGAAGCCCGAGCAAAGGCCACTTACTCAATTATTTATTTCCAAATAACTTAAAAGAAATAATTTTTAACACCATATGATGTTAACAAAAATAGCAAAATTTGCCTCTATCAATAAATTTCACCAATTAAAAGAATTATTATACTTTCTATCGAAGTACATTAAATTTTAAACCAACCAAAAAGAACAAAAAAAAAAAGTACGATCCCAACCAACCCAATAATCAAATCCTAGTTTTATCCCCCCAAAAAAAAAAAATCAAATCCTAGTCAGCATGTGAAAAATGGAAACCAAATTCCGTCTGCATGGGCTCCACATCCAAATTTTTCCACACGGCAGGCGTTTATAAAAGTTAAAAACTACAAACGAGTAACAGCCAGAAACAGAGAAACTCTTCCTAAGCTTAACCAATTCAAATCTCCCTGTAACACAAAAACACAGAGCTCTGCCGGAAATGGCAGCCTCTCCAAGCAAAACCCACCTCTCCCTCTACACTTTCTTCTCCTTCTTCCTCATCATTCAAGCAAGATTGGTTCTGAACCGCTCTGATCTCAAAGCCCTCTCCATAATCCAAAAAGACTTGGGTCTTAACTGTCAACATTACCACTCTACCAAACCATGCAACACCCCTGGTGTAATTTGTGAGAGGAGACTCTCAGACAACCACACCTATGAGCTCAGAGTGACCAGACTCGTCTTTAAGTCCCAACAGCTGGCCGGGTTTCTGTCCCCATCAATCGGACGGCTTTCTGAGCTCAAAGAGCTCTCTTTGTCTGAAAACCAGCTAGTTGACCAAGTACCATCCCAGATAGTTGACTGCCGGAAACTTGAAATTCTCAGCCTCCAAAACAATAAGTTTTCTGGGGATATTCCATCTGAATTATCCTCACTTATTCGCCTTCGAGTTCTTGACCTTGCTTCCAACAAATTCACTGGGGACTTGAGTTTCTTGAAATATTTTCCCAACTTGGAAAATCTGTCTCTTGCAGACAATCTCTTTACTGGGAAAATTCCTGTTTCTATTCGTTCTTTTCGGAATCTCCGGTTTTTTAACATCTCAGGAAATGAATTCCTAGAAGGTTCAATGCCAATGATAAACCGGGGTGAATACTCAGAATCTGATGTTCCCAAACGATACATTTTGGCTGAGAGTCCAACTAAAAGCAGCAATCATTCTGCAAATGCAACTAAAAGCAGCAATCATTCCACTCCAGCTGCTCCAGCACCTACTCCGCAAGCATCACCTCACCATCACCACAAAAACAGCAAAAGGAAGCTAGCTGGTTGGATACTTGGATTCCTGGCTGGAGCGTTAGCTGGAAGTATATCAGGGTTCATCTTTTCTTTGATATTTAAGCTGCTCTTGGCTGTTGTAAGGGGTAGAGTGAAAGACGCAGGTCCAGCAATCTTTAGTCCTTTGATCAAAAAGGCAGAGGACTTAGCTTTCTTGGAGAAAGAAGACGGCCTATCTTCATTGGAACTCATAGGAAGAGGTGGGTGCGGAGAAGTTTACAAGGCTGAACTTCCAAATAGCAATGGGAAATTGATTGCCATAAAGAAGATAGTTCAGCCTCCAAAGGATGCAGCAGAATTGACTGAGGAAGATAGTAAGCTTCTGAACAAGAAAATGCGCCAAATTCGATCTGAGATTAATACTGTGGGTCAAATTAGGCACCGCAATCTTCTTCCTCTATTAGCCCATGTGAGTCGGCCTGATTGCCATTACCTCGTGTATGAGTTCATGAAGAATGGTAGTTTACAAGATATTTTGAATGATGTTTCTAACGGGACTAGAGAGTTGGACTGGTTTGCTCGTCACAAGATTGCACTAGGTGTGGCAGCAGGGCTTGAATATCTTCACTTCCACCACAGCCCACGTATAATTCATCGAGATCTCAAGCCTGCAAATGTACTTTTGGATGATGACATGGAAGCTCGAATTGCCGATTTTGGGCTTGCCAAAGCAATGCCTGATGCTAATACGCATATCACAACTTCCAATGTGGCAGGAACTGTGGGTTATATATCACCAGAATACCACCAAACTCTGAAGTTCACAGACAAGTGTGATATCTACAGTTTTGGGGTGTTGCTAGCAGTTTTGGTAATGGGAAAGCTCCCATCTGATCAGTTTTTCCAAGAGACACAGGAGATGAGCTTGGTGAAATGGTTGAGGAATGTGATGACATCAGATAATCCTAGACAAGCAATTGATTCAAGGCTCATGGGAAATGGATTTGAGGAGCAAATGCTCTTAGTTTTGAAGATTGCTTGCTTTTGTACACTAGATGACCCGAAGCAAAGGCCTAATAGTAAGGACGTTAGGTGCATGCTTTCTCAGATCAAGCAATAAGTATGCAAAGGTAGGTCTGAGGATGACCGAGAATAATGCTGCCATGTGACAAATGTTATGTTTAATTAGATCAATTATATTTCCAATGCATCTTTCTGTTTAAATGATTGTACCTTTTTCCAGCATGTTGATTTACACAATGTAAACCGAAATGATAGTATGTCAAAAATGTAGCATAAATAGCATATGCTGCTTTAGGCTATAAATATAGTGGCTCATAAAGTAAAGGAAGATATTTAAGTTTATATATAGAATGAAGTGCAACGTTTAATATTTATTTCTTATTAACAGTTTAAATAATGAGCACTTCATGTTCAAATTTTAAGCCAGACTATCAGAGTGCAACTATGATAAATGTTGGTTATGAGAAAAATTCCGTGCGCACAATCAGGTTTAAGCCAGACTTAAACAAAAAGAAACTACTGTTTTAATGGAGACATAGAGAGAACTACAAGGGTCAAGATAAATCCTTACACAGGTCTTCGGCAGAAATTATATCAACTAGACAGATTATCTAAGGGGCATTCTATTCTAACTTCCAACCAGAAGCCTCTTACTCCAGAAAAATCAGATTGTGCAAATTCTAAAATACACTATTCCAAATTCTTGTTTCACTCCGATAAAAAAAAAAAAAAAAAAAAAAAAAGCAATTAGCATGTTGTAGTCCAAAATTAAGCAAATTCCCTAGGACAGTTGTGTTGAATGTTTTCTCAATCCTAAAATCACTCGGAGACAGTACAAGGAAATGTCTTCTTCACTTGGCATCCAGGGAAGGCTATGATATTCAGTCCACAAGAATTTTATAGATTTCAATAAAATGAAAGATCCATGTAAGTGCTCTGCCTTTAGTTTTTCCTCCATTGGAAAAGACTGAAGTGCTTTCGAATGCAACCAATCAAGTTTCACATTACTTTCTGCTTTTTAGTCTTTTCCCCTTTCCTTTCAGGAAAGTCTGGTTCATTATTCCATCATTATCTCAAAGGCTGATTGTTAGTGCACACATCGTTGCACACACGCCACACAAATTATTTTTTGAACTGAAATTGTGACTTCAAAACACGATTTCAATGCAAATTAGAGTTGTGTGTACTTTGTGTGTAATAGGCACTACCCTTTCTTAATAATGGGAAGAATATTCTAAGCACTACAAATAACAGTAAAGGAAGGCCTAGCTTTTACTCCTTGTGACAGTTTTAATAACTTACATGGACGTAAGCATACATTACCAGAGAAGACCAGATAAAACAAAACATAAGTCAACACTTCAACTCAAAGAGGATGACTAGTCCACCAACATTGAGTGAACAAAACAAAAGGAAAATTTCTTTTATCGGGAGAGCAGATGGTAGAAACTGACCTGAAGGTTCACTGAACTAACCCAAAAAAAAACACATGAAGATTCAACAACAAGAAGCAAGCCTTAGCCCCAAGACTTTGGGGTCAGGTATGTATCCTCAACAAACTAATAAGGATCAGGTTTTCCATTTCGCACCTAAGGATTCACTTGTGGAAAAAAAATAAGTTTTCATCCCAGCAGACCCGAAAGAAATATGGACCAAGTCAACTTACCCCTCATTCAATTTCCTGAAGGAGTTAAACGTCAGGCCCAACAATTTGAACAGTGACTTCTACATCCGTTGTTAGGGTACACTCACTTTATTTCGATGTAACTAGAAGTATAGTAATACTAGGCCCATGAATGATATCTTACTTGTCCAACTTACAAAGCTTCAAGGATCATTTATATATATAAATTAGCTGGCATCGCAGATTCATTTTATACTAAGAATCTTAATAAACAATATGAAGCGCACTACTATCTTAATCAAGCTTACTGAGATGTAAGAAGGTCCACACCATAAACTGTGTTGATGGATAATGAATCAATGTGGACCAAACCTTCAATTAAAGTTCTCCATCTTATTGCCATGTAACAGACAGAGTACATCAGGTGCCCTATTTGGTACTGAAGAATTACATTTTACTCCCATATTGCATTTTCTCTTTTACAAAGTCACATGTTATAATCTCTACTACCTGAACAGGTTAGAAAGCACCCAAAAAAAAAAAAACGAAACCCGTATGAATATATCCCCCGGATTACCTTAAAAATCCAGAAGTAACTGCGGAAGAATCCTCTCCAAATGAGTCGCTCCGATTTTACTAGCACCCCCTGCTTCAGCAATTGTAGCAGCACGCTGCACGGCCTCTGCAAATTAAGGCAAATGGTTTTGTCAGAAATGTCATGACATCAAAATGCAAACTCAACTATAAAATCTTAAGAAACCAAGCACTAAGCTTTCATTTTAGATTGATGAACCTGTAATGAAGATTTGGAGAAGTTCACAACTCAGCTTTATTGCCTTCCCATTGGCTGCATCAAGAAACATGAATGTAAAACAAAGAACAAGCTCTACTTTCAAAAAAAAAATGAGAAAACTTCATCAATAGAATGAAGTAACAATACAAGATACCAGATGTTTGGCGATTCTTCTTTGAAGTTCCAGCTCCAACCTGCACCAATCAAACAGTCCAATTGCACAAGTTATAGAATGTGTTTTATTTTATCTATTACACAGTTCAAATTAAAGATAGCAGGACCTTTATACTAACAATACTCCTCTCTAATAAACCAAGATAATGACTAGTTTATATTTATCGCCAGACCATGTACATTCTATCTCATTTTCACAACCATTTGGTTTGGCTTTAACACAATTTTTTTCCCCTCAATGTATTATATATATTAAATCCATAATATTCATTTCAATTTTTATCCCTCAAATTTGATTCAAAATTCAATTTCTATTTCATAAAGCTGAGGTGAGTACAACTATTACAAATTTTACTACATGATCTTTATAAAATGACGTGTCAACTTTTAATTCTTTTATTTTAAAGTAATTTAGAAATTGATTCATTACGTGCACCAATCACGTCTTTGTCACTGTCACGTTAGTTTGTAACCCTTTTATAATAAAATTGGAAGTACTTTTTGCATTTTCGTGATCAGTGGTAGTACCAAAAATGCTAGTTCATGAGTAAGTATGAAATTGATAACTTTAGATTTTTCCAAGGACAAAATTGTAATTTAAAAAAAATATAAGGAACGAAAATCAAAGTTAATCAAGATCAGCAACGCCGAGCTAGTAAACATGAGTGAATTTCCACTTTCATTAATAGGCCAAACTATTATTTTAATTCTGAAAATTCAATTTCATATCTAAACTTTTGAAAATGGCTTAATACTTTAATGTCACCCGTGTCTTTACTTCTCATCAAAATTAACTATCATAATCATACAAGTCGAGTAGTAATTCCTTCAAATTCTTTGATCCAACTACAAAATTGAATCACTTCATTTTACAAAAATCAATTAACTTCTTAAAAGAGTAAGGTATCTATTTTTTGAAAAGAAAAAAATAGGTAGGAGGAAGCGACCAGAGTGGTTTTTTTATTTAGGCGTTATCATAGTAACATCAAACCTATAACCTATTAGGTTCGAGTTTGCAAGCAAGGTAACTAGTAAATCATAACTGTTATTGCAACCCCACAAGGCACTAGTGGCCATTGAGCTGGGATGTGGGGTTTTTCCCAAGTACTTTCTATTGCGGAATTCAAATTTGAAACCTCCACCCTTCAAACCACTTGGAAATAATCCCAATAACCACTAGACCGCAACTTTTGCTATTTTTTTTTCCTAGGAAATAGCCACTTTTGCTAATTAAAAGAGAAAGGTATTAGTAATATTGAATCATTATTATTTAATTTAAAGTAATTGACATGTTCAAGACAAAATTAAACTGATAATTTATAAGAATTGATATTCATTCTAATTGATATGTTATAGTTTCAAATAGATATTTATACTACTCTTCTCTTACTTAATAGTATGATAAAAGCGATTCAAATTCATATTCTCCTTATTTAGAGAATCAAACAATATTATTGAACAAAAAAACTCTTGATTCATGCCACATATTGTGGATTCGGAACTAACATGCATTAGTGTATAAAACTGAAACTAATATATTCATTAGTGTTATAAAACATACCCTATATATAAGGCACCATTTGGTAGAGTTGTTATACAACTTATTTTTATGGTGGTTTTATTATAAAAAAAAATTACAATTTAAACTAATGTAATAATGAGTAAAGTATTTCATAATTATATTTTTATTTATTATAGGAACAATAATAAATGTAATATAGGAACAATCCAAAACACCAAAAAAAGGTAAACTAAACAAAAATTAATAAAAATTAACAATGATTAATTGAACCAATATTAGGATAAAATTTTGTTTTCGATAATCTATTAAGGTTATTTTCTTTGTAAAAATTATAATTTCAGCCACCCAAAACATATTATCAAATAAACAATTATTAGCAAAATCTAAGAATTAAATTTCTATACATGCATTGTTATAAAATAATAATAATTAAAATAAAATTGCAAAAGTTAAAATTTGTCACCTATTTGATTATTTTCGTTTGGCTAACCTTTGCTTTTCTTTAAATAAATGACATTACAAAGTACTTCTAATACAATTACTAAGAGTACTTTGTCCACCACAAAGGATTAGAAAATAAACAAAAATTAATAAAGTCTCATAATTTAACATCTAAATTGAGCACTATAAAAATCATGCTATGTAACAGAATAAATACCAAATTATCCAAATCATGCTATGTAATAGAATAATATTATATTTTTATATGCTATATTTAATTCTTTAGAATGCAATAAGATAACATTTAACAATCAAAGAGAAAAGAAAATAAAAAGAACAACAACAATTTAAAAAACAAAACTAAATCGCATTAACCCAAAATAGAGTTTTAAAGAATATAAAAAATTATCAACCTAAAGTAGATATGTAAGAAAAATAAAAAATAAAAATCCACCAAAAAATTTAGAGAGAGAGAGAGAGAGAGAGAGAGAGAGAGAGAGAGAGAGAGAAAGAGAGAGAAAGGGAACTTTTTTTTTGTGAGGGAAAACTATGCATAGAATAGAAGAGATAGTGACAACTTTATAGTAAGAGAGTGTGAATAAGAAGAGACAAAAATAAAGGAAGATGAAGAGAAAGAGGAAGAATGACATTAATGTAGAGGGTAGTAAGAAGATGAAACGGTAAGAGATGGAGAAATATTGAAAAAGTAGTGGGGAGATGAAATGGTAAGGGAGAGAGAAAGATTGAAGTGTAAATATTAAAAAAAAAATAAAAGTTAAAAACATTTATAGGAAAAAAAAAAAAAAAAAAAAAAAAAAAAACAACAACAACAACAACGTTGAAGCCTTTCAAGCTATATGTTTTTTTTTCCCCCTTCTTTTAAGCTGAAAAGGCTCACACAAAACCCTAAAACTGAATTGAAAAGGTTTTGAGTTGGACTTTGATAGTGGAACTAAATAAATAAGAGGTGAGCTAGATTAATTATACAGATTTATTATAGAGTGATAGTGAAAGTAAATAAATAAGTAGTGGGCTGCATTTGTAAGGCTGAAAATTGTAAAAACCATTTTAAAATTGTAGGACAAATTATATTTTAAATAAGAAAAAAAGAATAACGTGGTAGCTGATGTGGTGTAATATGAGAGCAGCAGCATTAACACTACGCTTTAACTTTTAGTAATATATAGATATAGATTACACATTTTTTCACACTTTTTCACTTACACATATTTTAAAAAATTACAAATAACATTACTCAAACTCTTCTACTGAATGAGAAAATCCATTTTGTTTCTGAAACATACATCCTCTGTCTCACAAAGAGGTAGATCCCACGTGTGTGGGGCTTACTTCCTTGTGAGAGAGAAGATACACGTTCCGGAGAGAGAGTATACACGTTTCTGAAACATGCAAGGACCAAGTAAGGAACTGAGAGCTTTTTTCTTTCTATGAAGCCACGAACGCTCTCTACGGAAGAGGAAGCGGAGTTAGCAAGGAGCAATAAAAAGGTGAAAGACAGCCGTTATGCTGATTTTAATGAAGGACCCAGCGAGGGCTCTCCTCTGCGAAACAACCATAACCACTGGAGTAAGGAAAATGCGTCGTTCAGGGATAAGCTCGTGGGCGAAATTCCTGGAGCGTTTGCCGATGCTTTTGATTTCACGGACCTGATGGACGCTGAAGATGACTCGGATAATGACGATGAGGAGACCAGTGAACTCCGTGAAGGACAGGTGGCCATCAAGCTTTCGAAAGACACCAAGAAACGCTTACGAGAGCGCTGGAGTAAGGCTGTCATTGTTAAACTGGTGGGGCGTTCAGTGAGTTTCTCCTACATGCAGAGTAAACTGAATCTAATCTGGAAACCCGAGGGCAGAATGGACGTGGTGGACCTCAGCTATGGCTTCTTTTTGGTTCGGTTCTTCTCCAAGGAGGATTTGAACTCTGTCCTTAAACGAGGACCTTGGTTTTTGGGGGACCACTTCCTATCCATAAGGCCATGGGAACCGTTCTTCAAGCCTTCTGCAGCAAACATCTCGCTAGTTGCTGTGTGGATTCGTCTTTACGAGTTACCTCTTGAACTTTATGAGGCGGAGGTCCTAAGAGAGATTGGGGAATCCATTGGGAAGGTGCTAAGGGTAGATATGCATACTGCCATGGAAGCAAGGGGTAAGTATGCGAGGTTGTGCATCCAAATAGATATCAATAAGCCCTTGATCAATTCCATCCTCATTGGGCGGTTCGAACAGGCTGTTAACTATGAAGGAATTCAAAAACTTTGTTTTTCCTGTGGAAGATTGGGTCATTTGAAGGAAGCATGCCCTTACACTGTGCGGAGGAGCAAGGAATCGGTGAACACAGCAGAGGCAGATCCGGCAAAGAACGTTGGAGCATGCAATGGACATGAGGAGGAGCGTACTGAATCGACCAGTACCTTGCCTGCCAAATCCATATCGGGTACGAGTGTAGTGGAGGAGGCTTCGGGTACGAGTGTTGTGGAGGCGGCCTCATGTCAGTACGGACCTTGGATGATTGTAACAAGAAAAAAAGGAGGCTATAAGGGGACAAATTCCAGTCAGGAGGGGTCCACCAAATCAGTTGGGAAATCAGCCAGCCACTTCACGTCCAACAACATGCAGTTTGTGCGCTCCAAGGCTGGACCGTCTCCCTTTAAATATGATGCCTTTAGGAACAAAACCCATGTTGAGGTGGGTTCCAGTTTAAATAATGGGACTTTGAAGAATTCTTCACTGGGCCTCGGCCCAAACCTAAAGCTAAATAACCAAGGGAAGCCCGATGCCACTTTTGTTAGTAAAACTAGCCCTCTACCCGGTTTGACCATAAACAAAAGGAAGAATCCACACTCAGTGAGAAGCAAAAAGGCAATCGCTAGAAACATCTCTGGGAATCCTCCAAGTGGTGCCGTCACAAACCCATTCCAAGGTCTTTCTTCTAAACTTAGTTCTCTCTCGGCTAGCACATCTTCCTGCGCTAATCATGAAGCCGAGATGTCCCCAAGTGCTTCATTTAAGTTCATGGCTCCCATTGAAGAAGGGGTGGGTGCTAGTAACGGTTGGGAAGGAGATCGGCGATCCTCAGGGGAACAGAGACCAGTTCAGAGTAAGGTCCAAGTGCAAGGTGAGGCGGGTCAAATCGAAGAAGAGAGAAGATTGAGTGTTGAAGATGGAGGTGCGGGAATCGCGTCTGGTTCTCATCCCAAGATAGGGTCAGATGACGAATTTGGTGAAGTGGACAGGATGGTTTCTGAGGAAGGAGATGATGCTAATCCTTCCTTTTGATAAGTGCCTCTCAACCGTCCATCATCTCATTATGAAGATTATTATTTGGAATAGTAGGGGCGCTCTGAAGCCCAATTTTCAGAGTCATATTCGTGATTTGGTTCAGAACCATGACCCTGCCATTATGGTAATCATGGAGACTAAGCTTGGTGGTGTTAGAGCTAAAGAGATTACTGACAGGCTCCCATTTGATGGGGCTATCCACACTGAAACGATTGGGTACGCTGGTGGACTTTGGCTACTGTGGAACTCAGACAGAGTGGAAATTAAAGCTTTAGCTAACACGGAGCAGGAAATTCATGTCGAAGTCAAGGTACGCCTCTCTAATTTTACCTGGATTTTATCTGCTATTTATGCTAGTCCTAGATGTGAGGAGCGGCGCATCTTATGGGAAAATCTAACTAAGGTGGCCGAATTACATAACATGCCATGGATCATGGCTGGGGATTTTAATGAACCCTTGATTGAGGAAGATAAGTTTGGGGGTAGAGGTGTTCATGTTAATCGTTCTTTGGCCTTTAAGGACTGTCTGGATTCTTGTAATATGGTTGATATGGGGTTTTCTGGGCCGAGATACACGTGGACAAATAAGAGAGAGTTAAATAATCTTATCCTAGAGAGGATAGATAGATTTTTCATGAACCCGGATTGGTGTCTACTCTACCCTGATGCAAGAGTCACGCACTTGCCTAGATGTCACTCAGATCATTGTCCGGTTCTTATGGAGACCCTTCCTATCAGAAAAATTAACCTTACTAGACCCTTTAAGTTCCAGGAGTTCTGGCTCTCTGATACCTCCTTTCCTAGTGTGGTGTCTCGGGCCTGGAGTGGTGATAGAGATTTGGCGGAATGCATCAGCACCTTTTCCAGAGATGCGTCAATGTGGAACAAAAATCATTTTGGAAATGTCCACCACAAGAAAAGGAGAGTTATTGCTAGAATTTACGGGGTGCAGAAAGCTTTAGCTGTCCATCCAAACACTGATCTTATTAATATAGAGAAGCATCTCCATCAGGAGCTAGACCTTCTTCTGGATCAGGAACGTGATCTATGGGCCCTAAAATCCAGAATTAACTGGATGATTCAGGGGGATCGTAATACAGCATTTTATCACGTGTCTACGATTGCAAGAAGAAAGAGGAATCACATTGCAGCAGTCATGGATGATTTAGGGAATTGGTTAACTGAGGAAAGGGAGGTAATGGATTATTTTAGAAGCGGGTTTGTGAAGCTGTACACCACCTCTCATGAAAGTGGTCACCGGGTCCCAAATTTAGGACATCAGTGGCGTGCTCAGCTCACTGATGAGGTGAAATCATCCCTTGAAGGGAGGGTTAGTGTGGAAGAGATTAAGAGTGCTCTATGGTCCATGAAACCTTATAAGGCGCCAGGTCCGGATGGGTTGCATGCAGGGTTTTTCCAGCGGTTTTGGCTTACTGTGGGAGAATCAGTCAAGGATGAAGTAATGAAAGCTTTTTCTGACAGAAAAATCCCAGAGTACCTTAACAAAACTCATATTGTTCTTATCCCCAAGATTCAGGGCCCTGAAAACATTGCTAACTACAGACCCATTAGCCTGTGTAACTCGGTTTATAAGATCATCACTAAAATTATTGTGGCTCGGATTAGACCCCACTTGGATAGATTAATATCTCCCCTCCAAGCTGCTTTTGTTCCGGGAAGAAGAGGTGTAGATAACTTCATCATTGTCCAGGAATTGGTCCATTCTATTGGTAGAACTAAAGGTAAAAATGGCCTCATGGCTATCAAGATTGATCTTGAAAAAGCGTATGACAAGATTGAATGGAGTTTTATTCGAGAAATGCTTCTTAACTTAAACTTCCCTGGTAATCTGGTTGAGCTTATCATGAGTTGCCTTTCATCAGTTTCATCCTCCCTTCTCTTTAATGGGGGCTGCCTTGAACCTTTTAGGCCTTCAAGAGGAATTAGGCAAGGGGACCCCCTCTCCCCTTACCTTTTCATCATCTGCATGGAGTACTTGAGCCACTTGATTGAGTTGAAGTGTGTAGACAAGAGCTGGAACCCAGTTAAGACCTCCAGAAATGGGCTGTCTTTCTCTCATCTCTTCTTCGCAGATGATTTAGTCCTTTTTGCTCATGCTAACCCGGAGAGTTGTCTAGCCATCAGGGATGTGCTTAGTGATTTTTGTGCAAAGTCGGGTCAAACCATAAGTACAGCAAAATCTCGGGTTTTTTTCTCCCCGAATGTTGACTCAGACCAAAGAGAAGCTTTGTCTAATCTTCTTGGCTTTACCCCAACCTCTAACTTGGGTAAGTATTTGGGATTTCCGCTTAAACATCCAGGCAATCACAGGCAAGATTTTTCCTTTGTCCTAGATAGAGTTAAGAAAAAACTCGCGGGTTGGAAAGCTAATCTTTTATCCATAGCGGGTAGGATGGTTCTTATTCAATCCTCCTCCTCAACTATTCCTGCCTATGTTATGCAAAGTAACCTTTTGCCAAGCAAGGTTTTGGATGGTATTGACCGGGTAAATAGGAATTTCCTTTGGGGATCCACAGATCAAGCTAAGAAAATGCACTGGGTTAATTGGAGTAAAGTCACAAAACCAAAAAATCTTGGTGGGTTGGGTCTTCAAACAGCTAAAGGCAGAAACACGGCTCTCCTGGCCAAGCTTAATTGGAGGATGCACACAGAGGGTGATGCTCCTTGGTCAAAAGTCCTAAAACTGAAATATTGTACTAGGCAAAGAATCAATTCCAGAAACGCAGCTAGGCTTGCTTGCTCCCCCACGTGGAAAGGGTTAAGGAAAGGAGAAGAGGTGTTTAAAAAGGGAGTTAAATGGGTGCCTGGTCATGACAGCAAGCTGAACTTCTGGTATGACTGTTGGTCCGATCTTGGTCCCTTAAGGAATCTTATTCAAGGCCCACTCCCCCGCGAGACTGAGAACCTCCAAATCAGGGATGTGTGCTCTACTAGTGGTTGGGAATGGCCCACTATTCCATTTGAGCTTCCTCTAGAAATTAAGGCCACTGTCCAGGCAGTTCCAACACCCATTTTTGCGAGAAGTGGGGATAAACTAGCTTGGAAACTCTCCCCTAAAGGGGATTTTGATGCTAGGAGTGCTTATCTCTTAACTTCGAACTATCAGGACACTAACGCCTTTGATGGCACCTGGATTTGGAAGCTCTGTACCCTCCCAAAAATCCAAATGTTCATGTGGAAATGTTTACATCAGGCTATAGGTGTGAAAGAGTGCTTGGCTGCTAGAGGCATGCAGTTAAATGTTTCTTGCCCAATGTGCAATGCATCTAATGAATCCATTATCCACGCTCTCCGAGATTGTAATGTGGTGAAACCAACATGGCATCAACTCGGAGTTCTCAACAACAACCATACTTTCTTTTCTCAGGGACTCAAAGATTGGCTGAGCACTAATGCCAAGTCAAAATGGTTGTCTTCCTCGAATCACCCTCCTTGGAATGTGTTGTTTCCCTTTGCTATTTGGCTTATCTGGAATCAGCGCAACCAAACGGTCTTCAAGGGTAAAGGAGCAAACCCACATCTGGCAAAGAGTATCACCATGCAAGCAACAGAGTATGCTTTATGCATCAGCCGGCCTAGTAGGCACCAAACTAGATTGACTAGACAGATCAGATGGGAAAAGCCAGATTCAGGTTGGGTTAAATTAAACACTGATGGGTCAGCTTCTAATCTCTTAAATATTGCGGGGTGTGGAGGACTGATAAGGGATGATCAAGGGAATTGGCTTGGGGGGTTTTCGAGACATATTGGACTCACTAATAGCTTCATGGCTGAGGTTTGGGCGCTTCGGGATGGTCTTCAGCTTTGCCACCTCATGAACCATCACTCTATCATTGTTGAGTTGGATGCCAGTGCATTAGTTACTGCTCTTAACAACCCAGGTTATACCAACACCATTCTTTCCCCTCTTTTTGATGACTGTCAGCAGCTGGTTGCTCGCTTTCCTCAATGCCGTATCAGACATATTTTTCGAGAAGCCAATATGTGCGCGGACAAGCTGGCTAGGATAGGACTCAATCAATCAATAGATTTTGTTTCCTTGTCTAGTCCGCCTGTGGACTTGATCCCTCTTATTGAGGCAGATAAGTGTGGTTTGTACATGAACAGAGTAGGCCCTGTTGGTGCCTCTGTTTCTTAGTTTTGTTTATTTGAATTCCAGTTTACCAAAAAAAAAAAAAAAAAAAACATGCAAGACTCTCTCCTACCGAACGGGCCTCAGACGTCGAAAAGTACAGAAAATTAGCAACCTGGTGATTGGCTGGTGGAGGTCTCTCACTTTATGTCGCTATCAAGACGTAAATTATTAATGATCCAACGGCCCGCAATGGCCTAAAGCATTGTCCTAGGTTTTGTTGACTTGACTTGCGGTAAAACCCCCGAGTGTTGACTAGAGAGACTTCCCAGCAGCTTCATTTCATTTTGTTAATTCACCCAATTAACAAAAAGAAAATTTTCATTCTTTATTCTTTTTTTTTTTTTTTTTTTGAGAAAGTTCATTCTTTATTCTTCGATGAGAGTCATTAATTTAAAATATTGGGCGTGCTGGATGGTCTTAGACCCCTCAGAAAAATAGTAAACAAAAAAAGCTTAAATGAAATACTATAATTTATATATATATATAAGCTTTTTTGAGAAATCTTACTCATACGAAGCCAAGTATAAGTAAATTGAAAATAAAACACATGACTTCAATTTACGTATTTTTCTCTTCTCTTCAAATTTAACTAGAAAAGTATACGTATTTTCAATTTACATATTCTTCTATTCATACGAGTAAATTAAAAAGCTTACTTGAGACTTTTCTAAAAAACTTTTTTGAAAAGTATTTTCAACTTACATATTCTTCTCTTAGTACGAGTAAAAAATTAAATTTTTTTTTTAAATACTATAAAAAAATACTATAATTGATTAAAACAATGAGACAATGAGTGCAAGGCACCTTTTTTTTTTTTTTTTTTTTTCGTTTTTTGCTGATTAATAGAAATGGACCATTTCCTAATTAAAATTCATTTTTTGTGAATATAAAAAAGTGTGTTGATATCACTTTATTAAAATTTATGTCAAAATTGAGAAAATTCTAATGCTACATAATTTAAAAATCAGTCATTTTCTTTGAAACCGATAATATTGGTTATTTTAATTGAAAGAAAAAAAAAAATAAACTTAATCTTATATAGTATAACTATGAAGTTTAATTGATCTCACTTGAGGCAGCATATTTGAGTTCCTTGGACAGCATGATCATCTTCTAATCTCCTATCACTTGCTAGATAGTAAAAATGGATTAAGATCCTATCCGTTTCTTTTAATATGAAAAAAGCTTATTGAAATTTAACTTTCATAAATTCAAAAAGGTAAATAATGTCACAATGTTCAAAATTTTATTATGTAAAAAAAAAAAAAAGGATAATAATTATTTTTAAATGACATTTTATTATATTTACTCTAAAATTTGTAAACTACGAAATCTTTACTATAAATTAGACTCTCCATTTCAAAAAAAAAAATAAAGATTTTCATTTTTTTTTTCATAAAATCTAATTTTGCATTTATAAAAAAAAAACATTATTGCAATATTGAAAAAATCAATTAAACTGTCTAATTTATATTTTATTGTTTAATTGTTTTGGCCCTCTTATATATATAAGAGGAGCCCGAGCAAAGGCCATTCACTCTGTTATTTATTTCCAAATAACTTAAAGGAACAATTTTTAACACCATATGATGTTAACAAAAATATCAAAATTTGACTCTATCAATAAATTTCACCAATTAAAAGAATTATTATACTTTCTATCGAAGTACATTAAATTTTAAGACAAGAAAAAAGAACAAAAAAGTATGATCCCAACCAAACCAATAATCAAATCCTAGTTTTATCAGAAAAAAAAATTAAATCAAATCCTAGTCAGCACGTGAAAAATGGAAATCAAAGTCCATCTGCATGGGCTCCACATCAAAAAATTTCTACACGGCGGGCGTTTATAAAAGTCAAAAACTGCAAACGAGTAAGCCAGAAACTCTTCCTAAGCTGACCAGTTCAAATCTCCCTGTAACACAAAACATAGAGCTCTGCCGGAAATGGCAGCCTCTCCAAGCAAAACCCACCTCTCCCTCTTCACTTTCTTCTCCTTCTTCCTCATCATTCAAGCGAGATTGATTCTGAACCGTTCCGATCTCAAAGCCCTCTCCATAATCCAAAAAGACTTGGGTCTTAACTGTCGACATTACCTCTCTACCAAACCATGCAACTCCCCTGGGGTCATTTGTGAGAGGAGACTCTCAGACAACCACACCTATGAGCTCAGAGTGACCAGACTCGTCTTTAAGTCCCAAAAGCTCACCGGGTTTCTGTCCCCATCAATCGGACGGCTTTCTGAGCTCAAAGAGCTCTCTTTGTCTGAAAACCAGCTAGTTGACCAAGTACCATCCCAGATAGTTGACTGCCGGAAACTTGGAATTCTCAGCCTCCAAAACAATAAGTTTTCTGGGGATATTCCATCTGAATTATCCTCGCTTATTCGCCTTCGAGTTCTTGACCTTGCTTCCAACAAATTCACTGGGGACTTGAGTTTCTTGAAATATTTTCCCAACTTGGAAAATCTGTCTCTTGCAGACAATCTCTTTACTGGGAAAATTCCTGCTTCTATTCGTTCTTTTCGGAATCTCCGGTTTTTTAACATCTCAGGAAATGAATTCCTAGAAGGTTCAATGCCAATGATAAACCGGGGTGAATACTCAGAATCTGATGTTCCCAAACGATACATGTTGGCTGAGAGTCCAACAAAAAGCAACAATCATTCTACAAATGCAACTAAAAGCAGCAATCATTCCACTTCAGCTGCTCCAGGTCCTTCTCCGTCAGCACCACCTCACCATCACAAAAACAACAAGAGGAAGCTAGCTGGTTGGATACTTGGATTACTGGCTGGAGCGTTAGCTGGAAGTATATCAGGGTTCATCTTTTCTTTGATATTTAAGTTGCTTTTGGCTGTTGTAAGGGGTAGAGTGAAAGACGCAGGTCCAGCAATCTTTAGTCCTTTGATCAAAAAGGCAGAGGACCTAGCTTTCTTGGAGAAAGAAGATGGCCTATCTTCATTGGAACTCATAGGAAGAGGTGGGTGTGGAGAAGTTTACAAGGCTGAACTTCCAAATAGCAATGGGAAATTGATTGCCATAAAGAAGATAGTCCAGCCTCCAAAGGATGCAGCAGAATTGACTGAGGAAGATAGTAAGCTTCTGAACAAGAAAATGCGCCAAATTCGATCTGAGATTAATACTGTGGGTCAAATTAGGCACCGCAATCTTCTTCCTCTATTAGCCCATGTGAGTCGGCCTGATTGCCATTACCTCGTGTATGAGTTCATGAAGAATGGTAGTTTACAAGACATTTTGAATGATGTTTCAAACGGGACTAGAGAGTTGGACTGCTTTGCTCGTCACAAGATTGCACTAGGAGTGGCAGCAGGGCTTGAATATCTTCACTTCCACCACAGCCCATGTATAATTCATCGAGATCTCAAGCCTGCAAATGTACTTTTGGATGATGACATGGAAGCTCGAATTGCCGATTTTGGGCTTGCCAAAGCAATGCCTGATGATGATACGCATATCACAACTTCCAATGTGGCAGGAACTGTGGGTTATATATCACCAGAATACCACCAAACTCTGAAGTTCACAGGCAAGTGTGATATCTACAGTTTTGGGGTGTTGCTAGCAGTTTTGGTAATGGGAAAGCTCCCATCTGATCAGTTTTTTCAAGAGACACAGGAGATGAGCTTGGTGAAATGGTTGAGGAATGTGATGACATCAGATAATCCTAGACAAGCAATTGATTCAAGGCTCATGGGAAATGGATTTGAGGAGCAAATGCTCTTAGTTTTGAAGATTGCTTGCTTTTGTACACTAGATGACCCGAAGCAAAGGCCTAATAGTAAGGACCTTAGGTGCATGCTTTCTCAGATCAAGCAATAAGTATGCAAAGGTAGGTCTGAGGATGACCGAGAATAATGCTGCCATGTGACAACTGTTATGTTTAATTAGATCAATTATATTTCCAATGCACCTTTCTGTTTAAATGATTGTACCTTTTTTCAGCATGTTGATTTACACAATGTAAACCAAAATGATAGTATGTCAAAAATGTAGCATAAATAGCATATGCTGCTTTAGGCTGTAACTATAGTGGCTCATAAAGTAAAGGAAGATATTTAAGTTTATATATAGAATGAAGTGCAATGTTTAATATTTATTTCTTATTAACAGTTTAAATAATGAGCACTTCATGTTCAAATTTTAAGCCAGACTATCAAAGTGCAACTATGATAAATGCTGGTTATGAGAAAAATTCCGTGCGCACAATCAAGTTTAAGCCAGACTTAAACAAAAAGAAACTACTGTTTTAATGGAGACATAGAGAGAACTACAGGGGTCAAGATAAATCCTTACACAGGTCTTCGGCAGAAATTATATCAACCAGACAGATTATCTAAGGGGCATTCTATTCTAACTTCCAACCAGAAGCCTCTTACTCCAGAAAAATCAGATTAGAAGTGTGTTTGTGCAAATTCTAAAATACACTATTCCAAATTCTTGTTTCACTCCGATAAAAAAAAAAAAAAAAAAAAAAAAAAAAAAAAAAAAAAAAAAAAAAAAAAAGCAATTAGCATGTTGTAGTCCAAAATTAAGCAAATTCCCTAGGACAGTTGTGTTGAATGTTTTCTCAATCCTAAAATCACTCGGAGACAGTACAAGGAAATGTCTTCTTCACTTGGTATTCAAGGAAGGCTATATAATATTCATTCCAGAGGAATTTTATAGATTTCAATAAAATGAAAGTTCCATGTAAGTGCTCTGCCTTTAGTTTTTCCTCCATTGGAAAAGACGGAAGTGCTTTCGAATGCAACCAATCAAGTTTCACATTACTTTCTGCTTTTCAGTCTTTTCCCCTTTCCTTTCAGGAAATGCTGGTTCATTATTCCATCATTATCTCAAAGGCTGATTGTTAGTACACACATCGTTGCACACACGCCACACAAATTATTTTTTGAACTGAAATTGTGACTTCAAAACACTATTTCAATGCAAATTAGAGTTGTGTACTTTGTGTGTAATAGGCACTACCCTTTCTTAATAATGGGAAGAATATTCTAAGCACTACAAATAACAGTATAGGAAGGCCTAGCTTTTACTCCTTGTGACAGTTTTTAATAACTTACATGGACGTAAGCATACATTACCAGAGAAAGACCAGATAAAACAAAACATAAGTCAACACTTCAACTCAAAGAGGATGACTAGTCCACCAACATTGAGTGAACAAAACAAAAGAAAATTTCTTTTATCGGGAGAGCAGATGGTAGAAACTGACCTGAAGGTTCACTGAACTAACCCAAAAAAAACACATGAAGATTCAACAACAACAAACAAGCCTTAGCCCCAAGACTTTGGGGTCAGGTATGTATCCTCAACAAACTAATAAGGATCAGGTTTTCCATTTCGCACCTAAGGATTCACTTGTGGAAAATAAATAAGTTTTCATCCCAGCAGACCCGAAAGAAATATGGACCAAGTCAACTTACCCCTCATTCAATTTCCTGAAGGAGTTAAACGTCAGGCCTAACAATTTGAACAGTGACTTCTACATCCGTTGTTAGGGTACACTCACTTTATTTCGATGTAACTAGAAGTATAGTAATACTAGGCCCATGAATGATATCTTACTTGTCCAACTTACAAAGCTTCAAGGATCATTTATATATATAAATTAGCTGGCATCGCAAATTCATTTTATACTAAGAATCTTAATAAACTATATGAAGCGCACTACTATCTTAATCAAGCTTACTGAGATGTAAGAAGGTCCACACCATAAACTGTGTTGATGGATAATGAATCAATGTGGACTAAACCTTCAATTAAAGTTCTCCATCTTATTGCCATGTAACAGACAAAGTACATCAGGTGCCCTATTTGGTACTGAAGAATTACATTTTACTCTCATATTGCATTTTCTCTTTTACAAAGTCACATGTTATAATCTCTACTACCTGAACAGGTTAGAAAGCACCCAAAAAAAAAAAACCGAAACCCGTATGAATATATCCCCCGGATTACCTTAAAAATCCAGAAGTAACTGCGGAAGAATCCTCTCCAAATGAGTCGCTTCGATTTTACTAGCACCCCCTGCTCAATTGTAGCAGCACGCTGCACGGCCTCTGCAAATTAAGGCAAATGGTTTTGTCAGAAATGTCATGACATCAAAATGCAAACTCAACTATAAAATCTTAAGAAACCAAGCACTAAGCTTTCATTTTAGATTGATGAACCTGTAATGAAGATTTGGAGAAGTTCACAACTCAGCTTTATTGCCTTCCCATTGGCTGCACCAAGAAACATGAATGTAAAACAAAGAACAAGCTCTACTTTCAAAAAAAATGAGAAAACTTCATCAATAGAATGAAGTAACAATACAAGATACCAGATGTTTGGCGATTCTTCTTTGAAGTTCCAGCTCCAACCTGCACCAATCAAACAGTCCAATTGCACAAGTTATAGAATGTGTTTTATTTTATCTATTACACAGTTCAAATTAAAGATAGCAGGACCTTTATACTAACAATACTCCTCTCTAATACACCAAGATAATGACTAGTTTATATTTATCGCCAGACCATGTACATTCTGTCTCATTTTCACAACCATTTGGTTTGGCTTTAACACAATTTTTTTCCCCTCAATGTATTATATATATTAAATCCATAATATTCATTTCAATTTTTATTCCTCAAATTTGATTCAAAATTCAATTTCTATTTCATAAAGCTGAGGTGAGTACGACTATTACAAATTTTACTACATGATCTTTATAAAATGACGTTTCAACTTTTAATTCTTTTATTTTAAAGTAATTTAGAAATTGATTCATTACGTGCACCAATCACGTCTTTGTCATTGTCACGTTAGTTTATAACCCTTTTATAATAAAACTGGAAGTACTTTTTGCATTTTCATGAACAGTGGTAGTACCAAAAATGCTAGTCCATGAGTAAGTATGAAATTGATAACTTTAGATTTTTCCAAGGACAAAATTGTAATTTAAAAAAAATATAAGGAACGAAAATCAAAGTTAATCAAGATCAGCAACGCCGAGCTAGTAAACATGAGTGAATTTCCACTTTCATTAGTAGGCCAAACTATTATTTTAATTCTGAAAATTCAATTTCATATCTAAACTTTTGAAAATGGCTTAATACTTTAATGTCACCCGTGTCTTTACTTCTCATCAAAATTAACTATCATAATCATAAAGTCGAGTAGTAATTCCTTCAAATTCTTTGATCCAACTACAAAATTGAATCACTTCATTTTACAAAAATCAATTAACTTCTTAAAAGAGTAAGGTATCTATTTTTTGAAAAGAAAAAAATAGGTAGGAGGAAGCGACCAGAGTGATTTTTTTATTTAAGCGTTATCATAGTAACATCAAACCTATAACCTATTAGGTTCGAGTTTGCAAGCAAGGTAACTAGTAAATCATAACTGTTATTGCAACCCCACAAGGCACTAGTGGCCATTGAGCTGGGATGTGGGGTTTTTCCCAAGTACTTTCTATTGCAGAATTCAAATTTGAAACCTCCACCCTTCAAACCACTTGGAAATAATCCCAATAACCACTAGACCGCCACTTTTGTTATTTTTTTTTTTCCCCAGGAAATAGCCACTTTTGCTAATTAAAAGAGAAAGGTATTAGTAATATTGAATCATTATTATTTAATTTAAAGTAATTGACACGTTCAAGACAAAATTAAACGGATAATTTATAAGAATTGATATTCATTCTAATTGATATGTTATAGTTTCAAATATATATTTATACTGCTCTTCTCTTACTTATTAGTATGATAAAAGCGATTCAAATTCATATTCTCCTTATTTAGAGAATCAAACAATATTATTGAACAAAAAAACTCTTGATTCATGCCACATATTGTGGATTCGGAACTAACATGCATTAGTGTATAAAACTGAAACTAATATATTCATTAGTGTTATAAAACATACCGTATATATAAGGCACCATTTGGTAGAGTTGTTATACAACTTATTTTTAGTTTTTAAACAATACTAGCCGCGATCCCACGCGTTGCGCGTGATAATTATTTTTATGGTGGTTTTATTATAAAAAAAATTACAATTTAAACTAATCTAATTGTAGGGGCTCCTTTTTCGGAGGTGGGCCCCCGACAATGAATTTGTAGAGAGTGGGGCAAAGGGTTTGGCTCCGGCCGGCCCTTTGGCGGTCTTCCTAGAACTTTTCGTTTACTTGCTCTCCGTCTGGGGTTGCTCCTCGGCTGGGGTCCGAGGAGGCCCCCTTTGCACTAGGGAGGTCCTTTAACTTTTATACTCCTTCTGGCTCGATCCTGGCCTTACAGCTGTTGGCCATCCGGGCTAATGGCTCAGGACTTGTCCCATCAGGCAGGTTCTCTCCCATGCCGGGGGTTGCTGCCCCCAAGGCTTTTCAGAGAAGGGTCTTGTCAGCATTGATGGAACCTGGAGGGCCTGGCAGAATAGTTAAGTGTGGATGTGACCACCTGCAGTAAGCCTGCCCCCCTAACTAGATTAGGCTAGGTGTGCCGAGGATAGGTGCATCCTCGGCTCGGGCCTTGGAAGGACTGAATCCTTTGGGCCGACCATCTGGAGAGATCTCCTTCCTCGGCTTGGGCCCTGGGCTCGCCCAAAGATGGGCCGGGGATTCTGGGCCCTTGGGCACCACAATAGCCCCTCAAAAACCCTGCTGCACGTACTCTCGGACGGGGAGGAGGGTTTTGCAAACCTTGGCCCCTATGGTCCGGAGGGCCGTCGGTTCGGCTGGCCCTTTCTTGAGTGGTCGGATCGACCATTAGGCCCTTCATTAGGTAGTTAATTTCTTCACGGGAATGGATTCTCGGACCAAGCAGTACTCTGACCCTGTCGTAAAATAGGTAGCTCCTCGTGTGCAGTCGCTGCCTTTTAAGTACGAGTGGTCAGCTCCCCGTAGGCTTGAGTCCGAGGACCATGCAAGACCTAGGTACAATTGCTGCCATCGTTTCCAGGTGGCTAGCTCTCCATAGGCTTGAGTCCGTAGACCATGCAAGACCTAGGTACAGTTGCTGCCTTTTAAGTACGAGTGGTCAGCTCTCCGTAGGCTTGAGTCCGAGGACCATGCCAGACCTAGGTACAATTGCTGCCATCGTTTCCAGGTGGCTAGCTCCCCATAGGCTTGAGTCCGTAGACCATGCAAGACCTAGGTACAGTTGCTGCCTTTTAAGTACGAGTGGTCAGCTCCCCGTAGGCTTGAGTCCGAGGACCATGCAAGACCTAGGTACAATTGCTGCCATCGTTTCCAGGTGGCTCCCGAGCGTGAGGACACAGTGTTCACCTCTCTGGGCAACTCAGTCTCACGTCGGGTAGGGGTCCATCCCCCTAGCCCCTTGCAGGAAGCTGGAGCAAGAGCTGTTGTACAACGATTACGCTGTCACCTCCAAATAGGATTTTGTCCTCGGATCCGAGGACTTCGTTTTTGGCGGGAGGTTGTCCCCGGGTCTTTTCCGTGAGCTGTCTTTCCTCGGGTCGGCTTGTGACTTCGCACGTGGGGCTGATCTTGCTTCTGGTTCGTGCTCCTCATCTTTCTGGTTTACGAGGCATCGCTTGGCCTTCTGCGCTTCCTGTTTGACGCTTCGGTGTCCGTAACGCGCCTCCATTAATGCCCTCGTAAATCAACACGCAGCAGGCAGCTGGCAATCCCCTTGGAACTGGGTGGGAATTAATTTCCCTTGACAATTCCCTTCGAATTCCGCGCGGTTCAGCCCCCGCTGATTTTCGCCCTCCATAAAAGGCGCTCTGGGGGGAGTGTTTCTCCTCATTCCATGAATTCTCCCCCACAAACCAGTGTAAACACTTTTGCCCTTTTGAGTCCCCTTGATACCACCACCGGGGTTGTGACCGCAGTTAGGAGACCTGGAGCCAAGTGCCGCCATGGCCGCAGTCCCCACTGGGCTGTCGGCGCGGCAGAGTTCAGGCGTAGCACTGGCCGAGTCTCTCATGGCGGCCAGGGGGGACGTCGTTGAAATACCTAACATCCTCCCCCAGAGTGCACCTCCGACGGAGGGAGCACGCGAACTCTCGTCATGGCCGGTGCCCGAGTATTGCCGTCTCCGACGGTCAATGCTCGTGTAGCTCGGAGTGGGTCGAGGAAGCATCACGAGGGAGGGTGTCCCGGGGTCTAGGGGCTCCTCACTTTGTTCAAGCTTTGGTTTGAAGGTGAGCCAGCCCCTAGCCCCCCGGCCCGTGCTTTTACCGTCAAGTTCTCCCATTCTCTTGACGCCAATAAAAGCACGGCTTGACACTTCCTTCATTCCTGACGGCAGTTCTTTGCGAGTCTCTTGCCCAGCCAGTCCCGAGACCGGTCCGCCTGAGCCTCCGATTGTAGGATTAGCTGGTAGGGGTTCTTGTAAAACACGCCTGTCTGAGCCTCTGATTGTATTTGTAGCTTAGTTTTTTTTGAAACAATAAGAATTGTAGTTGTAATCTCTTGTAACCTTTCTTGAATTAATAAAGAACTTTTTCTTTCAATTGTTGTTGAGTGTTCTTTTCGCACTGCCATTCTTCTCTTCTTCCTTTCCTTTGCTTTCTCTCTCTTTTTTTTTGCACCGCCAACTTCTGAGTGATAATTGCCTTAGAACGATCGCCGGTTGCGCCGGCCGGCACACTAACCCTTCCCACAGACGGCGCCAATTGTAGGGGCTCCTTTTTCGGAGGTGGGCCCCCGACAATGAATTTGTAGAGAGTGGGGCAAAGGGTTTGGCTCCGGCCGGCCCTTTGGCGGTCTTCCTAGAACTTTTCGTTTACTTGCTCTCCGTCTGGGGTTGCTCCTCGGCTGGGGTCCGAGGAGGCCCCCTTTGCACTAGGGAGGTCCTTTAACTTTTATACTCCTTCTGGCTCGATCCTGGCCTTACAGCTGTTGGCCATCCGGGCTAATGGCTCAGGACTTGTCCCATCAGGCAGGTTCTCTCCCATGCCGGGGGTTGCTGCCCCCAAGGCTTTTCAGAGAAGGGTCTTGTCAGCATTGATGGAACCTGGAGGGCCTGGCAGAATAGTTAAGTGTGGATGTGACCACCTGCAGTAAGTCTGCCCCCCTAACTAGATTAGGCTAGGTGTGCCGAGGATAGGTGCATCCTCGGCTCGGGCCTTGGAAGGACTGAATCCTTTGGGCCGACCATCTGGGGAGATCTCCTTCCTCGGCTTGGGCCCTGGGCCCGCCCAAAGATGGGCCGGGGATTCTGGGCCCTTGGGTACCACACTAATAATGAGTAAAGTATTTCATAATTATATTTTTTATTTATTATAGGAACAATAATAAATGTAATATAGGAACAATCCAAAACACCAAAAAAAGGTAAACTAAAAAAAAAATTAATAAAAATTAACAATGATTAATTGAACCAATATTAGGGTAAAATTTTGTTTTCGATAATCTATTAAAGTTATTTTCTTTGTAGAAATTATAATTTCAGCCAGCCAAAACATATTATCAAATAAACAATTATTAGCAAAATCTAAGAATTAAATTTCTATACATGCATTGTTATAAAATAATAATAATTAAAATAAAATTGCAAAAGTTAAAATTTGTCATCTATCTAATTATTTTCGTTTGGCTAACCTTTGCTTTTCTTTAAATAAATGACATTATAAAGTACTTCTAATACAGTTATTAAGAGTACTTTGTCCACCACAAAGGATTAGAAAATAAACAAAAATTAGTAAAGTCTCATAATTTAACATCTAAATTGAGCACTATAAAAATCATGCTATGTAACAGAATAAATACCAAATTATCCAAATCATGCTATGTAATAGAATAATATTATATTTTTATATGCTATATTTAATTCTTTAGAACGCAATAAGATAACATTTAACAATCAAAGAGAAAAGAAAATAAAAAGAACAACAACAACAATTTAAAAAACAAAACTAAATCGCATTAACCCAAAATAGAGTTTTAAAGAATATAAAAAATTATCAACCTAAAGTAGATATGTAAGAAAAATAAAAAATAAAAATCCACCAAAAAATTTAGAGAGAGAGAGAGAGAGAGAGAGAGAGAGAACTTTTTTTTTGTGAGGGAAAACTATGCATAGAATAGAAGAGATAGTGACAACTTTATAGTAAAAGAGTGTGAATAAAAAAAGACAAAAATAAAGGAAAATAAAGAGAAAGAGGAAGAATGACATTAATGTAGAGGGTACTAAGAAAATGAAACAGTAAGAGAGAAAGAAATATTGAAAAAGTAGTGGGGAGATGAAATGGTAAGGGAGAGAGAAAGATTAAAGTGTAAATATTAAAAAAAATAAAAGTTAAAAACATTTATAGGAAAAAAAAAAAAAAAACCAACAACAACAACAACATTGAAGCCTTTCAAGCTATAGGGTTTTTTTTTCCCTCCTTCCTTTAAGCTGAAAAGGCTCACACAAAACCCTAAAACTGAATTGAAAAGGTTTTGAGTTGGACTTTGATAATGGAACTAAATAAATAAGAGGTGGGTTAGATTAATTATACAGATTTATTATAAGGTGATAGTGGAAGTAAATAAATAAGTAGTGGGTTGCATTTGCAAGGCTGAAAATTGTAAAAACCATTTTAAAATTGTAGGACAAATTATATTTTAAATAAGAAAAAAAGAATGACATGGTAGCTGATGTGATGTAATATGAGAGCAGCAGCATTAACGCTACTTTAGTAATATATAGATATAGATTACACATTTTTTCACACTTTTTCACCTACACGTATTTAAAAAAAATTACAAATAACATTACTCAAACTCTTCTACTGAAACGAGAAAATCCATCTTGTTTCTGAAACATACATCCTCTATCTCACAAAGAGGTAGATCCCACATATGTGGGGCTTACTTTCTTGTGAGAGAGAAAATACACGTTTCGGAAACATGCAAGACTCTCTCCTACCGAACGGGCCTCAGACGTCGAAAAGTACAGAAAATTAGCAACCTAGTGATTGGCTGGTGGAAGTCTCTCACTTTATGTCGCTATCAAGACGTAAATTATTAATGATCCAACGGCCCACAATGGCCTAAAGCATTGTCCTAGTTTTTGTTGACTTGAATTGCGGTAAAACCCCCGAGTGTTGACTAGAGACTTCTCAGCAGCTTCATTTCATTTTGTTAATTCACCCAATTAACAAAAAGAAAATTTTCATTCTTGATTCTTCGATGAGAGTCATAAATTTAAAATATTGGGCGTGCTGGATGGTCTTAGACCCCTCAGAAAAATAGTAAACAAAAAAAGCTTAAATGAAATACTATAATTTATATATATATATATAAGCTTTTTTGAGAAATCTTACTCATACAAAGCCAAGTATAAGTAAATTGAAAATAAAACACATGACTTCAATTTACGTATTTTTCTCTTCTCTTCAAATTTAACTAGAAAAGTATACGTATTTTCAATTTACATATTCTTCTATTCATACGAGTAAATCGAAAAGCTTACTTGAGACTTTTCTAAAAAACTTTTTTGAAAAGTATTTTCAACTTACGTATTCTTCTCTTACGAGTAAAAAATTAAAAAAAAAAAAAAATACTATGATTGATTAAAACAATGAGACAATGAGTGCAAGACACCTTTTTTTTTTTTTTTTTTTTTTCGTTTTTTGGTGATTAATAGAAATGGACCATTTCCTAATTAAAATTCATTTTTTGTGAATATAAAAAAGTGTGTTGATATCACTTTATTAAAATTTATGTCAAAATTGAGAAAAATCTAATACTACATAATTTAAAAATCAGTCATTTTCTTTGAAACCGATAATATTGGTTATTTTAATTGAAAGAAAAAAAAAATAAACTTAATCTTATATAGTATAACTATGAAGTTTAATTGATCTCATTTGAGGCAGCATATTTGAGTTCCTTGGACAGCATGATCATCTTCTAATCTCCTATCACTTGCTAGATAGTAAAAATGGATTAAAATCCTATCCGTTTCTTTTAATATGAAAAAAGCTTATTGAAATTTAACTTTCATAAATTCAAAAAGGTAAATAATGTCACAATGTTCAAAATTTTATTACGTAAAAAAAAAAAGGATAATAATTATTTTTAAATGACATTTTATTATATTTACTCTAAAATTTGTAAACTACTAAATCTTTACTATAAATTAGACTCTCCATTTCAAAACAAATAAAGAATTTCATTTTTTTTTTCATAAAATCTAATTTTGCATTTATAAAAAAAAAAAACATTATTGCAATATTGAAAAAATCAATTAAACTGTCTAATTTATATTTTATTGTTTAATTGTTTTGGCCCTCTTATATATATAAGAAGAGCCCGAGCAAAGGCCACTCACTCTGTTATTTATTTCCAAATAACTTAAAGGAACAATTTTTAACACCATATGATGTTAACAAAAATATCAAAATTTGACTCTATCAATAAATTTCACCAATTAAAAGAATTATTATACTTTCTATCGAAGTACATTAAATTTTAAAACAAGAAAAAAGAACAAAAAAGTATGATCCCAACCAAACCAATAATCAAATCCTAGTTTTATCAACAAAAAAAAAAAATTAAATCAAATCCTAGTCAGCACGTGAAAAATGGAAATCAAAGTCCATCTGCATGGGCTCCACATCAAAAATTTTCCACACGGCGGACGTTTATAAAAGTCAAAAACTGCAAACGAGTAAGCCAGAAACTCTTCCTAAGCTGACCAGTTCAAATCTCCCTGTAACACAAAACATAGAGCTCTGCCGGAAATGGCAGCCTCTCCAAGCAAAACCCACCTCTCCCTCTTCACTTTCTTCTCCTTCTTCCTCATCATTCAAGCAAGATTGATTCTGAACCGTTCTGATCTCAAAGCCCTCTCCATAATCCAAAAAGACTTGGGTCTTAACTGTCAACATTACCTCTCTACCAAACCGTGCAACTCCCCTGGGGTCATTTGTGAGAGGAGACTCTCAGACAACCACACCTATGAGCTCAGAGTGACCAGACTCGTCTTTAAGTCCCAAAAGCTCGCCGGGTTTCTGTCCCCATCAATCGGACGGCTTTCTGAGCTCAAAGAGCTCTCTTTGTCTGAAAACCAGCTAGTTGACCAAGTACCATCCCAGATAGTTGACTGCCGGAAACTTGAAATTCTCAGCCTCCAAAACAATAAGTTTTCTGGGGATATTCCATCTGAATTATCCTCACTTATTCGCCTTCGAGTTCTTGATCTTGCTTCCAATAATTTCTCTGGGGACTTGAGTTTCTTGAAATATTTTCCCAACTTGGAAAATCTGTCTCTTGCAGACAATCTCTTTACTGGGAAAATTCCTGCTTCTATTCGTTCTTTTCGTAATCTCCGGTTTTTTAACATCTCAGGAAATGAATTCATTGAAGGTTCAATGCCAATGATAAACCGGGGTGAATACTCAGAATCTGATGTTCCCAAACGATACATTTTGGCTGAGAGTCCAACTAAAAGCAGCAATCATTCTACAAATGCATCAGCTTCAAGTCATAAAGCTCCCATTTCAGCTGCTCCAGCTCCTTCCCCATCAGCATCACCTCACCATCACAAAAACAACAAGAGGAAGCTAGCTGGTTGGATACTTGGATTCCTGGCTGGAGCATTAGCCGGAAGTATATCAGGGTTCATCTTTTCCTTGATATTTAAGCTGCTCTTGGCTGTTGTAAGGGGTAGAGTGAAAGACGCAGGTCCAGCAATCTTTAGTCCTTTGATCAAAAAGGCAGAGGACTTAGCTTTCTTGGAGAAAGAAGATGGCCTAGCTTCATTTGAACTCATAGGAAAAGGTGGGTGTGGAGAAGTTTACAAGGCTGAACTTCCAAATAGCAATGGGAAAATGATTGCCATAAAGAAGATAGTCCAGCCTCCAAAGGATGCAGCAGAATTGACTGAGGAAGATAGTAAGCTTCTGAACAAGAAAATGCGCCAAATTCGATCTGAGATTAATACTGTGGGTCAAATTAGGCACCGCAATCTTCTTCCTCTATTAGCCCATGTGAGTCGGCCTGATTGCCATTACCTCGTGTATGAGTTCATGAAGAATGGTAGTTTACAAAACATTTTGGAGGATGTTTCAAATGGGAAAAGAGAGTTGGACTGGTTTGCTCGTCACAAGATTGCACTAGGAGTGGCAGCAGGGCTTGAATATCTTCACTTCAACCACAGCCCACGTATAATTCATCGAGATCTCAAGCCTGCAAATATACTTTTGGATGATGACATGGAAGCTCGAATTGCCGATTTTGGGCTTGCCAAAGCAATGCCTGATGCTAATACGCACATCACAACTTCCAATGTGGCAGGAACTGTGGGTTATATATCACCAGAATACCACCAAACTCTAAAGTTCACAGATAAGTGTGATATCTACAGTTTTGGGGTGTTGCTAGGAGTTTTGGTAATGGGAAGGCTCCCATCTGATCAGTTTTTCCAAGAGACACAGGAGATGAGCTTGGTGAAATGGTTGAGGAATGTGATGACATCAGATAATCCTAGACAAGCAATTGATTCAAGGCTCATGGGAAATGGATTTGAGGAGCAAATGCTCTTAGTTTTGAAGATTGCTTGCTTTTGTACACTAGATGACCCGAAGCAAAGGCCTAATAGTAAGGACGTTAGGTGCATGCTTTCTCAGATCAAGCAATGAGTATGCAAAGGTAGGTCTGAGGATGACCGAGAATAATGCTGCCATGTGACAACTGTTATGTTTAATTAGATCAATTATATTTCCAATGCACCTTTCTGTTTAAATGATTGTACCTTTTTTCAGCATGTTGATTTACACAATGTAAACCAAAATGATTGTATGTCAAAAATGTAGCATAAATAGCATATGCTGCTTTAGGCTATAAATATAGTGGCTCATAAAGTAAAGGAAGATATTTAAGTTTATATATAGAATTAAGTGCAATGTTTAATATTTATTTCTTATTAACAGTTTAAATAATGAGCACTTCATGTTCAAATTTTAAGCCAGACTATCAAAGTGCAACTATGATAAATGTTCGTTATGAGAAAAATTCTGTGCGCACAATCAGGTTTAAGCCAGACTTAAACAAAAAGAAACTACTTTTTTGATGGAGACAGAGAGAGAACTACAGGGGTCAAGATAAATCCTTACACAGGTCTTTGGCAGATATTATATCAACTAGACAGATTATCTAAGGGACATTCTATTCTAACTTCCAACCAGAAGCCTCTTACTCCAGAAAAATCAGATTAGAAGTGTGTTTGTGCAAACTCTAAAATACACTATTCCAGATTCTTATTTCACTCCGAAAAAAAAAAAAAAAAAAAAAAAAAAAAAAAAAAAAAAAAAAAAAAAGCAATTAGCATGTTGTAGTCCAAAATTAAGAAAATGCCCTAGGACAGTTGTGTTGAATGTTTTCCCAATACTAAAATCACTCGGAGATAGTACAAGGAAATGTCTTCTTCACTAGGCATTCAGGGAAGGCTATAATATTCATTCCAGAAGAATTTTATAGATTTCAATAAAATGAAAGTTCCATGTTAGTGCTCTGCCTTTAGTTTTTCCTCCAGTGGAAAAGACTGATTGTTAGTACAGACATCGTTGCACACACGGCACATAAAAATTGTGACTTCAAAACACAATTTCAATGCAAATTAAAATTGTGTGTACTTTGTGTGTAATAGACACTCCCCTTTCTTAATAATGGGAAGAATACTCTAAGCACTACAAATAACAGTAAATGAAGGCCTAGCTTTTACTCCTTGTGACAGTTTTTAATAACTTACATGGACGTAAGCATACATTACCAGAGAAGACCAGATAAAACAAAACATAAATCAACACTTCAATTCAAAGAGGATGACTAGTCCACCAACATTGTGTGAACAAAACAAAAAGAAAATTTCTTTTATCAGGAGAGCAGATGGTAGAAACTGACCTGAAGGTTCACTGAACTAACCAAAAAAAAACACATGAAGATTCAACAACAAGAAGCAAGCCTTAGCCCCAAGACTTTGGGGTCAGGTATGTATCCTCAACAAACTAATAAGGGTCAGTGTTTTCCTTTTCGCCACCTAAGGATTCACTTGTGGAAAATAAATAAGTTTTCAGCCCAGCATACTCGAAAGAAATATGGACCAAGCCAACTTACCCCTCATTCAATTTCCTGCAGAAGTTAAACATCAGGCCTAACAATTTGAACAGTGACTTCTACATCCATTGTTAGGGTACACTCACTTTATTTCGAAGTAACTAGAAGTATAGTAATACTAGGCCCATGAATGATATCTTAGTTGCCTAACTTACAAAGCTTCAAGGATCATTTATATATATAAATTAGCTGGCATCGCAAATTCATTTTATACTAAGATTCTTAATAAACAATATGAAGCGCACTACTATCTTAATCAAGCTTACTGAGAAGTAAGAAGGTCCACACCATAAACTGTGTTGATGGATAATGAATCAATGTGGACTAAACCTTCAATTAAATTTCTCCATCTTATTGCCATGCAACAGACAAAGTACATCAGGTACCCGATTTGGTACTGAAGAATTACATTTTACTCACATATTGCATTTTCTCTTTTACAAAGTCACATGTTATAATCTCTACTACCTGAACAGGTTAGAAAGCACCCTAAGAAAATGAAACCCATATGAATATATCCCCCGGATTACCTTAAAAATCCAGAAGTAACTGCGGAAGAATCCTCTCCAAATGAGTCGCTTCGATTTTACTAGCACCCTCTGCTTCAGCAATTGTAGCAGCACGCTGCACGGCCTCTACAAATCAAGGCAAATGGTCTTGTCAGAAATGTCATAACATCAAAATGCAAACTCAACTATAATCTTAAGAAACCAAGCACTAAGCTTTCATTTTAGATTGATGAACCTGTAATGAAGATTCGGAGAAGTTCACAACTCAGCTTTATTGCTTTCCCATTAGCTGCATCAAGAAAAGTTGAAATAGAAAAGAACATCATCTTAAATTTGAACAAGCTCTTCTAAAAAACATGAGAAAACTCCATCAATAGAATGAAGTAACGATAAGAGTTACCAGATGTTTGGCGATTCTTCTTTGAGGTTCCAGCTCCTGCCTGCACCAATCAAAAAGACCAATCGCACAATTCACCAGTCAATCAAGTGATTCCACTGAAGAACATAAGTAAAAAATTATAGAATGTAATTTTATTTTAATTATTAGATGATTCAAATTAAAGAAGATAGTTTACACTTAGCAATATACCATTAATGATCTGTAACTTGACTCATTCTCACAAATCACAACCAATTGGTTCAGCTTAAAAACAATTTTGTTTTTCTTTATATACATTTTACAATTTTTTTAAAAAAAATTATTCTAAAATATTCATTTCATCCCTAAAGTTTGGTCCAAATTCAATTTCTATCAATTTTGGTTAAAAATCATATACAATGAAATGCTAATGCGGCATATGTAAAGCTAAGGCGACTTTAAGTAAATTAGCATTCGCAGCAAAAGAGATGCTGTAACTATTACAAATTTTACTACATGAGCACTACAAACTGATGAATCAACTTTAAAATACGAAATAATAATAATAATAACAATAATAATAAAATAAAAGTAATTCAAAAGGTTATTTATTATGTTGTGGATGTGGCACCAATCATATTGATTGTCACATTGATACGTAATCTTTTTTAAGTAAAAATTTGGCAATAATTTTAGCATTACATAAGGAGGTACCAAATTGATAACTTTTATATTTTTCAAGGACAAGATCATAATTTTTTTAAATTTAGGGAACGTAAATCAAAAACTAAAATCAAGTTTCAGAACAAACAAACAAAATGAATTTCAGCCTAAAAAAAAAAAAAACCGTAAACCTAAAATGCAAATTGAACAATTAGCATACCTCGCAGTCCAAAGCATCAGCGACGTCGTTTCGTTCTCGCTCTGAAAATGAAAACACCAACCCAAAAAAAAAAAAAAAAAAGTTGGAAAATGATTTCACGAACAGAAATTGAAGAAGGTGATGAGTTTGAAGAGAGAAAGGAGATTTCTCAAACCGATGGCTCTTCGTGTCCAAACGAGCTTGAAAATAGCGTGAATCAGATCCTGAAACGTACACAGAAATTATTATAAATAAATAAAAAAAGTAGTGGAAATGAAATGATAGGGGAATTGGGATTTGCTAGGGATTTGGAGAGTACAGGATCGAAGGTGTTGTTTTCGTCTTCCATTGAGAGAGAGAGAGAGAGAGAGAGATATTGTGTATTTCTGCGTTTGTTTTTGGAATTTTAATTCCAATTCTCTAGCGCGCGCAAACTTTATTGTGGTAAATAAAAGGAGTAATACTAGTAGTGAGTTAGAAAAATTTGGTGTCATCTAGATTGTAGGAAATTGGAAGAACCAAATCGCCCCTATAGCTCAGTGGTAGAGCGTCAGTCTTGTAAACTGAAGGTCTGTAGTTCGATCCTGCATGGGGGCAGAATTTCTTTTTGTTTTCCAACTTTGCATGCCATTTTTTGTTTCTGTTTCTGTTTTGTGCTTTTCCCTATTCACTTTTCTTTTTGTAAATCAATTGAGATCTAATGCAACACTTGCACCCGAGTGATGTATAAGTGATGCATAAGTCAATGTCCCTAATCCAACTAACATTAAGATTAAATCAATTAAAGACTTCATAGTATTTGTCATATGGGGGGCTCCAAAGTCCCAAACTAGTACAGGCATAACCCAATTTTGTCATAATTATACCAAATTATCCTTGGACAATAACAACAGAAGCAACGTTAGATGTTTAAGTGAGATCTCGTAAAGTCTTTGATTGTTATATAAAAGACTTGAAGTTCAATTACCATCTATACTAAAAACTGATTAGTGTCTTAATCTTGTGATAAAAAGCTATCATCATGAGTGGACGCCATAGGTTGAAACTCTCTAAAAAAAAAATGAGAATTACTCTTTTTAGACCAAAATGAGAGAGTAATCCACCTCTCTCTCTCTCTCTCTCTCTCTCTCATGCACAAAGAAGCTTTCTTCAATTGTGACGGTTAATTTTCCCACAAGAATATTAGTGTTGCTTTGTCTAGGTACTTGAGTGACAGTATCTAGAAGATTTTATTAGTTATATCAATAGGTAAATAAGGGTTTAAGAGTATAACCAACAGGGACAACTTATTTTACCAAAGAGTATCATTAGTGACATAATAAATAAAAATAAAAATTAAATAAAAACCACTAAAATTTTCACTCTTTCAGAAGCACTTACCTTATATAGGCCCATTAGAGCATTTCCATTGGGACTACCAAATGGGAGATGTAGGTTTGATTTACCATTAAACCCTTAAAATGATGCTCCATCCGGATTGCTAAATGATGCTAATTGTAAAAAATTTTACAATGTTGTTACAATACCATCCTAAATGTAGGATGGCATTGTAGCACTATTATATATTTTTTTTAATTCACTTTTATTCTCTCTTTCCTCTGTCTTCTCTTTCTCTGGGCTGAGATGGTCTCTTTCTTTCTCAACTCTCTCTTTCTTCATCTTTGTTTTATCATCTACCCTCTCTCACTCTCTGACTCGTTGTTGGCTAAAGCATGGTTTGAGATCAGCGTGATAGTCTTTAGGTGGATCGGCGTGATAGTCTTTAATGTATTTAGGTGGATTTTGGTGTGAGATCGGCGTGATAGTCTTTAATGTATTTTTCTGGGTATTTTTTTGTGGTTTCTGGCAGTGGTGGGTTTGTGATTGATGTGGGCGTGGGTCAGGTGGTGCAACGGCAGCAGCGGCAACGTGGGTTTCTGGTTTTGATTTTGATTTTGGATTTGGATTTTGATATGGATTTTGGATTTTGATTTTGGCTAGATTTTGCTCAGCTGAGGTGGGTGGTGTGACTGAGAAGCTGGACGGTGGTGGTGGTGGTGGGTGGTTGAGAGAGTAAGAGAAATAGAGATCAGAGAGAGAAGTGAGAAATATTTTTATAGTATTTTTATTTTATTTTATTTAAATGTGTAGCATGGTAAAATAAAAAGTTGGGATGTTAAGTGTGTTGTAAAATGGTGTGGTATAAATGATAAAGTAGCTTTTTTGAGATGGTAATAGAATAGTTTGAAAATACCGGATGTGAATGCTCTAATACAAAAGGTCAAAAACAATTAGGTGTGAAATATTTGGTGCATAATTTTGATGGCCTATGGTAATTTCCTTCTCCAAATGGTCATTCAAGGGTTGTTAAGTGTTGTGCTAGTGTAGTGTCTTCTTCATCTTCTTAGCATTTTATTGATTGTAATAAATATTTCTAAAAATATGAAACAATGTAAATTTAGCACAAGGAGTGTCAAATTCACATTAAATTTAGCACTTAAAATACTAAATTCCACGGTGACTCTTATACTTGACCAAGATGGCTAGTGACATATGAAGGGAGCAATATGGCAATGAAGAATCTTTTAAATTAAAGATCAACTCAATAGTTAGAGTGATGAATTCAGCCTTCGAGCTGCTAAATTTAATTTATTTGATTTCACAACAATATTTATATTTTGTCTTCTAATGAGTGATCAAATCCAATTAGTTTCGTGGGTGAGACACAATACAGTAACGATAGTAGCAAATTGGTGGTATTGTGGTGATTGAGTATGAAAGGGAGTAAATCCAATTAGTTCTCGCGCGCAAACTTTATTGTTGTGGTAAATAAAAGGGAGTAAATGGTGAGTTAGAAAATGTGGAACAATTTAGACTATGGGAAATTGGAAGAACCAAATGGCCCTTATAGCTCAGTGGTAGAGCGTCAGTCTTGTAAACTGAAGGTCTGTAGTTCGATCCTGCATGGGGGCAGAATTTCTTTTTGTTTTCCAACTTGCATGCCATTTTTTTTTTTTTTTTTTTTTGTTTCTGTTTCTGTTTTGTGCTTTTCCCTTTTCACTTTTCCTTTTGTAAATCAATTGAGATCTAATGCAACACTTGCATCCGAATGAATGATGGATAAGTGATACATAAGTCAATGTCCCTAATCCAACTAACATTAAGATTAAATCAATTAAAGACTTCATAGTATTTGTCATATGAGTACCTCCAAAGTCCCGAACTAGTACAAGCATAACCTGTTGGAGCATTTTAATATTAAATAAATAAAATGAATAAATGTAATAACATAAATGTAAAGATGTGGGAGTAAATATGGGAGATGAGGAGTTAGTGAAAATGTTTAATCCCACATTGAAAATGAGAGAGACTTTTTTATTCTTTTTAATTGTGGTGATTAATGGGCTAAAATGTATTGACTCAGATATTGGGTTAGATACGTGCGCAAGGGGGAGGTGAAGAGTGGAGGTATCAAAATTGGAAATGAATCAGCCTCTTGGATCCTCCTACTTGACAGCCCATTCAGAGCAATTACCATATCCGTTGGTGAGTAAATGACCCGAATTAATACTCCATTTTTACTATGGAAAATAAAGAGCCATTAACCCACTAACCCACTTAATGGACTATCCGTTTGGGCCTTTTCATTCTTCAGAAACTCCTTATCAAACCATTAATTGTGTAACTCCAGCCTATCAGATTAATATCCAACAATTAATCTTGTAACACCCACTACATCAGAATAATGGACCTAATTAATCAGAATAAATTGGGTAGTAATTTCGTGAGGCCCATTGAGCCTATAAATAGACTCATTTAGACTCAATCCAAGTTACTGAAATTACAATACACACAAAGAAAAAATTAGAGAGATTTTTGGCAAGGAAGGGTGTTCTTTCTGGTGGAGCGTTGGGCTTGAACATTTTGTGCAGAAGTTGTTCTAGCCATACGACACTTGTTGGGCTGTTGTATCCTAGGGGAGACAAGTCATAGAAGGTCTGCACCGGTTACAAAGTTTAGCCAACCAAGGGCTTGAATCTCCTTAAAGAGAGCGAGTGCCGCGCCTTAGTCCAAATAGTGTTGTGTAATTTCTCTCTTTAAAGTAATAAAATTCAGAAGTATTATTCAGTTTCTCTTTGTATTATTTCTATTACCATTGTATTTGCACCAACATAACCCAATTTTGTCATAGTTATACCAAACTATCCTGGACAATAACAACATAAGCAAAGTTAGATGTTTGAGTGAGAATTACTCTTTTTAGACCGAAATGAGAGAGCAATCTGCCTCTCTCTCTCTCTCTCTCTCTCTCTCTCTCTCTCTCTCTCTCTCTCTCTCTCTCTCTCTCTCTCTCTCTCTCTCATGCACATAGAAGCTTTCTTAAATGGTGACAATTAATCTTGCCACAAGAATGTTAGTGTTGAATCTCGATCGCACAATAATCAAGGCGTTTAATCACCTTGCTTTGTCTAAGTACTCGAGTGACTATGTTCCAATTGATAGTATCTAGAAGGTTTTATTAGTTTTATCAACAGGTAAATAAGGGTTCAAGAGAATAACCAATAGAGACAACTTATTTCACCAAAGAGTATCATTTGTGGGGAAAAAAAAGTGCATAATTTTGATGGCCTATTGTAATTTCCTTCCCCAAATGGTCATTCAAGGGTTGTTAAGTGTTGTGGTAGTATAGTGTCTTCTTCATCTTCTTAGCATTTTGCTGATTGTACTAAATATTTTAGAAAAATACGAAACAATGTAAATTTAGCACAAGAAGTGTCAAATTCATGTTAAATTCAACACTTAAAATACTAAATTCCATGGTGACTCTCATACTTGACCTAGATAGCTAGTGACATAGAAAGGGGACAATATGGCAATGAAGAATCTTTCGTATTAAAGTTGAACTCAACAATTGAAATGATGAATTCAACCATTCAGCTACTAAATTTAATTAATTTTATTTGGCAACAATATTTATATTATGCCTTCTAACGAGAGATCAAATTCAATCAATTTTGTGGATGTAACGCAAGAGTAACGAATAGCAAATTAGCAGCATCGTAGCGATAAAGCGAGAATGAAGATTTCTAAATCTCTAGTCCCCTTTATCGGAAAATGTGTGACCTTTTAAGTTTTTCGTCAAAAAGGTCAGGTGTATCGGATTTCATATGAGAAACTTGACTCTCAACTCGAAAAAGTCAGGTTTTAAAGTATTTAACCCACCATTAATCACTATATATGTAAATCAATCGAAACTTGACAGACCTTGGTATAAGTTATAACAGACACATGAGTCGTTCTTCAGATGTTTCGGCAACCCTACTTCACATGGCATAATCTATCCATTATTGCATTTTACCCCAAACCCATAGGGTTAGTGAGTGCTTAAAAATTCCGATAGGAAAATACAATTACCCCTAACTGCAGGGAGATAATTTATAATTAGTAACCCTTTTAAGTTTAAAGTCTGATTTATGATTTATCCAACTCATTCTTACTTTCTTACCCTCCCCTTTTGTTCGAATTCGAAGCGAGCCCCCTCTCTAAAGTTTCATCTTCTCCCAACAAAATCGAGCTCAATTTCTCTGTGTAGCTCTAAAGACTACAATTTTTGAGTTTTTGCTTCATCTTATCAAAACAGTTTATACAAAGCCTCTGTGCCTAATAACAATGGCGAGCTTTATACACAAGCTCGCCAAAAACAGATCCTCCATAAGAACCATCACAACCCTCAACACCCAACTATGTCCAAAACCCAAACTTTTTATCATTCCCCACCAAACCCATATCGCAAAAACTCAAAAACCAGAAGACTATGCAAACAGCCCAATTCCTCTTTCGGGCCCCACAAGCGGAGCAGAGGTGGAGCCCACTCAACTGTTGCGATTTTTCCCAAGTTTCCCATTTGGTTATTGCTTAAACCCAGTTTTCTCAACTGGGTTTGAGAGATTTGCTGAGGGAGAGGCTGGTGAGGTCGAGTTTGATGATTCGAGGACGGTTTGGGCTGACAGTGTGAAGAAGAAGAGGAAGAAGAAGATGAACAAGCATAAATACAAGAAGCTTAGGAAGCGCCTTCGTCGAAAGTCTAGGACGTGATTGGTGAGAGTTCATTGTTCAATGCATTGGTGGATAATTGTTACTCTCTCTCTTTTTTTTTTTTTTTTTTTTTTGTTGTTGTTGAAGGTTTTTGAGATATAATGCAATACCTTTAGAGTTTGGAATGGAATTGTTAGCCATTCTTTCTCTTTTGGGTTGTTCATTTGAGAATTATTTTTAGAAATGGGGGCTGACATTTTTATGTTACCATCTGAAAGTTGCTTACTTCTTTTCTTTCTTTGGTTATTTATTAGTTTTGGCATTATGTGAGTTCAAGTTAGCTCAATTGATAAAGGTTCTTGTCACAAATAATCCTTTTGTACCTATCAAAACAATAGTTTTGGCATAATAATTGTAGGACAAAAGTTAGAAAAAGTTCTTTAGGAACTGTATCTTAGGTCCCCCAGTATTTAACTATATTGCCGCATTGGCCATGGCTAGCCACGTAGTTGAATTTAATTGTGCTGGGGAAAGATAACACCTTGTTGTTGCATTGGTCAATGTATCCGTATAGTTGGATTTAAATGGGGAACTGAAGGTACAACACCTTAGGAATTGTACCTAAGTTTTGCCCATATTTGTATGAAACTCCATATGCATTCATTATTATCATTCTTGGTGAAAATGCAGTGTACCTCAAAATCCATGAAGGTGAATTTTACTTATGGTTTTGATCTTTTCTGTTTGTAGAAATGTCAATTTGTACAATATTAATGTCTAGTTACATGTACTCAACAGTTATATGTAATGTTCATAGAGTATGACCTGCTAATGGTTGGCCATCTATCTACCACAATTAACCCAGCTTGAACTGGCCTTTTGAAGTACTGCTTGTAGTATGCATCACATATATCAGAACAATGGGATGTCATTAGAATGGCATATTTTTTAGAGTTACAATTAAAAGATGCAGTTTATGTGTAATCAATAATTCAATATTAGCTTCAGTAAAATAGGATAGTTTCACAAATGACTAATGAGAAACAACTGAATGCAGTGCAAACCCTTTGTTGGAAAGATCACTTTTTTCTTTTCTCAAACCTAGAAGAAACAAACCGAATTGGAACTTCCTCTTTATGTAGATTTTGTCATACTTAATGTTTTTTACTAGTATTACAAGCTATGCTAAAGAAGTTGTTGGGTATTTGATAAACAACTTGTTGATCTAATGTATATTGCTAAGTGTTAACTAAGGATGTTGTGAGGACAATAAGTAAGAAAAGAAAATTATAAAACAAAACATTATAGATGCATTTGTGATATGGTAGATGTTGCACTAATCCAGGGCACAATGAGAAAGAAATGGATGAGATGTGTCTACTGTCTGGAGGTGTTTTACGGATGAGAGGACATTTGGATGAAGTGGATTGGGGCAGTGAGGGAAGATATGTTAGTCTATGAATTTACTCAATTTTTCAGTTTAAAATGGTGATGGTCAATTGGCAATTCTGGTTACATGCACCTGAATTGGTACTTCACGTAATGTTTGGTCTGTGAATTGTCACCTTAGAGGGGAGCCTTGTTTCCGAATTACCCTGTAATATTCCTGTGGCTCATAAAAAAATTTGGGTTGGTTGTGTAAGATAGCTTTCACTAGGGGTATCTCTTGGACTTCGTATTGTTTGTTAGGTTTATTGGGGGGCAATTCCTCTGTGTCTTATGTGGACTATTTGAAGAGAGTGGAATCATTGTACTTTGGAGGGGGAGGAGCACTCAATCTTGTAGTTGAAATGGTCTTTTTTGCTTTCTTGTATGTTTGGATGACTGTGATGAACGGTCTTTCATTTTCTTTCCTAGTGGATTTTTCGGATCAATGCACTTTTTGCCAATTTGTCTGGCTTTCCATAGTACACCACTTGTGTACTTGGGGAGCAGCTTGTAGATACTTTTAATTTCTTTCAATAAAGATTCTCATTACCTATCCAAAAAAAAAAAAAAAAATATGTGACTTCCTATGCTATTTCTTTGCCTCAAAGATGTATGTTTTTATTTTTGATTGTATATACTTGTTGTTATAAACCTCATAGTGAGGGACATATATCAATATCTAGTTTGCCTTGGCAATTGTGTATTGAGCCAGATTCTTACACTAGATCTTCTTGTTTCAATATCTGTTACCTGTCATAGAATGTTCTCCTTTTATAAGGTAGGTACCTGTCGGAGAATGTCTGTAAGAACATATTTTGTTATTCTCATATCCAGGGTTGTTGGAATCTTAAGATTGTGTCACAGAGTATTGTTATGTTCTGTTGTTTCTGTTTGTAGTGGTGCATAGTTTTGTCAAACTGTGGATTGCTATAGGACATAGTTTCAGTAACACAGAGTGGAAATAGAATGAATTTTGTGCAAGTGGTGTTTTTCACAAGAGAGCTCTGTAACCTTCATCTGCATCCCCCAGTATTTTAGAGGGAGCAGCACCTTGGTTTCTTTTTGTCTGAAACTTCCATATTTTGGGCTTGTCTTTCACTTCTCTGCCTTAGCTCTTGGTCTCTTATCAAGAAATGACTTGTTTTAGGCTAAATGAGTTATGTTTGTAACCATGCTATCTTTTGTCTCCAAAATCACAAACACACTCTCTTCTTTTCGCTTATGTTTGTAACTTGCACAAATACTTGAGTGAAATCAAGTATGAAATTTATGTTTGTAGCAGAAATATGAAAGGCCACAGTTAGTGGATGGGTCCTTTGAGGTCACCTCTTGTCCATATTTTAGTTTCTACGCTTTATATGATGCATTCATGACAGACTGGTTCAGTCTAGTCCGGATTACATTTAGAAATGTCCAATAAGTTCTTTTTGTGTTGCCTACTCACCTTTATCTATTACTCCATTTGGAAGCTTGGTCGCCCAGGTCTACTGTGATTATACTTAGCTGAGTCATGACAAGAAAATCCTGAGATTTTTGGTGTAGGAGATTGCCCATATTGGCATGGGAGAACTTGAAATTCGATTTTTTTTCTTCCATCAAGAGTTTTTTGTACCATTGAAGTTTTCTATGTTCTTTGTAAAAGCTCCAGCTACCTGTTGGCTCTAACTTAGCACTAGTATTAAAAGGGTCCTAGGAAAACTTCTTTGGTTCGAATGTTCTCTAACAAAAATAGAAAAGAAAAGAAAGCAATACAAAGAGAACTAGATAACTTGTGAATAATGTAGGTTATAGTTAGTTCAATTAATAAAGTATTTTCTTATCAAATAAGAAATCTGCGATTAAATTTTACATATTTAATAAAAATAAAACTCATTAATGATATATTATATAATAGTTATCATAGAGTAAACATCATATACTTGAATCATATTGTATTATGAACAATTGTTAATGGGTTTGGGTTGGCATTTGCCCAAGCGTAGCCTTTTTAAGAAGCACTACCCTCAACCCAGAATCTACCCACCATTTTATACTTTTATTCCATCTTGTGCTGGGTTTGGGGCTAACCGATATATGATTTGTTCACTTTATTTTCTGAATTCATTTTTCATCTTTTACGAAAACCTCAAAACCCTTTTGTGGGGTGGGGGAAAATCAACAGCATAAATCAGCCTCTGAAATAATTAGCAGGAACCACAGGGCCCTCCTATGCAAATATGCAATGACATTATCTATAGTTTTCAACTTAAATTTGGTGACAAGTCACTATATATTATTGTATTTTAGTTGCTTTCGAAAACATCATATCTCCCTTATGAAAGTGAATCTTCAAAAGCACCCACTGCATAAAATATATGCATGCTAACCTTTAGCTTAGATGAACAGCTTGGACATCTCAAATGTGGCCTAAGCACAATGACAAAATCGGTTGGACCTCAACTTTTATGTACAGAATCTTCCGTGGGTCTAGACTCTATATATCGAAGTGGACATCCACATTTACATGCTGATTGCTGAGTGGTCTCTGTTGTGATTTCATCAAAACTTGGTCTTAGCCAACCCAACTATTTTCATAATCATTCGGCAGTTTCTCTAACTCCATTGTATAGTGACAATCCTCCTCCCTAAGCAAATATTAAATTGACATCAAAGAGATGTGCCCTTAACCTTGTGCTCTTTAAGCAGATTTGTTTATAAGCCTGTCTTTACTCTTCAGGCAACATGGAGTACTTGGGCCTTGGATTTGGAAAACCACACCATTCTCCAATTTCATCCAAGATTAAGTACACAACACTCTCCAATCTTCACAACTGCTAACATGATTCATTGTGAATCTTGTGATTGGTTCATAATAAAAATGGTTCTAATGATTGACTAATGCGAAAATGATATTACTCCAATTATAACAGGACATGATATCAATTATGAAAAAATTATGTCCCTAATATTACTCTTCATCAAATTTTAATTCCAAATTTAAAAAGAACAAGAAAAAAAAACACTAAACAATAAAATAGAGTGAAAATCAAAAGGTTTACATGAGATTCTTAGTCAATACTTATTAAAAAAAAAATTTCTTAGTCCAACCTCACGTGCAGTGAGCGACATTTTATTGAGTGTTGAAACCTTGGTTTTTTTTGTTTGCAAATTATGGTTATCACGGTATGACATTGGGGGAATACATATATATGCGAAATGCATGTTATCCTTGTCTCCCAATCCAAAACTCTCATATATATCATCTGTTGTCTGGTTTATTTTATAGAAGAAAATTTCAGTTTGGCATATGATAAATTGAGGAAGGCTTATAATTTATAATAAGTGTTGTTTTTCATCATATATATTATATATACAGCAATGCAACTCTCTGTTGACAAGTGACTAATTACTAAACCTTTATGGTACCTTGGGAACTTGAACTATAATTATAAACTTGTAATTTAAGATGTTTTATTAGGAAAACCTCTCATACTATGGACCATATGGAGCCATAGACACAGGCTTACTGTTTCTGACTTCGAATGGCTTAAAGGACAACTAATATGGACTAGCACTTAACTAGCCAGACACCATGAAGATAAAAATGAGAAGACAAATTGTTGTAGATAACGATACAAAGGGATCTTAGTGCATGGAGATGAAGGTAAGAAGGAATATTTTGTAAAACTTCAAGTTCAACCTATATTCATGTTCTCAGCCATTCTAAAACATAAATAAATAATTTATGTTCAAACCCCCCTCCCCCTTTTTTTTTACTTGTAAAGTTCAACCTATTCATACATGTTTTCAGTTATAAAGTCATGCATAAATGAAAATATGTATGAATAGTTAGGTCGGAGTAATTATTTAGAATTCTGAAATTATAACTCATTCCTCTTATATAGTAGTGGGTCTTACAAATTATATTCATTGTAAGATTCACGATTCATGTGAGAAAAATAGTATTATGTGGTTATACATTATAAAAGAGTGAAACATTATATTATTGGTTGTTAGAATCACATGCTTATGATTTATGATAATGAGAGTAGTATCTTTGCTAACCATAGAGGAATATTTAGGGAAAACACAAATCTTCAACAAACATTTAAATAGCAATTTGTTTGCAGCATTTCACCTAAAGAAATGTACTAAAATAAAGCAATAGTCCAATAATTGGTTTTGAATATGACTGATTCCACCGAAAGACGATTATTATTATTGCAATGGATATATAAGTCTATTATATTGAAAGATGAACAAGAATGTTGGTTAGTTTTATGATTTTATCATAAACCACCGACTCTGGTTTGCCCCTGCACATCGTTTGTATGCATAATTAAAATCTCACATAAATTAGTAATGGGTGAACCCAAACTGATTGCTAATTAATTTCAAAGTGATTGTCATTAAACCTACAAGACAGTGACAATAACATTAATCAATAATCATTCTTAAGTGGGATCACCTAATCAAATGAATTATAGTAGGCCCTTATAAACATGGTCAAGCTCTAGTGTGTTTTTCCATTCAAAACATGAATTTTAAAAAACCCACAAGTGGTTCTAACACTACAAACTATTCCACAAATTTTTATTACAACTCTATTGTGACAAACTGTAAGTGATTGTTTATTACTTACACATAGACCCACTATTTTTCTTCACCGCTTACATTCTGCCACATCACAATTATAGCAAAAAAATTGTATACTAATTTGTAATACAAGATTTTTTTTCATATAATGAACAATATGATGCTGATTAATTTCAATTGAAACTACATATACGTAAGCACTTACGCAAAGAGGCAACCGCCAATGTTGTTAAATGGGACTAAACTCCTTTAATTTCTGGTTTTTAAATGTAATAAACCTAAATCCATTGCTACACTGTAACCCACTTGCTCCCACTTTGCCGGAATGCAAATTCATATTTGCTTGTTCTGAACACCCTTTTGAGTATTTTACTCTTTTGTCTGTGAGTTTTTTTCAATTTCAGATTCCAAATGCATGGAGTTTTAAGCATGGGTCACATGAATTTCATTATATATGTTCACCTATAGCCAATTTAGATGTCACTGAATACGTCATGTACATGATTTAAATTAATACTCAAACAACTAAATGAAAAAACAAAACCTTAACTTTGGCCTCTCAATTATCAGGAGGGACTTTCATAATAAGGCAATGAAGCTTCCTCTGTGTAGTTTCTGCATATTAAAACATGTGGATAGCACTTTTGAGACATTGATCTTCTCGAAGAAAAGCATGTCACCATGTGAGAGACGATGAAGCAGGTCCAAAATGCTAAAGCTAAACGTGCGGCCAATCCATCACTATGAAAGTATATAAATGTTTTATTATATTGCTTGCGAAAGTAACTAAATAAAACGAAAGAAAAGAATAGTTTGTAATGTTATTTGCAGCTTTAAGCTTTTTTCTTTTGAAAAAAAATTATTTTTTTCTCTTTCATTTTTCTGTGCTATAATTGTCACCCAAGCAAAGGTCATGAAGACAATTAAAGGCATGGACCAAGAAAAATCAACTTGACGTAATGATTTCATGTTTCCCATATTTTAAAACTTGAAAGTGCCCAAAACTTTCGATATGAAATAAAACATACACAATTAGTGGCGGCTCTAGGAATTTTTTTTAGAGTGTTCCTCAACAAGCATAAATTACACAATTTAATAAAAAGAAAATTTTGTATATTGACAACAACAATAATAATAAAAAACACGCAAATACATAAAGTTTACAATTGTCTTCTATAAGTTTTCATATTTTGAAATTGTTGCATGATAGTCTTATTATCAATGCTACAATAATAATAAAATTATTAATTATTATTGTTCAGTTGTTTCATTAATTTGTTTGTCTTTTATAAACTATAATTTGTTATATTATTGTTTCATTAGTTATAAAATTATTAATTGTTGTTTAGCCTAACATAATTTAATTTGTTTATCTTTTATAATATATTGGTTAATTAAATTATTATTTATTATTTATTAGTTGCTTCCCCCAATTAATTATTGGTTAATTAAATTATTGTTTATTAGTTGCACTAGCACACACCCCATGTGCATTTACTTCTCCCAATTTAAAACCTAGAAGTGTATTATTTTTTGAATTATTATATTTCTTTCTTTTGAAGAGTGAATTAATGATTATTATCTTTGCCCCTATTATCAATTAAATTATAACCCACTAAGTATAATGACTGAGATTCAACAAATACCAATAATAGACAATTTTTTTTTTAAAATTTTAATTAATTTTTCTAGTATTATTTTAGATATGATATACTGTAGTATATTATATTCATTCATAATGTTATATAATATAAAATACTTTAACAACAAATAAGCATGAAAAGTAAACGAAAAATCATATGGCCCATACCTAACCGCTTGTGTGGGTATTATTAATTGCTTTTGATGACTTCAAGTTCAACCATACGCGTGGTAGAGGTAACAGGCAATTGATAAGTGTTTCTTGGTTGGGCAAAATGTAACACTCTAGTACTCTACTTCGTAAACAATGGAAGAACCAACGAAGTAATGAAAAGAAAAATAGAAGAGAAAAAAAAAAAAAGAGCAGATCAGATTAGGATGCCAGAGACTGAGAAAAGTGTGAAGACTCATTTGTTATGGTTGCCACCGTTGCATCATATGTATGTTGCTCTATTGCTTTAGGTACGTTGGAATGTGATTCTAGCGGACTTGTGGCAATGGATGAAAAGCTAGATGAATCTATTGTCATTGATGTGGCTCCCCCCCCCGAGCCCCAATGTGGCTCTGTCACTGGCGCCGTCTGTTGGTTGTTGTCGTTGATGTGCTCTATTCTGGTTTTGCTTTACTTGATGAATCTGTTGCTCTGGTTTCTTTAGGTTAGGTTGTAATTGCATATATTAGGTTTTGTTTTTTCATTTTCTTTTGTTATTATTTTTTTTGAGAATCTATGGGTTTGCTACCATTTTGGGTTTGCTTTACCTTATTTTTTCTTTAGATTGGGTTTGTAATATGTTGTTTATGATTGATGTTGGGCTTTTTTTTTCCCTAGTGGGCTTGCTCTATTACAAATTTTTTTAAAATTTTTTTTTTCAGATTTTAGTTCAATTTTTTTTTTGCTTGAAAGTAGAGCAAATAATTTTATTTTATTTTATTTGAGGGTATTCTTAATTTTGGTTGAGGGTGTTCCTAATTTTTTTTAAGGGTAAACCAATAATTTTTTTTAATTATTATATATAATTTTTTTTTTTCAAGTCAGGGTGTTCCTGTGAACACCCTAGCTTGAACGTGGCGCCGCCACTGTGCACAATCATATTTATTTCACCTGCTTATGGTTCAAATTTGTATGCGGGTTCTTGGTAAGTTCAAATTTGTTTTATATAGCATCTTGAAAAATGCCAATTTTACTACAAAAATCTTATAAACTATAACTTTGACAATAATAAATCTTATAAGTGATTTATCAATAACATAATAAATAATTTTCTTATTATTTTTATTTTGTATTTAAAAGTTAGCACATCATTTTATAACGTTTATATTGTATCCTTATAAACAATTCCACTAATAGAACATGATTTTTCAATTTCTAAATGAGATTTTCATTGAATAATTAAAAAAAGGCACTTACGCAAAGAGGCAATAACCACCATTCAACAATGTTGTTAAATGGGACAAAACTCCTTTAATTTCAGGTTTTTAATTGTAAACCTAAATCAATTGCATTGCTACACTGTAACCCACTTGCTCCCACTTTTATGGAATGCAGATTCATATTGGCTTGTTCTGAACTGATCCCTTGAGCATTTTACCTTTTTATTTTGTTTGAGAAAGGGGGGGGGGGGGATTTTAAGTTGGGATCACATGAATTTCTTTATGTTCACCTATAGCCAATTTGGATGTCAAATAACTAAATTAATAAACAAAAACCCTTTCATGTTTCAATTATTAGGAGAGGCCCTTTTGGTATATGTGTATAAACAACAATTTTCAATTTTTTTGAAAATACGTGTAGATGAAAATGTGTGTAGAAATACGTGTTATATTGTTTAAAAACTGAAAACATGTGTTTAAGTTTATGTACCAAACGGGCCATGATCTTCTCGAAGAAATGAATATCACAATGTGAGATCGATGAAGCAATATGTACCTAAAATCTAAATGCTTTAAAACGTGCCGCCTCCACTATGAAAGTATATAGATGGCATATTTTATTGTTTGAAAATGTAACAAAAACAAAAGGAAGAAGAAGAAGAAGTTATTTGTGATGTTATTTGCAGCTTATAAGCCTTTTAAATTATTTTTTCTCATTCTTTTTTTGTGCTATGATAGTCACCCAAGCAAAAGTCATGAAGACAAAGACATGGACGAAGCAAACTTGACTTGGAAGTAATGATTTCATGTTTCCCATCATATGTTATAAGTTATAACCCAAAAGTGCTCTAACCTGGCTTTTCAATATGTTACAAAATAAAATATGCAAAATCATGTGATTTCATTTCAATATTTCACCTACTAATAGTTCAAATTTGTTTTTGGGTTCTTGGTAAGTTCACATTTGTTTTATATACCATACAAATTTCGAAAAATGCTAAGCGTACTACATAAATATTATAATCTAATCTGACTTTGAATCTTATTAATACCACTTCAATAATAAAATAAATTATTTTCATATTACTTATATTAATGTTGTATTTAAAAGTTGAAAAATAACTAGTTTACAATATTGCACTATTCATATAAGATTTACATTGTAAATTAAACAAATGCATATAACATTTTACACATTCATGCAAAATGTATCATTTTACACGTTAATATAAATCTAATATAAATAGTATATTGTAAACTAATAATTTTCATAAGAGTCAACACATTAATTTATAAAGTTTATATCGTATCCTAATACATCATTCCACTAATCTTACCCAAAAATAGACCATGATTTTTTTAATTTCTAAATGAGATTTTCATTGAATCAAATTTGAGGACATATGTTGTTGATCCTAGAACCCGAGATGTCCCAAATCTTAATCTCCCCATCTAGACTTCCACTACAAACTGAAACTACACCATTAGAAACCTCAGCAGAAACTGCCACCAACGACTTAACCGGTTTTTCATGTCCTTCCATCACAACCAAACATTGATACCCATTTTCTTTACCACGTTGCCAAATCCTCACCGTCCGATCAGATGACCCACTAGCAAACAAGCAATCCTGCACGTTGATTAAGCATAATACAGCCTCTGTGTGACCCCACAATGCCTCAACAAAACCCAAGTTGTTCTTCACACCATTCTTGATCATCATCTTCTTCTCCCACACCATGATCAAACGGTCAGAACCACCCGAAAACAAAACCGACCCATCACCATTCAAAGCTAAAGCATTAATGGTGGACTTGTGCTTCTCTAAGGTACTCACCAAAGTGTGTCTTTTCACTCTATCATTTCTCTCCCATACCCTAATGCACCCATCAGCTGAGGCAGTGTAAACAACTCCATTATCAGATACTGCAATAGCATTCACTGCATCTTCATGAGCTTTGTTCACTGACTCTAAACAATAATAGTCGGAAGTGTTCCATATTTTAAAGCTTTTGTCCCAAGAAACGGAGTACATTAAACCTTTGTTCATAACTAGGCCTGAAACCGTGTCACAATGTTCAATCCAAAGCTTCTTCTTGTGCCTTCTAACGTGGACATAGTTCTTTGGCGAAAGGGAACGATACAAACGGTCTTTGAGAGTGGGAAGCGTGGAAACTAGGTGGTGGTGTGTGAGTCTTGTTTGCCATACACGAATCTTGGAGTCTTGGTGAGCTGTGAAGATGTTGGTGTTGTTGAATGCAATGGATTTGACTGACCCAGAAGTGGGATTGTCGTTGAATGAATCGATGTGGGTGTGGTTGGATAAATCGAAGACATTGATTATGTTGGTGGAAGCAGCATAGAGGAGGTTGTTGTGGACTGCAAGGCAGGTGACGATGTGGGAGTTTAGGGTTTTGAAAGTGTTAATGCATTGGTGTTTGATGAAGGTTTCATGAGAAAGCAGGGATGATATTTGTTTGCGATGGAGAGTTTGAAGAGCCAATGTGGTTTGTGGTGGTAGTGTTTGATTGGTATGCATTTGGCTGGGAATGATTACTGTGAGAGAGAGAGAGAGAGAGAGAGATTTCAATGATGAATTATCTAAACAAGGCCAAAGATGTAGTACTACTTAAGCCAAAGAATCTGTAGGATATATATATATATATATATATAAAATTAAAAGAAGACCAATGTCTTGGGCAAATAAAATTTTGTTATTGGACAGCTTGTGAGCACATGTGGGGTAATGGAATCACTTCATGTTTTGTGCTGATTAGGCCCTTATGCGATGAAATGTGTCACTCTATGGACTATGGGTTACACTTTCCTTACATAAAATGGGAAGATTAGTTCTAAAGTTTGCTATTTTTTAGCTAATGGAATGTACCCAATGGCATGTGTTTATGGCTTTTCGATTTTGATTGGCATAATGATTAAAATACATGTGACCTACCAGTTAAACTTAGTGATAATTGAAACAAAATCGCATCTGTATGATTTGAAGAACATAAAGTGCTGAGTGGGGAACATAAGAGTTAAGGCCTCTTTTAGGTCAACAAATACACAATTATAGGACTTACACACATGATTGGCTTAAGCACATTATGCTGTTTTGAAAATGTAATGTTAATCTCAATCTCAAGTACCCATTGATAGATTAATTTCACCTGTTGGATACTGTATATAGCGAGGTCAAACAAACCAATTTATAAAACAAGCTAAGTGGGGCTAATGCAAGCAAAAAGATAATGGGTCATAACTCATACAAAAGTTAGCCCAATGCAATTAAACAGGTTAAGGTATGTAGACCCAAAATCATAAAGGCCGAACCTCCAAAGGCCTGATATGCATCCTTGCGACAGGTAAACATAATTATGGGACACAATTATTCTATAGAAAAAAAAATTTATAGGACACAACTCCTCTCCGCTTATCATTATTTTTGGCTTTTTGGATAAGCCCTCTATTCTCATCACGGTAAAAACAGATAATGTTTAGTAGAATTATTTGTTTGACCAAAATCATCAATTTGAGAAGAAAATCACAGGGAAAAAATTATAATTCATCAGTTATAAACAACATGACTGTACTTTACAAGTAAACTTTCTTATGTTGAGAATTTGTTGAGATTGTGTGTAGTGGCCCCTCTATCTTTGTGAATCGTGATGTTTTGTTTTTAAATAGTTTGATAATTACAATAACAAAAAAAAGAGATTTGAACTTAATTTCAAGCCTTATTTGAGTTATTTCTCTGATAAAAAGAGTCAATCTATATTACTAAACTATAAGACTCTTAACCGTAAATCGTGATCTGATCATGATCGTGTTGAATAAGTAGATAATTTGTAAAATATAACTGAAATTACCATATATATGTCATATACAAATGAGTACAAATTGTGTGGCTGCTGTGTACAAAAGGCCGGAAAAAAATAGAGGAGAAAACAGTATTGAACATCTTAATTTGTACTTTGTTGAATTTTCATAACACAATGAAACATGTTTTGAAAGACAATATTAGGTATATAAGTATATTACAAATTTTACTATATAAATATTACAACTTTATATACCCCAATCATATAAAAGTAAATAAGTTATTTGTTTATTAGTTATTTGTTCATATATATAACTTTACCATTTTCCATTTTGAGCATTGTTATTTCCAACTAGATTGATATGAATGCAGCTTATGTCCTTCTTATCCCCTAAGCTGAGTTAGATTCTATCTCCATGTCATCTACTCAACTTGAACGCTCGTTATTCCAAACAGTTTAGCTCGAAATGACCAGGAATAATTGAGATAACCGGCCTACTCAATCTACCTAAAAAATAATTAACCTATGTATTAATTTGGTTTCCTAGAATCACAGTACGTAGAAGCCATAATCATTATTTTATATATATATATATATATTAACCAAAAAAGATTCTGGAAAAAGGCTCTCCTGTAACATGCCATAAAAATTCATGATAAATGACGGAAAACGAAGAACATAGGTTTGCATTGAAATCATTTATAAATAATCTACCATCTCTCTAAAAAAGAAATTTACTGACTTTTTAAGTATTGGAGGTTCGATATGGCTGGCTGGCACAACTAGTGTCGTATTTATCTTCCTTTTTGCAAGTGTCAAGTGCAACCAATTGATTTATTTTGTTAGCCCCATTTGAGGGAAACGATTGATCATCTTTTTTTCTGTCATAAAAGTTGTATGGTTTAGACTCATTTAATGGATGCTCGATAAAATATCATCGATCAAAGTAGCCTATACACTGGAGTGGTTGGTGAAAGACTTGATGTAGGGTGTGCAACACAACAAAATCAAGATTTGTTGCAAAGATCGATTACTCCCTCGTCAAGATGCTCTTCTGTTCCATACTCATTCGAGGAGATCGAGAGCAAGAATGACAATAGAAGGATGAAGAATTAGTGGCTAGCATCACTACGATGAGAAAATCACAAGCGTTGGAATGTGGCCCAAGTGCAACAACTTAATTCTGGGATCATACTTATGGGTTAAGTTTTAGTCTATTTGTTTAGAGGTAAGACAAAAAAAAAAATTTAAGTAAATCAATTGAATTAAAAATCAATCAATTAATTTTTCTAATTAAGTTTATTGGCTTAAAGTTACTTTTTGTCTCATTTTCTAAATAAATATAAGTTAATTTGAGCAAATAAGATAAAGAAACGCATTAAGGCAAAGATTTGATATTATCACCTCTAGTGTGTTTAAGCAAGAAAACATGTAGGCAAACATATGATATTACCGCTGTTGGGGGACCGCAATTCATCTCCTTATGAAAAAACAAATTTGCGGGACATGACGTTGTGCTATAAAAGAGTTGCATGCGTCTTCTTCATCACCAATTAAGTAAGTTTTTTGAAATGAAATGACACAACTTATAATCCAACAACTGATATTTATCAAAGCCAAAATCATGAGTTCGAGTTGAAAAAAGTCGTTGCGAGGAAAGATTGTTGGGGGCACAATTCAACTTCTTACAACAACTTTAAAAACAAGTCTATGAAGATGTTGAATGCTATAAAATTAGTGAGGTAGCACAGCTCACGTTTTGATAACCAAAGAAGAGAGGAAGAGCAGAGAAGAACAAAGAAATGGAAGGGAATCAAATTTGCTACAGTGCTACAATAGGCTCTAACCACAGTGAAAGCTGCTTCCAAGAGCAATAGATCCATTATCTATAGTTATTCTAGTACGTGTGCATGGAACTAACAATACTACTGCTCTTTAGTGACATATAATAACAGCACCCTGACCTTGGTGTGTTAAAAGATTGTACTTGGGCGGTTGGGGTCACCTGAGAGTTCTGAATATATCGCTTCCCGCAATTCATTTTTCATTCATTTATAGGCTCTATATAGTAGGTAGAGAAGACAATGCTGATTTCAAGTGGTACCCAACCGGTATCCAATATATATATATATATATATTTTTTTTTTTTTTTGAGAAGGTACTGGTTCCCAATATGTTTTGATATTTATTGATGAGAATTAATTAACCGTACTTATTTATTGAATATAAGCTCAATTACTCGTTTTAAAATATAAGAAATTGGAATGCGTATTACGTATCAAGATTATTGAATCCTTATTTTTAGTAGTTTAATTGGTACATTTACATACACAAAATGCTTGAGGATTTAGGAAGAAAATGTTCAAATTACAAAATTAGCAACATATTGTAATTATCTATAAAAAAAAAATCTATCTCATATTAAAAAGTTAATAATCTCAAATAATGAGCTTTACTTTGTTTGAAAGTGAAAGAGGGTGGATGGAAAACATTTGAGAGAAAATAGGAAGGAAACTTTTTTGGAGTCTGTTTGGTTGGGTACAGAGAAAAGAAAATAAATAGTTGGACTCACGTGTTTTCTTCCCAGACCCACCAAAATGTTTTCTCTCTAAAATGGAAAGAAAACTAAATGGGAATGAATTTTTTTCTTGATTAACAAAAATGCCCATGTGCACGTGAACTTCTTCAAGGTTTTTTTTTTTTTTTTTTTTTTTTAATTTTTTTTTTATTTTGCTTTGCTTTTCTCTTTTTGGGCAATCACGTTGCCAGTTGCCACTTTATTTTTTCTTGGGCATGAACGTTGCCTCTTTTTTCTTTTCTTTTTTTCTAATCTTTTTTTTTTCTTTTGATTTTCTAGGGCTTGGGCGTGATATATATATATATATATATATATATATTACTAGATGTAAATTTTTTTGGGACATGATTTATATTTTTATGATAAATTTGGGTTATTGCTCTTTTTTGTGTGGTTATTTGTCACTTTTTTTGTTTTAATTGGGCATCATTCTTTGATATGGATATATGAGTAAATTTATTCAAACTCATTTTTTCTATCCCTCCATTTTTCCACCCTCAACCAAATAAAAAGGAGAGAAAATAAAATATTTTATATCCTCCCACTTTTCCATCCTCTTACCATTTTCTATTCTCCCACTTTTCCATCCCTCCAACCAAATGGGCCCTAAATGTATATATGCGAGGGAGTGTTTAAATAAACTTGGGATAGTTGGAAATTTATCACTTTTAACATTTCATGTATCTTACTGTGTTTTGAAAAACTGTTTTTCTGTGTATAGAATCATAGGTAGTTTGATAGAAAGGTCATTAGTTAAATTTTTTTAGAAGTGTTTAGGATTTGTACTTAAGATTCTTCAAAATTTATGGAGATATTAGGATTTTGTTACCCTAAATTATAATAATATTAATTTCTTAAGATGTTTGTATCTAATTAATATTGATGATACGGAAAATATCACCAGTGAGCCACATAATGCTCGCACACTCGAAACGTTACTTGCACAACAAAAAGAGAAAACCTAATAGAGAGCACCAGTGTGGTGCCGGCCAAATATTCTCTGAATGTCAAGTTAGAACTTCTTACAACTCTAGAGTGCTAGAGAGGGGTTAATTATGCATACCTCAGTTTGTTAGGGTATTGGAGCTTTTATAATAGTAAAAAGTTGACATCTTTTCCTTGGGCTAGAAGTCTTTTCCTTATAAGAATCTCTGTGAGCATATATTACGGAATCCTTTCCTTGTAGGAGATTAACCCCAATCATGGGATGCAAGACATTTCTTTATATATTCAAGCATGGAGGCCAAGGCAGGTTCACATCAGAGCTGTCAACTTTATCCTATTCCCTTCAGCATTACTGTTGTCAGCTTATTGGTGGTGTCAGCCTTCATGTGTATTTTGCACGTTAATCAAATTTCTGCCAATTTACTAATGGAAGCCAACAGTTGTAACCACAACCGTCAGCTTGTGACCATCGGCTTAGCCTATACCGTCAGCATATGTCCTAACTTGAGTAAACACTATTTTCTCTCTAATCAAATATCGTTTGATATCATGATTAATTAAATTAAGTAAATTTTCCAATCTCATGGCTGATGTGTTGAAATCAATTTTCGTTAATATAGTCCATTTGTTTGTGTTCTTTCTGTTTAACACCTTATATCAAGATGCTCTTCTGTTCCATACTCATTCGAGGAGATCGAGAGCAAGAATGACAATAGAAGGATGAAGAATTGGTGGCTAGTCACCGCAATGAGAAAACCACAAGTGTTGGAATGTGGCCTAAGTGCAACAACTTTCTAGGATCATACTTATTGCTTAAGTTTTAGTTTATTTGTTTAGAGGTAAGACAAAAAAAATAAATAAATAAATAAAAAATAAAATAAAAAAAGGTAAATCAACTTACTTAAAAATCAATCAATTAACTTTTCTTATTAAGTTTATTTGCTTAAATAAGTTATACTTTTTGTCTCATTTTTTTAAACAAATATAACTCAAAGCAAATAAGATAACGAAGCGCATTAAGGCAAGTTTGTTGGGGGGACCAACAACCGGTATTGATCAAACTCAAAATCATGAGTTTGAACTGTAAAAGCGTTATCGTGAGGAAAAGATTGTTGGGAAGATCACAATTCAACTTTCTACGTATGACAGCTCTAAAAACAGGTCTGTGAAGATGTTGAATGCTATAAAATAAAGATTTAATTGATCTGAGTGTTAAGCAGCACAGCTCACGTTTTAACATTCAAAGAAGGGAAAAAGGGGTAGAGGAGAACAAGAAATGGAAGGGAATCAAATTTGGTTCTAACCGCACTGAATGCTGCCTCCAAGAGCAATAGATCCATTATCTGTAGTTATTCTAGTACGTGTGCATGGAACTAACAATACTACTCTCGAGTGACATATAATTTATAACAGCACACTGATCTTGGTGTAGTGTCTTTTCGAGGTTTGTTAATTAAAAGGTAGTGTGCTAGGGCAGTTGGGTCCTTGGGAGTTCGGATCACCTGAGAGTTTTGAAAGAATCAAAAGAAATTGTATATGAATCAAAACATGAATAACCCTTCCAGCAATTCATTTTTCATTATAGGCTTTTTAGTAGGTAGGGAAGATAATGCTAATTGCAAGTGGTACACTACTGGTCCCCAATTAACAAGATGGGATAATCATATTCATGGACTATATATCTAAGTATTCATGAAAGATAATAATGATGGGTAAAACCCTTCCAACAATTCATTTTTCAATAAGACTTTTTCGTAGGTATTAATTGATGAGTATGAACAGTCCGTATGTGTTATTGAATATTAGAGCCTCTCCCTTGTGTAAAAATTTATGTGTGTTTTAACGTAATAATCTATATTTTCTATTTTAGATATTCATTTTTCAAAATACTTCGCATTAACTTATTTATTTTACACTACACTTTATAATTAAAATATCAATATTATTTAATTATTTCTCTTTTTTCAAATACAACAATAACCATCAACTCTTTCTTTCTTCCTCTTAGGATACGAAAAAATAGAATAAAAAACTAAATATAAAATAAATAATTTCAGTATAAATTTACACAATTTTTTTTTTTATGGAAATAAATTCACACAATTACTATAGCAATAATGCATATTTACACAATTTTAGCTTATTTAATGTGGGTCATATTTGGACAAAAAAATATGTAAATTTGACTTTCTATTATAAACCTTATGATGTGAGTACCCTGAGCGCAATAACTCATGTTAAAAGATAAGAAATTGGCATACTTACTATGGTATCAAGGTTATTGAATCCTTATCTCTACTCTATCTCATATTAAAAAGTTTAAAATCTCATATATTGGGTTTTAATTTCTTATTAAGATCGATTCTAAATGCATATATGCGAGTGAGTGTTAAAATAATTGGTAAATGTTTAACAACTTAAACTTGGGATATATAGCTGGAAATTTATCACTTTCAACATTTCTGTATCTTCTTGTGTCTTGAAACACTGTACAGTTTTTCTGTGTATAGAATCATAGGCAGTCTGATAGAAATACCACCAGTCCTCAAAAGTCAATAAACAATTCATAATATTAAAAGTTCTTAGAAGAGTTTAGGGTGTATACTTAAGATTCTTGAAAATTTATGGAGATCTGAGGACTTTGTCTTGGGTTTCTAAAAAATTGTTTCCCTAGATTGTAATTTTTAAGATGTTTGTATCTAATATCTTTCGATATCATGATTAAATTAAGTAAATTTTCCAATTTCAAATTCAGTATTGGCCAGAGAGCAGAATGCTTGAACAAGCTGCATCCATCAACAGGCCATACAAATTACAAGTTTCACCAAGAATTCATGGCTGATGTGTTGAATTCAATTTTCGTTAATATAGTCCATTTGTGTTCTTTCTGTTTAACATCTTATCTACACCCCATCAAAAAAAAAAAAAAAAAAAAAACAACAACAACAACAACAACAATTAACATCTTATCTACATGAAATACCACTTCTTTTCTCCTTTATTTCTCATGAGAGCAGCTCAAATAATTTAATCTAAAACAATTTGGGAAGTGAAAAAGGAAAAAAGGAAAAAAGAAGTTGGGTTTGAATTTTTCACTCTTTGAAAAGCTAGAGAAGTAGGCGGAAAGACACCTATTAGTTAGTTGAATGAGTGACCATTTATAAGCCATAAGGACCACATATCTTTCAAACGGAGAGATCAATTTTTATAACCACTTTTTGAGGTGTTGAAGATTCGTATTCTAATATTTGTCGGTAAACCTAATTTCATTTATTAAAGTGTATTTGGATTAGCTTTTTAATTGTTGAACAACTTATAATTTACTTATTTGTTGAAAGATGATTAAAAAAAAAAGAGAGACTTCATATAAAAGCTATTCATAAGCAAGTAAACTTACAAACTAACCAAAAAAACTAATTAATCCAAACACATTCTTGGCCAGAAGATCTATCTCATAAGTATGCCCTTCATCCTAAGCTTTTAGTACTAAAGCTTGCAAGCTATTTCACTCAGCTGTACTAGGTGCAAAAGCTGGACTTCGATACAATTGAAGTGGATGTGCTAGTGTTTTGTTTGTTTGAATTCCATGATACAATCCATGTCGGTGTCTCACTCTTATAATTTGTTCTATTCTTCAGGCAGGCAAGGGGGGTTCATTGCATTTCCTTAATTCATCAATCTCAAGAAATTATGATTCATACTTTCTGCTGAGGATGACCATACTGGCTTCCTTTGAGACTGCACACTCTTGTATAGATTTTGTTTTAATAATTTGATAGACTGCACGCCCTTGTATAGTTTTCGTTAGAAACAAAAGATGCTAGTTGAACTACAAATTTCTTAACCTGTATAGATTTGTGTTAGTGTCTTTACAAATTAATATTCATGCTTTAGTTGAATCTTATCTGAATGATAGAAAAGTACGTCACTCATTCAAATTGATGACTTGGTACAGACGCTTTTTAAATTCTGATCTATCACCCATTACTGTGTTTCTTTTCAGTACTCATGTCATCATGTGTCATTACTCAAAACCCATTCATCGGCTGCCTATTCAAAAAGCTAGCTACCAGGTTTACTTATCAACTCTGCTTCATCATTAAATTAATTGTACTCAGTAGGTGCATTAGGAAGCCAGAGCAGAAGCTTTAAGAAGCAGAAAAGAAGACAAGCAAATATGAACAAAAGGTTCCTACTAATACAGTACTACTAAGCCTGGGAATGTGAGAGAAAAATGAGAGATACAGAGATACTAATACAGTACTACTAAGCCTGAGAATGTGAGGAAAAAAAATGAGAGATTCAGATACTACTAAGCCTAGAAGGTGAAAAGGGCCGAAAGGCTCAAGCAATAATGCTCCAAAACATTGTATGCTTCAATAGCAAGGCTCAATGACTTGGTCAGAGTGATATTAGAGATATTATAAATTTTACTATATGTGTCTTACAAATTGATATGTCACTAGTAAGGAAAAAAAAATCGAACACTCATTTATTATCTTGAAGTAATCACATTTATTAGCGTATTGTAAGTGTTTTGTAATAAAATTTATATTAGTTTTCATTAGGTTCTAAAGATTTAGGAATTTATGTAATTAAAACTCTAATATGTAATCTTGGCAAACCCTGATCAATATAAGTTGTTTAGTATTGTTTAGGATTGCTTAAAGTTGTGTCTTTTATGTAAAGTTGAAATCGAACTGATGCAGAAGTTACTATGCATTTCGGCCTAGCTCGATTGATCGAAGCTTAGGCTCGATCAATCAAAAATCGAGCAGAATGTGTTTTTCTACAGAATTCCAACTCAGCCCTATTTCATTTAAAATATTTAGGGTTTTATGTTTTGCTCTAGGTATATAAGGCAAACTCTAGCCACGTTTTAGAGGTTGTTCATATTACTGTTTGTGTGAATCTCTTGTGAGATCTGTGAAGAGCTTTCCTTCACACAAGTTTAGGATTATCAGGAGGGAGATTTCTTCAAGAACTTGATGATCATTCAGTTGCTGCCATAAGAGCTTAAAGATACACAAGTGGGAGTGCTTGTACTTGCTGGGGAATCCAAGAAAGAAGAAGTACGTGGTCTCGGAGCTTGCACATGGTCGTGTCAGTAAGTTTCTACTGGTGGGTAGTAATAGAATGTTAGTGGTTTCAATTCTATTGTAAAACTTCAATTCTTTCTATAGTGGATTCAAGTTTACCTTGAGAATAGTTAGGTTAAATCCTGCTCAGGTTTTTTACAGGTTTGGTTCTCCTGGGTGATCATATTTTTGTGTTATTTACTTTTCCGTTGCTATACATGATATGATTGTTTGATTGTGATAACCTAGATCTGAAATTTGGATTAAGTAATAACTTAACTTATTAACTAGGTTAATCTAGTTATGTTTTAAGTGGTCTAAAAACATATAGTTTTTTTTGTATTTTCTAATTTCTAAGAGGAGCTTAATGGGGGTAACCATTGTAAACCTACCTAGCATTAATATTAATAAGGTGTCGTGGTCCTGAAGGCATGGGAATGGGCTCACAATATATAGTCTCACCGCTCAAGGTATGCATGTCTTAAATATGCATGCTGTAATATGAAAATATTCTAAATTTTACTTTAAAAAAAATTACAAACCAATGTGATAATGAATGTAATTGACCGTCACTTCAACAGAATAATAAATAGGTGTTTAATTTTTTTTTTTTTTTGGGTTATTAGTGACACATCAGTTTGTAAGATTTATTTAGTAAAATTTATAATATCTATAACATTATTCCTGCATTTTAGAATTTTTTGTGTGTGTTCCAAATCAAATCTTCATTGAAAAAAACCAAAGTAAAAAAAAAAAAAAAAAACAAAAAAAAAAACAAAAAAGAAGGACAATTTTTAGCTACAAAATTGGTTGTAGCCTAAGAATACAACCTTACTCAATAAAGTAAATGTTACTACATATTTTGAAAATTTAACCATTAAATTGCATGTTCTAGATGCTCTTAATACATATGCCAAATTTTGTATCAATCGGATATTATTTATTATATGATTTATAAGCTTATATATTATGCATAATTTTAAACTATAAAACATGTAATTTAAACAATTTATTGATGACATAGCTATTGATCTTTAATTTTTTAGAAATATTGCAAATATGGAGGATATAAGAAGAAAATGTAATCCAATGATGGATTTTTCAAAATTCACCTCCTTATATAGAGTAAGATCATAGCCTTATATAGTACTATAACCAATTTTGTAACTAAACTTTATTTTTAAAAAAAAATACTAAAGGTAGTTTTTGAAATGCACTCGTAGAAATACCATAGCATCAAATAAAGAATTAAATACTCAATAGCTAGGTAGGTAGTCAGGTACTCGTAAATCTTTTTTTTTTTTTTTTTTGAGAAGAGACCTCTTGTAATCTTTAATAATGTTAATATTGTAGTTGTAGTCTTTATTTAAAAAGAATGTTGTACTCTTTTTTACAATATAAAAAGTGAGTAATATTCAAATTAATAGCAACAAAAGGTCATTTTAATCTTTCTTACATAAAACTTTGGGAAATTTTCATATTAACCCTATATGTGTTAAGGGAGTACAAATTAAATTCTATAATTAAAAAAAAAAAAAAAATCTTGAGGTTCAAAAAATAACAAGTTAAGTCCTATAGTTTTAAAAGTAATAAATTATTCCATGATTTTGTAAAAAGTGACAAATTAAACCCTAAACCAATAACAAACCTCAAATAAAATATCATTTCACTTAAATGGACTGAGGTTTAATAGTTTATTGCTTTTCGAAAACTCATTGTTTGAATTGTTTATTTTGAAACTATAAAGTTTAATTTGTTACTTTTTTAAACTTTAGAGTTCAATTTATTACTTTTGAAATTATAGAGTCAATTTGTTACGTCCCTTAGATTTTAGAGTTTAAAATGTAATTTTCTCTAAAACTGAATTTGATATGTGTCCTTACAGGAAAAAATATATATAAAAAGATGGAAAATCCTTTAATTATTTATTAATATTGATAATTAACTCTCTTTCTTTTTCTTTTTTTTTAATCCCCTTCTTTAATCTTTACCTCATAAAGAAATTATTAAATCAACTAAATTATTTATTTTGTCAATATCGTTTTGAAAATAAACATTTTTATACAACAAATTCTAAACGTATATAATAAAGTACAAGTACTGTTAATGCTATAGTAACGGGTGAAACACTATGAAGAGAAAGTAGTATACCTTGGAGTACAACCAAATATAAATATGAATTTCATCTGAAAAAAAGTAAAAAAGCTATAAATAAGAATTTGTCTTTTTTTTTTTTTGCTGAATATATAAGAATTTGTCTTTGAACCAAATATAGGTAACGGTTGAATTACTATAAAGAGAAAGTATACATTTTTTTTAAAACACACAATTTATACTATATTTGTGTTCTTTCTTGTTTTCTTTAGTAAATTCTTTATTGAAAAAAGTTCACCTCCAGTACACAAGAAGCGTACTAGATGTGCAGAAAGTTACAAATTACAAGAGCCTATAAATTCAAGAAAATTGGAACCTAAAAGTATCCCAGGTTAAGAGACAGTCATTCAATTAGGGACCTTGGTAGTGAAGCATCTTAACTTTTGTGGGTGTGTGTATTTATCTTTTTTTTTTTTTTTTTGGTTCCTTTTAAGAATTCAATAATTAGGAGATACGAGATTTGAACTCTTAATGTTTTTTAAATTACAAACTCTCAACAATTGACATGCTATCTTTATGTTATTGACCATGAAAAAATGTTTAAGGACGTATTTGGGAACTTTTTTTTTTTTTTTTCTAAGGGATTTTTTTTTTAATAAACAAATAAGGGAATAGGAGTCGAATATAGGTTCTTCTTAATGTGAAAATTGGAGAATTGTTATTAAAGGATCTTAACTTCTTGTTTTCTCAGTTTTAAATCTTGTTGGGCTCATGATGAAAATAACAACATGTTTTGTTTTGTTTTTTTTTTTTTTTTTTTTTGTTTTTTTTTTTTTTTTTAAAATTTGCCTCCAAATCAAAAGGAAATGGATTTCCCTATTTATGGGAAGAAGAGAAAACACTGAATTAGTGTCTTTATACCTCATCTATATTATATATGTTAGGTAAAATGGAGGGGAGAGAAGGGAAAGGAGAAGAAAGGAACAAGAATGGAGAAATCTCATGAGGTTTTTGGTTGTATATATGATTTGTGAAAGAAAATTAGAAAGGAAGGAAAAATTGTAGTGATCCCACAACACTTAAATAGACTGATATTTACCCAATTATTCACGAGGAAAGTAGTCAATTGTAAATAAAACGTATAAAAGTAGTTGTTTGGTTATGTAGTTTTTAGATTTTTTTTTAATTTATAATTCATTTTTAAAAGTTTTTTTTTTTTTTTACCTCAAATTTTTTCATCAAAATACTCCTGTCCATTTCCTCCTAATTTGGAAGGGGAAAAAAATGATAGGGTCCGAATGAAAGGTAGATTCCTCCCTTCCTTCCTTTTCTACCTCAACCAAACAAAGAATTTCATTTTCCTCCTCTCTCTTCTTCCTCATCCTCTTTTCCTTCTCTCCTTGCTTCTTGTATCCAAATTTTTTTTTGGGTTAAAAGGGGATATTATTAATAACAAAAGGAAAAGCTAAACAGAAACAGATGCCATACTGGCAGCAACAAGTCTACAATAATATAAGCCATTGATGTCCTTAGCTACTAATGTCTCTAGTTCAGCAGTAAAAGAAAAAGGACACTACGTACACTCCTCAATTTATCTACCATTGCAAGAGCGTGTATATTTTACCTCTTTTAAGTATCTGATTATTACAGTATACAGTTCATCTATACCAGACGCACTAACTTACTACAAAACAAAAAAAAATCACATAAGAATAGTTATAAGACGCGGACAAAAAATTTCGAGCTCATAAATATCATGTGAGTTAAAAATACCATTTAAGTGTGGAACAGTTTTTATCTTTTTCTATATGTGTCTGCAGGAGTGGAAAGGTCTTTGGATGGAACGTTAAGACATAGGTGAATAGTCAATTAGATCTTCCGTACTCCGTGTGCCAGTTCAGTTGAAATGATACTTATTTATTCAAGCATTCACATTTATGTGACGTCGATGTTCATTATACGCGATTGGCATTGCACAATCAAGTGTGCATGGGATGTATCTTTCTCAACCTCATGTTTAATCTAGTTCAACATGCTTGAAGCTCTGGTACGGACAGAGAGTCGTTAGTCTATTTTAATCACTCACTAAACAGTGATAGCTATTAATATATGTCTGTATCACTCAGATCTTCTTCTTTTTTAAAGAAGATGTGTCACTCATCATCAGATCTGGTAGATTTAAGCAACAAAAATTAATACACAACCAGGAGTCCAAGAGGCACTGCCAAAAGTGCTTCAATTGGAAACAAGAAAAAACTTATTTTACAAAGTGTGTTTACCTACACTGGGATTTATAATTGAAAACGTGATTTAAAGTTACGTTTTCAAGTTATAAAAACACACAAATAACAAAATGGGATAACTTGTAAAAACCATGTGACTGGAAGTATCATACAAGGTAGAGTAATGTTAAGGTTTTTTTTTTTTTTTTTTTTTTAAATAGTAGTTTTTCACAATTATTGAGGTAATAAATAAATTTGGAGCAATATTACTTTTTTATATGGGCTCATCACTTACACCATAAATATCATTTATGTTTTTTTATGTTTGTGATTTGGAAAACTCTTCCCACTTTTCACTATCTACCTGTAAAAGCAATTCCTATTGTATGGAAAAAAAAATTGTCTCCTTAGACTTATTAGGAGAACCATATTCCTACATGATTTCTTTATTGCCTAAAATCCTTAGGTCTTGTTTGGTTTTAAAAAGTGGTGTATTTACTTTTCATTTTCTCTTTTCTGTATTCAAATTCTAAAATTGAATATAGAAAAAATGACATATTTTTACATTTAAGGGTGTTTGGTAAATTATTTTGAATGCATAACTTGGATATAACATTCATGATACATGGTTTGGTATTGTTTTCTATTTTTTTTTAATTAATTTTTTCACTTATACACACTCACATCAATCAGGTGGGGCCCTTTATATTTTCACAATATTTACGAAATTGCCACTGTATTCATTTTCTATGAAAATGAAAATACTGAAAAAGTGTTTTCATTGTTTATATTTGAATCTAACTTTTAGGATACTGAAAATGAAAATTGAGTACAAGTTTTTTTATGGTGGGCCCCACTAAAAACTAAAAATAAAAACAAAAAACTCCACTTTTTTTCAACTAACCATACAAACCTTTAACTTTTAAAGACACTAGCGTATAGCCATATATAGTATTGATTATTTTCGAGGTTAGTCTATTTCAGACAATTAACAAAATATGGACCCGAATTAATTTTGATTTTATAAAACCCCACACCACATTATAAATGAACTATAATCTCTTTCTTAGTAGTTAGTACCTTTATAAATGAATTTTTCTTGCTCTTATATATATATATATAGGAAAAATGCTCATATGTCCCTAAACTTTGGATTAGTGGCCAAGATACCTTTGAACTTTTTTATTGGCCAACTTACTCCCTAAACTATACACACTTGCCAAATCAATAACCCAATTGGTTTCACATTAAAATACAAACGAAATAAGGGCACGTGAACTTTAAAAACCAACTAAATCACACGATAGAAAAAGAACAATACTTGCATTAGAGAAAAAAGGGGGGGGGGGGGGGGGCTAAGGATACAGACAGCGAGACAATGGCTGGATGAAGAACTCAGTGCCGCTCCACGATGGCTTTGGTTCTACCGCCTCTCTCTCCTCTCTACTGGTCAAACTAGTTCTCTCCTCTCTCTTTTCTTTCTATTGTGTGATTTAGTTAGTTTTTAAAGTTTACGTGCTTCTCATGTGCTATTATTCTATTAGTGTTTTAATGCGAAACTAATGAGGGCATTAATTTGGCATGTGTGTATAGTTTAAGGAGTAAATTGGTCAATAAAAAAGTTTAGGGGATGTTTTAGCCACTAATCCAAAGTTCAAGAGGTGTATGAGCATTTTTCCCTATATTTTTAATATTTTTAAGAATAACTTTCAACTACACATTAAAATTTTTATTCAAAATATATAACTTCCATAGAACAATTAAAATTTCCATTCACAGCAGAGATTGGAATTCATGTAGCCATTTTTGAGAGTGATGCTCAAACCATTATTAATCAGCTGCTGTGCAGAAGAAATTCTTGCTAAGTATGGTGAGGTAATTAAAGGTTGCAAAGTATGTCAGCCTTTTGGAAGAGCTAAAGTGACTCGTATTAAACTCAAGGGCAATATTGTTGCTCATGTTTTAGCAAAAAAAGGAAAACTTTGTAGGATATTTTCACATGTGGCTTGAAAGAGGTTCCGCTTGATGTCCTTCCTTTTGTAATTCCTGATCTGCTTTAGTTTTTTCAATAAAAGTCAGTTCGACTTGATTCTTCACCCAAAAAAAAAAAAAAACTCTTTGTCTCTCTCTAGCTCTCTCCTCTAAGATCACTCTATTCAATTGACAAATATTTCCTCCAAATTAGTTTGCAGGAATTTTTCTCTAATGCACTGCATGACAATTTATATGATTATTAAGGTGTATTATTTAAACAAGTTTACAAGACTTATTAAAAAGGACATGTGATTCATTACGTTTTTTGAAAAATAAGTAAATAAATAAATAAGTCATGCATGTGACTAAAAACTAAAAAGTGTATATGGATGATTTTTTCAACCGCCACGTAGTGGGTTGGAGGAAAATTCCTCTAAATTGATTTGGAGGTAAACTTTTCCCCTATTCAATTCCATAAAATAATTCTATGGAATTTTTATTTATTTGTTTTCAAAAAATATTATATAAGAAAAGGCCCCAAAAGGAATTCATCCATATATTTTTATCTTCTCTTGTTGATTTTTATTTTCTATTTTCTGGTTTGCAAATATAAAAAGACAAAAGTTCCACGAATTTAATTAAATTAAGTTTTGAACCAAATAGACACATTTTTGAAGGTATATAATGTCATGTTATTTAGAATTTTAATGATAAGGTGCCATATACTCAGTTACAACTTACAAGATAAAAATCGCATTACTACTTACTACTACTTAAGGATATAAATTTAACATAACTTTCTGTAATAAAACTGTCACAGGCGTTATAAATTAATGGTGCCCCTATAATAGTGAAATTTTTTGAGTTAACAACATCCAAATATGTCCAAGTCTTAAAAAAAAAAAAAAAAAAAAAAAAAAAGAAAAAAAAAGGAGGATTCTTCCATTTATTTGTATTTTAGTTATAGCGAAAAATAATAAAACAAAAATATAGTGGGGCATGAATGCAAGAAATCTACTCGAGTTAGCTCATAACTAAAATACATTAAAGACACATGAAAAAAAAGAAAAAGAAATTAACACTATTTCATATCTTCCTATCCTGCTCCATTCTGTATAGATTTTCCTAATCTTGAAGAAGAATGGAATGGGAACAGGTATTGACTATTTTTTTGCTTCGAGTGTGTGTATATATTATTTAATTTTTTATACATAATTCTTTTTTTTTTTTTTTTGTTACATGTTCTGTTTTTCTTTTTTATTTTTCTTTTTATTTTTATTTTTTAAGGGACGTTCTGCTAACCTATCTAAGAACACTCATCTTTCTCTTGACACTCTTAGTCTTACCATAGTCCCTATCTTTCCCTTTTTCATCTTTATTTCATTTATACTAAAGTCGCATCTTTTTATTTTCTAGAAAAGTTACTTCAATGATGGCAAAACAATACTATTAGTACTATTTACACAAAATTTTCAAAATTATTAAAATGGTCGATTATAAGTAGTGGCAAACCCACAACTTTTTACCACCACTCACAACCAATCTTTTATTGTGAAAAATGTTTTGAGAAAATTGCATAATTAGCATTAAAATTCAGCAAGAGAGATGTCTCATACCTTAAACGCATATAAAAAGTTCTCATTAAAATGACATCATCCCAATTTGTCCAGCTTCAATTCTAAAAAGTAGACCATGCATAGCTCACATGTCAATGAAAGAGTCGCTTCATACAGGGGACACATATAAAAATTTTCCATAAAAATGACAATCTCAGCTTGTCCAGCTTCAATTCTAAAAAAAGGACAAAATAGACCCATCACCTAATCCCACCCTTTCTTGTTAGCATTCTTTACATACCACTTTTGAACTAGATTGGTGGTGGGTTTTTTTTTTTTTTTTTTCAATTAGTCTATAGTCATAATTTTTTCTCTAACACTAGGGTGATAAGTTATAAATGGAGATGATAAAATATCATAAGTGGTCCATCTAGATAACAATCTAAAACAACTTTATAACTCATATATAGTAAAAATTTATATTAGCAGTGATATTCAATCATTCATTATTCATCTTTAGTTCAACAAATTAGGGAGGGAAAGAAAAAAAAAAAGAAAAAGGAAATGGAAAGTGATATAACACGTGGAGCATGTTCATAGTGTAATGGACAACTACAAGAGACCAAGTGGGTACATTATATGATTGTTTCTCAAAAAAAAAAAAACTAAAGAATAGGAGAGAGAGAGAGCTCCCATACACTTTCCCCACAAATCTCTCTTACGCACACTTCTCATTGACTCTTCTTGTCTCTTTTCACTGTGCAAACACCAAGCACAAGAAAACTTGACAAAATTCCAAGGAATGTCAATTTCCTTCTGAGAACTCTCTCTCTTATTCTCTCATCTTATAACCAAAAACAAAACACAGTTTACAGTACTTGGTTCAGTCAGTGACACAGAGAGAGAGAGAATAATGGGTGGGATGACTTCATCAATGGCTGCAAAATTTGCTTTCTTTCCTCCAAACCCACCTTCCTACAAGCTAATTACAGATAATGCCACTGGCCTTTTGGTCTTGGACTGTTTCCCTCGCCGTGAAAACATCGAGGTTCTGAGGCTTCCAACGCGTCGTGGCACTGAGATCGTTGCCGTTTATATTCGGCACCCCATGGCCACCTCTACCCTCCTTTACTCTCATGGAAATGCAGCTGATATTGGCCAAATGTACGAGCTTTTCGTCGAACTCAGCGTCCATTTGCGTGTTAATCTCTTTGGGTACCTCTTCTCTCTCTACCCTTTTGTCCATTTTGGAAGATTTTGTTCATACATGTGAAATTTGGTCATGTTTTTGTGTGTGAATTGGTGAAACTAAGATGACTTTTAGATACCCTTTTTTGTGTTTATGTGGGAATTTGAAGTTTCTTTGGGTAAAAGTAATGGGAGATAGTGGGAGTGCCTTATTGGGGTTGTAGATACTCACTGCACAAAGCTCCAACCTTTCGCTTGTGCAGAAACACTTGTTGAATAATGTAATTTTATGGGTGAATTTTGATTAAGCAGAGTTGTTTACTAAATGAAAGAGGGTGATAGCATTTTTTTAGTATTGAGTTTGAGGTGCACCAAGATTAGATGAAATAAGGAATTCAAGTGGATTGGGATGCAGGGTGGCTGGGTTGGGTTGGTTCTTAGGTCTGAATCTTGCATCAGATGGGAAAAAAGAATGCACACACGTATAGATTTTGTTCATTTGTTATCTGTATAGATTTGGATTCTTACACATCTAATGTTATTTTTAGGTTGTTTTCATTCTTCACCCAATTAAATCGACATTGGTAGTGAGAATCATATGAATTTCTATTACCCTGCTAAGCTTAATCAACTGATTCCACAACAGTTGCTAAATTGGCTGGTGAATGCATCTGCATGGTTGAGGCTAGTACAACGATTTGTTTTTCTGGTCTACTTTTGGTCCAGGGTTTAGGACAAAAATTAAGTGTCATATGAATTTAAAGAAGTTGGTGAATGCACCTATGCATGGTTGAGACCAGTACATTAATTTCTATTTGTGGCTGACTTTTTGGTCCAGGTTTAATGAGAAAAGAAAAATGTTTTATAGATGGATTTAAATAAATGTTGGTGAATGCATCAATGCATGGTTAGGACTAGTACATTAGTTTATTTTAATGATAAATTACAAAATCAAGTTTTGCCCATTCAAATTTAATTAATTAATTAATTTTTGTTTTAGTATTAGTAATTAAACTTAAGCACCTTGTGGGATCAGAATGTGTGATATTTCACCAACCGTGCCGCTTATTTTATCTGTGACATTGATTGCACAAAAATTTAGCTTCTAAATACTTACTCGTGTGCATTTGTGCACTAATTATGCTTTAGTAATTTAGAATGAATTTACTACTTTTTTCCCCTTTTGAGTGGGATTCTTTTACCTGCACCCTCCTGAACTCACCCCACACCCCACCACACCCCCCCCCCCCCCCCCCCCAAAAAAAAAAAAAAAGGAATAAAGAAAAAAAGGATTTTTGTTGGAAGCAGAAGAAAAGAATCTCTTTTGGTTATGTGGCAAAGAAAACTTTTTTACATATGGAAGCAAAGTAGCAAAAACAAGCCTAAAAGGAGCTTCACTTGCCTATACTTTAGAAAAATGTTTCCTGTTTCAATAAGAATTATGATTATTATTTATTGAAGATTATATTTGCTTGTCATATGCGTGAGCCTTTGTTCTAAGGCTGAACACCACAAGATATTACTTGGCAGCATTAAGCCGTAGATTACAGTGCCCATTTTTATTATATGAGGGCTCTCTTATTGTAGAATTATCTAGATAAGAGGCAACTGACTTTCCACTTGAGCCTCATGTATTGAATGTACTCTCAATCACCTTATTAAATTTATGCAGGTATGACTACTCTGGCTACGGGCAGTCATCAGGAAAGGTAACCACAGTCTAAAAAAAAAAAGGCAATATGAATTTCCTTTTATAGTTCTACAATTAAAAAATGCTACACAAAAGCACTCCAAATCTCATATGTGAACCTTTCTGCAGCCAAGTGAGCAAAATACTTATGCAGACATTGAGGCTGCATACAAGTGTCTAGAAGAGAACTATGGTACTAAGCAGGGAGACATAATTCTGTATGGCCAATCTGTTGGAAGTGGCCCTACTTTGGATCTTGCTGCTCGTTTGCCTAAACTAAGAGCTGTTGTTCTTCATAGCCCTATTCTATCAGGCTTAAGAGTCATGTATCCTGTGAAGCGCACATACTGGTTTGACATCTATAAGGTCGAATTCTTGTTTATTGATCTATAACACTGTCAAAGATTGTTAAATCCAAAAAATTGTGTTTGTTCTGTGTCTGAATATTAATTTACTTTGTTTTTGTGCAGAACATTGACAAAATTCCTTTGGTAAAGTGTCCTGTACTGGTAATTCACGTAAGTGTCCAGAATTTAATATCTTGTTTGCCAATAGTGTAACATAGGAGTGTTACCGTTATCTAATTTTGGTTACATGCTGCTTCTATTTATTGTTTCTCTTGTTGACTACATTAATGCAGTATCATGCAATTGTAACAACTCATGTAGTCATTCTTGGGGGTAGTTGGGCTTATACTAGAAATAAAATGATACCATTTAGTCTTATAAAAACTTTAGAATCAAATTGTTGCAGAAAATAATGTCAAAATAAGTATGATAGAAAATTTGGAGACTCAGGTAATTTCCTGAAAATGGAAATGTTGAAGAATGAGTGGCAAAAGAAGAAAGGATAGAATATGTGCTTCTGTAAGAAGCCAGAGATGGTGGTTGAATACCAGACGCTCATGTATCACATGCAAGTAAGAGCAATGGCTGAAACTGTTATTTATGTAAGGCACCTAAAGGACTAGAGATAAGAGATAAAGGTTTACGTCTACAGTAAGGATTAGCAGGAATCTGTTGCAGCAAGATTATTATGGAATGTGCAGTTGACCTCCAGTAATTAAAATAGGGCTTTGTTGAGGTGAATAAAGTAGAAATGGAGCATAAACCTGGGCAGTTATGAACCTAGTTACCATTATTCATACAATATGTTCCTATCACCTTTTTAATTTGGTTTATATTGTTGCTCACGACACATCAACTAGCTTCAATTCAAGAGGAGTGAAAATTTTATGGTATGGGATGCTGTGTAGTTTCTAATCTAATATCTGCATTCTGCCTTATCCAATAGTAAGAGACTAATTAGAAGTTTATTGTTGTTGAATGCCTGGCAATTAAGAAACAGGCTGGTGTATACTAGAAAATAGGTTGAGGTAGTGACAATTATGACAGGAGATAATTTGTCAACAAAGACTTAAAGCGTATACTAGCAAAGAGGTTAAATTTATATTAAGTAGGAGGCATCTAAGGACATGTCAATTAAGGGAGTAATAGAGACTATGATTTTAGATAGAGTATAATGGAGGAAAAGAATACACATAACCAACCCTAACTAATCTGTCGAGTATTCATAGCCAACCCCAAAAATTTGGGACTAAGGTTTTGTTTGTTGTTGTTGTTGTAGAAGGCATCTATGGAAAGAGGAAGGCTAGAAAATTAGCAATGGAAGAAGACATGGTGGTTTGTGATTTCATAGAAGATATGAGGTTTTTTTATTTTTTTATTGGCAAGTTACATGTGCACACCCAATGAATTTTGAACCCACGAACTCACTCTCCATCCCCTTTTTAGAGAGAGAGAGAGAGAGAGTGGGGGGGGGGGGGTTGGAGGCGCAATTTGAGCTAGAGATCATTGGCCTAATAGAGGATATAGTTTTAAATAGAGCTAAAAAAAGATCTTTCGTCATTTGTGGCAAACACCAACGTGTTGTGATCCAAGTACCTTTTTACATTTGAGTTGTTCATCAAATTAACAAACAGGCGAATTAAGTTGCTCATCAGACATTTATGGTTTTAAATGTTACTTGCATGTACACCTACTATTAAAGAACGTTTCCAAATCTTTTTATTTAAGTTCCTCAAGGTAATTTGAGGTTTAAACAATATTTTCTTATATGCTATGTGTGGAACAAAAACACCCCCATAAAGTTGAGGTCTTGGTCAACTATGGCACATAAAATACAAATATAAATCTGGGAGAGTATTGTTGATCAGAAGTTAAAAAATAAATTTAAGTTTTTCTTGTTTTTGTTTTGGTTTTTGTGGCACTGCTATATGGAGTTCTAGCAGCTGCTGTTCTTGACAATGTTTGTCTTGGTCCATGGTCATGGGATGAGTCAATCTTGCACTACACATGCGTATTCTCTCTAGTTAGTTCTAGTTATACTTAGCACAATCTCTGAATTAAGTATTAAATTATCTGATTCAGTATCTTACCCTTGTCATTCAGGGAACTGCTGATGAAGTTGTCGACTGTTCTCATGGCAAGCAGCTTTGGCAAATGTGTCAGGAGAAGTATGAACCTTTGTGGCTCAAAGGAGGAAACCACTGTGATTTGGAACTTTATCCAGAATATCTTAGGCATCTAAAGAAGTTCATATTGTCAGTTGAAAAGTCACCTTCACGTAAGAATGGTTCAAGGAGCAGCACAGACCGATTGGAGAAGTCCAGACGGAGTACTGATTTTTTTGAGGCTCCTAGGAGGAGTTCTGACTGGAGAGAAACACCTAGGAAGAGCATAGATAGGTCTGAAAAACTGAAAATTCATGACTACAAGTTTCATAACATTGACAAGTTAGATAAGTTAGGAATCTCATATGACCAAATGGAAAGGTCACGGAGAAGTGTGGAATACCATGAGAAATCTAGGAGAAGCATTGATCAACAGCTACAAAAGGCACGAAAGAGTGTTGACTGGTTGGATAGGATTCGAGCTGGGTAGACCTATTATTTGTAAAATTTGTGCACTGAATTTGTTCTTGTTGGAGGGGGCCAAAAAAAGCAACAAAGGAAAGATGAGGAAATTATTTTGCGTTTCATTATGGTTTCAGGATTTTTATTTTGAATTTCCATTGGTTGTGTTATGGATTGTAGAGTGAGAAATGTTGGGATCGTTATCCTTGATTGTCAATGAAAGAACTCTAACCTCTTTATTTTTTATCATTGAAAAAAAATGAGGCTTGAGGTTTATTTATATTATCATGTTTCTAAAGTGATAGCATCTTCATTGTAATAGAATGCTTCTTTTCATTCTATACAATTTAGAGACGAATGTCCAAGACTGGGACACTGGGTACATGTCATGACAAATGTAGCAAAAGACTTTGAAGAAAGCTAGTCTACCAAGGATTTTGAGTTTGAACTCCAAGAACCTTAATATCACAAATGACAAAAAGATTATGGATATTATTACTCGCTTTGGTCTGTTGACTGCTAAAAATAGAATTTAAGGTCACCACAAAGTTTAAGTTCTGTGAATTTTATAATATGGATAAATAAAAATAATACAAAATTTCTCAGGAAGCTTAATAGAAGTCTAACAAAACCCAATATTTAGATGGGGGAAGATATAGTGGGAAAGGCAAGGAGAGAAGAGGTGAAGTTCTCTCTTTTCTATTATCTCCCTCCGTTTGAAACATATCCCCAGTAACATATTTAGTATCTTGGTTAATACTTTTTTTTATGTGCTTAACATCAGTAGAACTTAAAAAGAAACTAAAAGCAAAACTTATAATCTCCCTCCTTTTATTTATTAACTTTAGTGTCATAAATCTTCAAATTTCTTAACCCTTTATAAAATAATAATAATAATAATAATCCTCAATTGGTCTTCAAATTCAAATTATATCTTATCAAAACACTAAAGTTGTATAATTTATTCAAAAACTAAACTACTAATATTAGCTAAGGGGAAAAGGGAAAATAATAATAATAATAATACCACAAATCATTAAACAAAACAATTAAAATAATAATATTACTTTTGTCATCTATATTTTTTAATAAATTTCGATTTAGAATAGGTACTGTGAGGGAGCCAAAGATCGAGGAACCTAATCTGAAGGCAAAGGTGTCCAATCTAAATAAAGAAAAATAGGCAAAAGGGACTCCACCCACCCAAGGAGAACAAGAGAGCGAATGGATGATTGACACCTTATTGAAGCCCAAGGATAAGGAAAAGGACATCAACAAGAGAGGACGAGACTTGCAAGGATGGTGGGAGGAAGTTTCTTGAAGAAGACACCTCCCACATCCGCATTCAATACTCTGCACCAACCTAATCAGCCACATTAATGAGGAAATTATCCATAGTTAGCAACTATCTCTACTACCTCCAGAAGGATCCTAATGGGACAAGTATCCTGAAAGATCACCTAAAAAGTATAGGTGAAGGGCTGGGATGTCAGGGAAGGAACTATAAAAGAAAGGGAACCCCTCAGAAAAAGGGGTTGAACATTTTCCAAGAAAGAGAAAACTAAGGAGAACCTTGTAAGGGAATTTGAGCTTAAGTTATTAATAAAAGACTTATCCTCAGACTCACCTGAGGCAGGTATTATTCTCAACTGTTGTCCTGCATTCATTTACTTGTTATTCTGGATTCAATAGTCTTAGACTTGGACCTATCTTTATATTGCACTTGGGTTTAAGACCCACTCTCTTAAAAATTTATTGTTGGAGTAAGATTTGTAGGACATGGCACCATTATTCTTAGTAGGCTTGGGCCTTTCTTTTTGCCACCCTTACAGGTACTCTCAACCTAAATGTATCTTTTCCTATTCTTAAAAAAGTGCACTGAAATGAACCAAAAGTAGACAGAATTAGACCGAAGTGTACCAAAGTAAACCAAATTGACCGAGGTGAACTAATTTGGACCAAATTGACTAAAATGAACTAATTTAGACTGAAATTGACCGATTACCTAGGCGAATGGATTGAAATGGACCTTAAGTGGATTGAATTGAACCAGGTAAACCGAACTAGACCAAACTGGACTGAATGGATTGAAGTAAGAGTAACCAAGAAAAAGAAAGGTGTAAAAAGAACTCTTTCTAAATTAAAGTAGATGAATGTATAAATGCATATTAAATGTAAAGTTAAAACCATCCAAAATATTATTAAAAAAATTGTCCAAGATGAAAGTGTTAAGTCAATTGGTTAATATATTTAATATTATTAAAAAAAATTAGAGGAACAAATCAATAACAAAAAAAATGGTGATGCAGCTCAATAGGACTATAGGAGCATAAAAATATTAAAAGCAATGTTTCGACTTTTAAATATTTTATAGATATAGATAGGAAAAATTGCATTAGCCCCTCCTAAAATTTTCAATTACTGCACTTACCTCCCATCTACTTTGGAATAGGACATTTCATCTCCCCTAAAATGCGAACTGTTTATTTTGAACTCTCCTGGATGACTTAAAAAGGCTCGAAAAATCTTGAATTTCTTATGTTACTCTCCATTTAAATTATCATCCACATCCCTCAATTTTAGTTCCTCTAAATTAGGGAATTTTAGAGTAGTAGAGGTTCCCACTAATATTAATTTATTTTAAATTATCAATTTTACCCTTATGATGTTAATTTATATCTATTCCGTTAAATGGGATAAAAGAAGGAAATAACAATCAATTTGAATGACATCTTATCATTTTCTCTCCTTCCCATTTACATTTTTAAAACATGCAAAAAATAAATAAATAAATAAATAAATGATAACCATTCTCCTCCCCTCCTTCCTTCTTTCCCTTATATTCTCTACTCCTCTCCCTCCAAACTTCCAAACTCACTCTAAATGGCAGTTAAGCTGGGAGCCCAGGACCTGGTGGGGTTATGGCATCATCGTTCTCACCTGCAGCAAGGAGGTCAGTATGTAAATTGTGCAGTAAAAAGCAGAAGTGCAGCTGAGACTTGGGAATTGCTGCATGATCTAAATATCTTCTCTAACCATGCTTACCCACTATGGTTTCAACATTCAAGTGATACATAGGGAGTACAAGACTGCGAGAATTGGAAGTGGAAGTTTCTAAATCCGTGATTATGTATTAGCCAATCTTTTTTTTTTTTTTTTTTTGTTCTTTCTTTGTAGGGAGGGATAATCACAATGTACAATTCTTTAAAATTCAATATCTACACCAATCCCACACCTAATTTTAACTAATATACAGTATATGGAAATGTAGATAAGAGATCTGAACATCTTGAAACTGACCAGACTCCGTGTTACTAATTTAAATATTGACACCGTACCCATCATGTCCAGGTACATATAATTCCATTCCTGTCTGCCGAGGCTAAAGGTTTCCCAAGCCCACTCCAAGAACAACACAGCACCGGAGAAGTGTGTTCCCTCAGAGTGCTCACTATATCAGCTTTAGATATAGACCAAATGGAGATAGAACCATCAGCGGATCCAGCAGCAACATAGTTGTCATCTGGACTGATACAGGACCGGCTCCAATTAGACGCCACTCTATTTCCAGACGCTCTAAGCGTGCCACACACTTCCAGAGATCGCATATCAAACAAATTATGCAAGTTGTCCCTTCCACTAGTCAATACTACATTTCCGTTCCGAGACAGAGATATAGATGTTACAGCAAGTGAATGTGCAGCAACTTCACTAAGTAGCTTTCCTGTCTGAATATTCCATAATCGAAGATTCCCATCAACGTGACCAGAACAAATGGTTTGTCCATCCATGCTGAAGCTAAGAGCATTGCAATTGCTGTGACAAATGATTGTGTTAATGCAGTAACCTTTATTCAAGTCCCAAACTTTTATGGTACGATCATAAGCTGCACTCAAAACATGACGACTCGAAACTTTGCTTACATCTACAGCACAAACTTTATCAGTATGGCCAGTGAGAGTATGGCGGACCCGACCTGAGCTGACATCCCATACATACAAGTTGTTTGAACTGCTTGCTGCTATGACAGATCTATTGTCATGGGTAATGGTAAGATCAAGAACAGAGCCAAGAGAACCATAGAGAGTATGGCTTAGTGATCCCGTGTTTGTATCCCACATCTTGATTGTCCTGTCCTGCCCTCCACTGACCAACTTGCCAGAATTGTACTCAAACAATATGGAAGCACAGCCACCTTCATGGGCATTGATCCTGTGCTTGCATATAGAGGGAATGGTTGACTCCATAAAAAATTCAGCACCATCTTCATTTCGACGGACCACACCATCTACTTGTTGTTGAGCAAGTTTTTCTAAACCACTAGCCTTGAGCCGATCAACCATTTCTTCATAAATTGCATTTGCCTAGTAGATCATAGAAAACTAAGGTTATTCAGATATACACTATGTATAACAGGATTGCAATAAATAAACCGAGACTCATTTACAATCAAGGGAAACAGATCAAAACCTTCCGCTGACTAATCTGTGTCTATATATTATATGTCAAATCAGAAGCTAACATAGAATTGCTCCAATATGCGGTCTTTATAAAATGTGTTCATCCATGATATATAATATGTGGTTTTTAAAGGGCAAGCCTCACGTAAAGTGTAACAAAATATATACAATTGAACCCACAAAGAAGATAACAGGAGACCAAGAAATAGGTAAACCAAAGCTTAGTTATAAAAAGAAAACAAGTAACAAGAAAAGAAAATCTCCCCTTGTCCAAAACTGAAAGGAAGTACATAAAATTTCCCAATTCTCACTAAACCTCTTGCAGTCTTGCATGTATATATATCATTCCTTTGGTTTTTAATTGGTAAGTTACACATGCTCTTGGTGGGTTTTGAACCTGCAATTTACACCCTCCACCTTGCTCCTACAAGGAAAGGAGGTGCCATTTGAGCCAAAGTTCATTGGCTTTTCATATATATTCTTTTCTGGGAAGAAGGTTATGTCTTGTGAATCATTCAGCACCCACAAAATGATATGATTATGTTCCTCTAAAACACATGACAAGAGAAAGGCAATTACATCTTCATTGTGAAGCTTGAGAAATATCCACAATTATCTTAACACAATCAATCTCACACCTCAATAAAATAACTTTTGGTAATTTTTATTTTTTATTTTTTATAATTTGATTGTTACAATAAGTGGAGGAGGGGTTGAACCCTGATTCTCCTCAAAAAGGAGAACAGTAATTGCCACTGAGCTACAAAGCTCTTGGCAACATTTAATACATCTTATATTAAGGTTTCAATTATCTTACCCACAAATTGAATGCACTAAACATTCAACATACATGTTTTTGCATAGTTCTCAAAAAAAAAACTATATTCTGGGTTGTGCGGGAACTGTTCTTCCTGCATTTAGGTTTTTCTAAATCATCCATAAGAAAGAGGGCCCCTATATGTAACTTGAACAAATCTCATTTTAGTAGGGGGTATTAGTGATTCCTAGACACTCACAAGCTATGACAGAAATGTACAAGCAAACACAGTAGTATTTTTTGATTGGTAAACACAAAAGTATTTTTATAAATAAATTATATAACGATCCAACTAACAACAGTTTGATGGAGTTTCCTACAAGTAGTGGCATAACTCACATACAAATATTTTAAAAAAAAAAAAAAACACTTCCACAGGCAATCGTTATAAATCCCAATCAATCTTCTGTTGGAGTGCTATTCTTAATACTAGAAGATTCCAAAAAAACTGGGAAAAAAATTTTGACACTATATTCTTATACCCAATTACACGCTTTGATTCAAATTATGAAAAAAATATGAAGTACCTCATTGAGTCGTTCCGCATCCTGCATCTTCTGCAGCATCCAGCGATCAACTAACATCTTATTTTCAGCCTCAGCATTCTTAGCTTTATTAGTCATCTCTTCCAGTTCTGCTTTAAGTTGATGGTTCTCACTCACAAGCAATTCTAAAGCTTTAATTTTTTCTTCTAGGTCTGCCTGTAATTGAGAGCATTCGTCCCTGCAGCAAATACCTGAGTTGGAATCATCCATTCCCACAAAAGCCTGAAAATTTCAAACTATCCGTCTAGTGGGTTAAAACATGTGCAAAAGGTAACCTTTTTTGGGTCAACTCTGTCTGCAGATTAGTGATTCCTTCTTCTTTCTCTTGAAGCGATGCTTTTGAAGCTCTGGACTCAGCAACCTCCACCACAAGTTGCTCAGACAATCGAGATTGAGCTTTGTAACATTGCTGAAGTTCCAACTCCAATTTTTCTGCTTTCTCTTTCCATTCTGAACCCTTAACAAACACGCACCAAGGATCTCACTCACAACATTCAAAATTACCAAAACAATATAAAGTTGCAATGTAAAGTTGCATAGAAATCAAGAGCCCAGAAAAATAATGGCAAGTATTCATTTCTAGCCACACCAAATTCCTCCATGAAGGGTTAACACACTCAATCCCAATATGGTCACTTATTATCAGGTGTAAACTACATCTAGGCCATGTCATAGTGCCTACAGAGCCAAGCAATTCACAAACTTATTTCTTCATTGGAAAACAACTTCTACGCTTACTAACTTATGCACCATCATCAAAGTAACATTGCGAGTTGCGAAAACCCAAAACATCAGGACTGTAAATAAACGTAATTCGATCAATTTTTTAGAGCCCTTTGGACTTGCCTCTAGCCAGTAAAAACCTACAGGCAACTAACCCCACCCGCCAGACCAGTTGCCGGGTAGTCTAGGGGCATTCACCCTCGACAAGCTAAGCAGTTTATATCACCTAAGATTGCCTAACATTGCGTTTCACAATCGACATATCCTATCTTTCCCTAATTAGCAATTCAACAAACATTTGGAGTGCATTTTTCAACAATTTGCAAGTTCACAAGCAGCACAAAATCAAAATTCCAAAAAATCACCAATTTTGCAAGAGATAAGAGTACCTGAGAGGCGATCGGCCCAGAAATTGCGATGAAAGCCGGAGCATGAGCACCTTCTTCGAGCAAATGCCGCTTCCGCAGAGCCTTCAAAGCGTGCTTTATCGCTTCCCTCGCTATCGCCTCCTGTGACCTGTGAAAAAAAAAAAAAAAATCATCTCCATCATCATCAAATTCAAAAAAAAAAAAAAAAATCACTAACAGAGAGCTCTATCATTCAACGTATCCTCTGGTTTAATTGGTGAGCTCTTTTTTTTTTTCTCGTATTCCTTCAATTTTCTTAGCAACCAAACAGAATATTAACACACAAAAAATAAATAAATAAATAAAAAGCGTGTGAGAATTAAGTAATTTTAATACTTACATATTGATCGAATTAGATTGTGTATGAGAAATTGATGGAATTAGGGTTTGCGAAAGGAAGAGAAGTCCTGCTCTTAATCATTATTGTGTACATAAGGGGGCAAGCCCATGTCAGCATCATGGAGTAGAGATTTATACTAATAAAATAAATTTTTTTTCTTTATTATTTTTTTTTTCTGAAGAATAATATTTTGATCTTGTTTATCGATAATAAATATTAATACTATGAGCTTAATACACATTTTCAATAATTAATTATTTAATTGAATTGTATGTATAAAAATTTGGTGTCATATTTGTGAGTCATAATTAGCAAAATTTGAATCGATGAACTTAATAATTTTTATTTTTTTGAGAAACGATCAACCTAGTATTTGAATCGATGTTGTTTAATTTGACTTTTGTAATTGAGTTAGTAAAACAGTAACACTTAGTGAGTTTTTTTGCAACTGGGGTCGGGGTCATGTCAATTTCACCCACAAGTTTTGTAATTTTGAACAAAATTATCCTTATAGCCCATTACATTTTTTTTTTTTTTAAGAATGAGGAGTATAATGAGATTGATGTTGTACTTTTCAATAAAGATAGAGTTTTATTTTTGTTTCCAAAAAAAAAAAAAAAAAAGATATGAGTTTTATTTATATATTTTTTTCTTAAGGATAAGATAGAGTTTTAAGTCTTGGCTCAAATTGTAATTCATGAAATTAAAGCAGCTAGTAAGATATTTATGTGAATAGAATATGACTTTCGAATTTGAGATATGATTTTGTTCATAGAATTTTAAGATATGCAATAGGATTTCATTTAGCAAAGATTTTTATTTTTGCTAAGTATATTTATTATTTAGATATTTGGCTGCAATTATATGGCATCCTTCATTTTATATTTTCTAGTGTTTATTAAGAAATAAGAAAAGCATACATAATATCATTATTAAATCTCGATTATACCTTAATAATTTAGTTTAGGAGTTGGGTTATTGGAATACTGGTTCAACCAGTATATCATTGGTCAAGAGGGGTCCACATGCACATGAAGGGAGTTATTTGGATTAGTGAGCCAATGGACTTCTGACGGGTGGAGTATTCCTTTTACTTGACATCATTTTTTTTTTTATATATTTTCTAGCGTTTATTAAAAAAATAAGAAAAGCATACATAACATGGTTATTAAATCTAGATTATACCTTAATAATTTGGTTTAGGAGTTAGGTCATTGGGATACTAGTTCAACCAGTATATTATTGGCCAGGAGGGGTCCATATGCACATGGATAGAGTTATTTGGATTAGTGAGCCAATGGACTTCTGGCGAGTGGAATATTCCTTCTACTTAGACATCATTTTTTTAATTAAGTTTGACAATCATGGATCCTGCATTGATTTTGTGTCCAAATCTTGGATGAATTGTGGTAGTATATTGTTTCCAATTTCCATTATGAGCATCATTTTTCAAGATTTCAAACCAAAAATTTTCAAAATATTTATTATTGTTAGGGAAAAGAAGCTTGTAAAATCCTGGTTCAAAATGAAGGCATAGGTAATCTAGTGAATTGATACTTGAAAAGTTTTGGCTGTTTAATTTGATCTACTTATGCAATTGAACCAATAAAAACAAAAAAAAAAACCCCAGTGAGTGTTTTGGCGACCTAAGCATGTCGTTTTCACCCACAACATATTGTATGTGCATCCCAATGACCCAACTCCTAAGATAGGCCCCCTAAAGGAAGGTTTTTCACTCCGTCCCTGCAACTAGGAGTGGATCCTTTAGACTTTAGTCCAAATAGGTTGCACTAAAAACTCATATTACTTTTGAGTCATAAGGCTCATCTTTGTTGCAGGGAGTGCTAATCAGAGAGAGTTGATTAGGATGAGAGCGAGATGACTTGCCTAATCAATGCAAGTAAATATATTTTTGGTTCTCTAGTTCTCATTGTGCGGTTGAATATTTGCTATTATGAGGTTGGTGTTAAACTTTATGATTCAGTTCTTGCACATTGTATTGTGAAACAATTTTGTAGCTAGCTAGTGTTTTACTGTGTATGTGTAGATGTAGTGCTGCACTTTTCTTTCTTTGGTTTCATGGAATTTTCCTTCCTCATAGACAGAAAGCATGATGGCATTCTTGCTAGTATTGTGAAATCTGTTGTGCCTCCAGACTTATTGATAACTTATAGGTCATGCGCTTGACTTCAAGACATCATTTATAAACCATCATTTGCTTCAGCCAACTTATACTTGCTGCCATTTAATCTGAACCTACACTTAAGGCTTAGTTGTAGGATCTTAAAGACACATTTACATAAATTTCTAGCCTATAATCTCATCTTGGATATATGAGAAACATTCCCTGGCATTTGGTTTTTTTTACCAATTCTTCAATATCAATTTGCTTTGCATATCTATAATCTCATCACATTCACAGAAGTGCAAAATAACACATACCACCAAAACCAAAATGCACAGCATGATATGCACCACCAATACATTGATGTGCTTAACCTTGCCAAGTTGAACCTAAACTCATTTTTTCCCTAAAGCTCACTTATTAGTCACTAAAAAGGTTATTTTACAAAACTATGACAATATGACCAATTCCACCCCTAGAGGTAATCTTGTTTCTAGTTGCCTCGCACAAGCAATAGCTGCTAAATTCTTCTCATGATCCCTAGAATCAAGTAGCAGTTCCTCCACATCTGGACTTCGTGTATCAATAATAATCTTCTCCAACGACACAACATTGTTGATTATGTACATGGCAAGGTCCATGTCAATTGCACAACCAACAAAACCAATCAATTCAAACACCTTAAGGCATTGGTGTGGATATTCAGCCCTCGTCACCATTCTGTTTCCTTCCGCAGGTCCATCCTCAAGCCCTATCAACTGTCACAGGGAAGAAGTAAAGGTGTTATGCTAGTCAAAAGAAGTAGATAATCTCCTGTGTCAATTGAGACCGCTTTAGGTTCAAAGGCTTGTAATCGGCTTATTTCAAAATGAACTTTAGAATATCATTACAATAGAAGGAAAATATAAGCACACTAGGACAAACAGTTTAATCTTACATCTGGAAAGACGAGTGCTGAGATCTATTCTTATGAACAAAAGTAGTTTTCCTAATCTAGGGGCATCTACTATTATACCATATTCAACCAAACAACATTTACAACAACAACAACAACAACAACAACAACAACAAAAAAAAACAATTAGCACTTGAAATAAGCTTTTCATGTTTATCCTTTACACTGAATTCTATCTACTAAAGAATGGACTCATTTTGTTGGCAGCAAACACTCAGAAAATTATATAATTCTAGAGATAGAGAGAATGATCCACAACTAGCAAGTGCACTATGGACTAATTTAATTCACAGACATCTCAACACAATAAGGGGGGAACACCCACACACATATATATAGGGTTAGCCAAGTCACACATTGACCATAGAGTAACTCTTTGGTAATGTTACACAAGCCAAATTTCATGTTAAGTGAATGTTATTTATTATCTAATCCATAAACACATGCTATGTGTATAATTGTAAAGAACATAAAACATAAAATTTGAACATTCTTTTGTATAATATAGTGATTGAACTCTAATAACTTTGATATTTGCAAACATGGAGGATATAATCAAGGAATCTAATGGTGGATTGGCCAATAAAATTCATCCAATAAAAAGTTATTCAGTGATTAAACATTGATAAAATCTAGACCATGTGTAACTTGAACCAAATAGATAGCCTCTCTAGAAAGTAAAGAACACAATAAAAGCTGCCTGGTAAGGGCTGTACAAGGGAACAAAAAAGGAGTTTGAAAACAGAGTATAGGAATAACTTTTGTTGTACATTTTTCAGAATATTAGACACAACAACAAACAATCATGTGGGAATTATAGGCAGGCAGTTGATAACAAAGCAAATGTGGTTATATAATGCACATGCATAATATAAACTGTAGTCAGTGTTAATACTAAGGCTAAGTGAAAATGTGCATTATAAAATGTTTCAACAATAAATTCCACAACTTTAAAATTAACATCTGAAGTAACCATCTTTACCTTGATTGTAAATTTGTGCAATACAGGGGAGGCATTCAGCAAGGAAGAGCAAAAATGGAGGCTGTCAACCTGAATTGCATAGAAAACCAATTTCAATTGCTTGAGAATTCTTAATTCGGGAAATTTGGGGAGGTGAATAAATTTCTGAACATGTGAACCATATAAAGAACCTTAAAATTAGGGGGAAAACATAACCAGATTAGCAAACATGAAAGTGTTTTTATCACTTACCATAGCAGGTAATTCTAGAACAAGTGTCTCCAGTAGAGTGAAATAACATGAATTCAGGATAATATTGTCTAGCATGTCAGAATACTGAAATGACAAAGATATCTCCAGAAGATTATTTATAACTGTCTCCAATTGAGGGAAATAATGCGAAGGCAGGATACGATTGTCAACTAGAATGTCAGAATATTGAAATGACAGATACATCTCAACAAGATTAGGAACATCCCCTAGAAGCATCCTTGTTACCTTCCCACAATATTTGAATGACACAAGATTTATAGCAGAAATTTCAACAATTCTAAGAAAGCTGCAGCACGATATCATTAAATGCTTTAACTTGAGCAAAGGGCAAGAAGGCTTAAACTCCACCAGAGATTGTGAGCCTTCCACACGTAACACTTCGATAGATGGACAATTAGATAAAACACAGTCAAGAACTTCTCCGGTCACTTCCACATTGCTCAAACAGAGGTCTGTTAGGAAATCCCCACATAATAGTTTTGAAGAGCTTTCATGAAGAAATTTCATAGTAAGAGTATAACGAAAGTCCAACAAAATAGGTTTGAACTCCAACAGAAGCCTTTTAACTTTCTTTCTCAATGAAAAGCTTATCCAATTGTCAATATCAGACTTGAATTTCATTCCATTCACATCATAACAAACTCTAAACTCATCTATAGTATGACCTTGTTGCAATTTCAATACGCGGTTCACCATTTTAACAAACCTACGCCTTCTAAATTTTAAAGACGTTTTAACCAATCCCTCCCCATCAAAGTCCAAGCTACCAGTCGTAAATGTCCACAGATATCTCCACCTTTTAGATAAAACACTTGTCCTCCCTGCTTCTTTCAATGTCAACATTGACAGAATTGGAACAAGAATATCATCCGGCAATTCACTTAACCGATCCATGTCAAAATTGTTCGTTTTCATCACACTGAAGATTTCAGACCATGACAATATAAATATATGTTAGCATCTCAAAGAGGTACACATTACACAATGAGTTTAACTATCAACTATGAGACTATGAAGAAGCTTGTAATAATAGCAGAGTAATACAGGAGCTTGCTTCTATTTTATATATATATTTTTTTAATTCAAAAAAATGAGATTGAATTGCTTAGATTAGATTTTCATATATACATGACTGTTTCTGAAACTAACAAAAACCATTACCTAGAAACTCCAATACCCATTTTTATTTTTTCTCTTGCAAAATGACAACCAAACAATTCTCTCCATTCTAACAAAATTGTCAAAGGGTACTACACAAATATAAATTTTAAACCATGTTGGACCTGACATTTAACATAAACTCAACTAGTCAACTATATAGCAAAACATGTAACAAACTCAACTCTCTGAGGCATTTTGTCAAACATGTAGCAGATAAAGACTGATATTTTTCACCCAGAACAAGCCGAAATTTGGACAACATAAAAGGATTGGAGACCAGAAAAGAAAAACCCATTTTCATTAAATGAATGAAAACACAAAAATCATAACAAATCCAGCCATGGCAATTATGAAAAAGCCAAAGAGAGAGAGAGAGAGACCAGTTAGAGAAAGAGACCAAAGAAATTCACAGTCGCCGTCGCCGTCGCCTTGGACCTGATCTTGTGGAGGTGGAGCCGTCGACGGTGGAGCTGTCTGGGACTCTGGGTATTGATGTTATTTTGGAATGGGTTTTGAGTTCTGGTGAAACGGCATCGTTGCACGTCCTTGTTTTGACTTTCGGGTTTTGATTTCAGGCCAAAACGGTGTCGTATTAGGCTTGCTAGCATGTCACTTAAGGGCCACGTGTGAGTCGCCTAATGAAGGGCTCCTTTTGCTAATGGAAAGTAAAATTAAGTGTACATTTCAATTTTACGTAAAATTCAAGCAATCCTGAATTTCAAGGTGTATTTTACGATTTACCTATTTCTCTTTCTTTTTTTTCTTTTTCTTTTCTAATATTTAATTTTATTTAAATTAAGATCGTAAACTTAGTAAAAACATATAAAAACCATAAAATTACTTGAAGAGTGAAAAAATCTAAGAAACACAAACACTTTATTTCCATATCGAATACTTGATACTATGGAACACTTTTGCATGTCATGATCATGTTATTTAATATATATATATATATATATATATTCTAGAACATGGTCAGACATGAAAATAAGAGAACTTAAATACCATTTTACAAGACAAATAGTGCATTCATGCTCTGAATAATAATAGTGCATTTGAAAATTAATAAATATTTTTATTTTTGATTCGTATTCTAATTTTTAAGCATCTTTTAATAGTCATGGATCTCCTTTATTATTTATTACTAGCATGTAACCCATGCAAATACATAAATACATTTAAAATTAAAATATTTTACTAAATTTTTTAAGGTAAAATGTTTTATGACTTTTTATAAAGAATTTTATAGTTAACGAAAAATATGTTACAAGTTTGACCATATTTTACATATAAACAAACACATGAAATGGGAAAACGTTTTTTGAAAAATATTTTACTTCAAAACAAAAAGAGTGCCTCATATATAAAAAGAAGAGATTCAAAATTTTTGAGGTCAAATCAAAGTTGAATAAATATTGAACCTTAATGACATCATAATTAGTTTAATAATTATTTAAAGTATAAATAAATATTTTTAATTAGTATAAATAGAAAAATTAACTAAAATAGTCCAATTATATATCTTTATATTTTTCATATCAAAATTTTGACAAGGCAAACAAGAAATATTAAATCTTAAGTGAACATAAATATATCTTTATATTTTTACGTTGAAAGTATATATGGTGGAGAGAGTTTGAACGTTAACGAGTGAGTTACAACTTACAAGTTTTAGAGAACATGTGGCAGATAGTTATAAGTTGATTTTTGATTACGCGGATCAATATAAAAAAAAAAAAAAAAATCTTTATTCACACGGATCGTAGTAAACAATCAACGGACACGAATGGTTTTAAATCATCCAACGGTTTATTATATGAATTTGCCGCTACCCGCTTTAAATTCCCGCCTCACAGAGACTCAACTCAGGGGAGGCTCATACTCTGTTTCTTCATTCATTTCATTTCCCTCTGAAATTCCCAATTTCCAAAGCAGAAAAAACCTACCTACATTCACACTCATGGCGATTCCCGAAACAAAAAAAGCTTTGCCAATTGGTGAAAAGTCGAGCCATTAACCTTTCTGAATTTACCTGCTGGATTGAATGTGTCAAAGAAATTGATGGTGAAAAATGGACTGGACGCTATCGCTGTGACGAAGAAGTCTAGAGCAAAGAACAGAGATTGGATGGAAAAGAGAAAGGCTACTCTGTACAACGTGGGGAGAGAATATTTCTTGGCAGAGGAAGGGCTTAATTGGCAGGTGGCAAGCATTTGCTTGTTTGCCATTTCACTCTATCGGTTGCTAAATGTGCCAGGGACGGTGGTGTCTATTGGTGACATTGATGACTTCCTCTACTTGGAGGTCATTCATGCTATCTTTCCTTTGACAGAGGGTGTTATTCTTCTATGCGAGTCTGATGATCTATTGGGGACAATCAAGGAAGGAGCTACTCTGATTTGTCTTCAGATCAACTCTCCTAAGGGCAAGTTCAGGGGAAATTGATTTTCTGTGTGTGTGTGTGTTTTTTTTTTTTTGTTAGTCTTACTATGACTTTGAAATAGGAGAAAAGGGGAAATTGATTTTTTGTGGGGTTTTTTAGTTAAATCTACTATGAAAATCAAACCATTTGGTCTCTCTCAATACTTCCAATCCAACCTCATCCATTTGGTAAAGACTAAAGATGGTGAAATCCCATCTGAAAATCAAACTTTAATTTATAAACATCAAGCTTTATCCTTGAACATATCTTCAATTCTTTAAATGAAATAATCAATGGCATCATTAGTAATCAATGGCATCAATTGACAAATAAACTTTCTTTGTGTTCATCAATCATTCCCAAACAGATCTTTACTGCACCTCCAAGACCAAATGGGCCTTATTATAGGTTTTTGACCTTAATATAGGTTTGCTCACACATTTAAACACATTATGGGATAACAAAACAGTGATAAAGTGATAACTGATAACACTCCTATTGTTGAATTAAAACCCATTACTAGAAAATGGCATTAAAATATTTTCGATGAGCTAACTAAACAGTGAACACATACTTTATCCTTAAAAAAAAAGTAAAAAGCAAATAATTAAAGCTTTTTGGTAACAGTAACACACGAAAAGAAAATACAATAACAGATACATTCATCATAAATGTGCAAGGTGCACCCTCAACATACCATTGTAGCCAGAACTACAATTAAGCTGCATGAGACATACTTTTTTCCCCTAAAAGTATGAGATATACCTACTTTCAATCACTACATTCAGTGATAAACTTAAATAAACTTATGTGCTTCATTCTTGCAAAGTTGAAGCTAAGCTCACTCCATGAATACATTAAGGTTTACATTTCACATTACTTCTACACTATCACCATTTTAATCCTTGGTGGTAATGTTGTTTCGAGTTGCCTGGCACGAGTTAAAGCGACTAATTTCGTCTCAGGATCCCTAATATTCTCCACAAATGGTAACCGTGTGTCAATAATTATCGTCTCCAGTGACATAGCATTGTTGAGTACATCTAGGGCAAGCTCCATGTCATGTGTACCACCAACAAAACCAATCAATTCAAGCACCTTGAGGCATTGGTGTGGACATTTAGCCTTCTGTGCCTCAATTTTTCCAAGGTCATTATTTAGCCCTATCATCTGTCACAAAAAAGAAATAGCAGCGTTATGCTAAGTTAAAAGATAGAATGTTCAAAAAATTACTGGAGTATAGGTATAGCAACACAATTAACAATGTTATCGCCAATAACTAAAAGCAGCAGAGAAATAATGACTTGCATATGTGATAGGTCCTCTATTTTATTATTTTTCCTTGTTTGTTGAATAGAAGTAGGTTGTCTCTGACTTATCAAAAAAAAAAAAAACAGTAGGTTGTCTCCTGTGCTGACTGTTGTAGGTTCTCTAACGCTTGAAATGGGCTTATTTCCAAAAGAATTTTAGAACATAATCATAACATTAGGAAAACAAAAGCATACTACAAGACCAATAAAACCCATTCTACCAATATCTAAGAAGACAACCAGTTGTAGCTTCCATTTGGAAAGCCAAGTGCTAGAGCTACTCATATGGACAAAAGTAGCTTTCCTAATCCACAAGCATCCACAACTATGACATTCCACTTAACAAAAGTAACCAAAAAAAAAACTGAAAACAAAACAGCACATGAAATAGGCTTATCATGGTTTTTTTTTTTATTTTTTTTTATTTTTTATTTTTTTATATATATTTAAATTTTATTATTATTATTATTATTATTATTATTATTATTATTATTATTTTATACAAGTAAAACAGGGCTATCATGATTATCTTTTATACTGAATTCTAACCAATAAATAATGGATTGATTTTATTTGCAGTGAACACTCATAAACTACAAGGGACAGATGCATCACAATGCACACAATAAGGGTGGAAGAACATACACACACACATAAGATCTGTATCAAGCAACCGCTGGACTCTTTGGTTAAGTTACGCCAATTAATATTTTAAAGATCCATCATAATTATTTTTTAACATGCATGCCAAACTCTTTTTAATTGGAAGTTATTTACCATCTAATAGCTTGTCCAACTACAAAAACAATCCAGCTAATATGCATTACAAAATGTGAAGGAAAAGACAGCTAAGTGCAAAGCTCAAGTGAAAATAAATCTTAAAAAATCTCCAAACAATAAAGTCCATAACTCTAAAATTATAAACAATAAAGTAATAACAATATTTACCTCAAGTGTAAATTTTTGCAAAAAGGGAGATGCCTTCAGCACGGAAGTGCAACAAAGGAGACTGTGGGCACGATATGAAGATACAATCAATGTTAATTTCTTGAGGCTTCTTAACTCTGGAAACTTGGGGAAACCCTGAAAAATTAAACCAAGAAAAATGAGAACATTCATATAAACAAACATTGATGTTTGGAAAAAAGAAGAAGAAAAAAGCACAATGGAGTTAACAATCATGAGAGTGTTTGTGTATAAGTGTTTTTATCACGAACCTCAACATACACATTTAGTACAATTGTCTGGAGCTGAGAGAGATAACTTGAAATTGGGCAACATTTCTTCACAAAATCACAAGCATACAAACCATCCATAGACACATCAACAAGATTGGGAACATCCCCTAGACGTAACCTTATCTTATTCCCAAAATATTTGAATGAAACAAGATTTATGGCGGAAATCTCAATCTTTTTGAGAGAGAAGCAGCGTAATATCTCTAAATGCTTTAGCTTGAGCAGAGGCCTAGAAGACTTTAATTTCACGAAAGAATTTGAGGCTTCCACATGTAGTGCTTCAATATATGGACAATTAGATAAAACATATGCAATAACTTTTCCGGTCACTTCCACATAACTCAAAGAGAGGTTTGTTAGGAAATTGAGGCTATAACCATGAGGAATTTGAGTAGGAAGAGTGTAATGTGCCCTAGCCAAGCCTGTAATAATAGGGTTGAAATCCAATGAAAGCCTCTTCACTTTCTTTCTCAGTGAAAAAAGTATCCAATTGTCAATATCCAATTTGTTACACTCCTCTTTTAGTGGAAAGCCAACTTTAAACTCATCTATGGTATGAGCTTGATGCAATTGCAATACATGATTTACCCAACTGACATACCTATCCCTGTCAATTTCAGGTAAAGTTCTAAAAAAGCTCTGCTTCCTGAGATATTGTAATGATGAATCATCGAAGTCCAAGCTACCAGTCGTAAATTTCCACAGATGTCCCCACCTTCTAGAGAGGACACTCGTCCTTGCTGCTTCTTTCAACTTCAAAAATGAAAGAATGGAGACAATAATTTCGTTCGGCAAATCACTTAACCGATCCATACAGAAACTGTTTGTCTCGTCACACTGAACATGACAATGTAAACATACGTTAGCAAAGACAATAACTTTTTCTCTTTACTCAGTAACTTTCAGATAATATATCTTACAAAACTATACCAAAACGGAGCTTTATTTATTTAATTTTTTTAAAGAAAAGATTAGAAATTTAATTCATAAACTAAACAGATTGTACACCATCTGCCACAACAGCAGTAAAACAAGAAGGTAAGTCTTCCAAGTTCTAACCGAGCACTAACATTACAACCCAGCATGTGAGACCAACATTACAAAATCTTTTACTTAAACAGTGTGACAAAACTTTTACATATATTAGCAAAGACTTTAACTTCCTACTCAATTATGTAACTTTCAGTGAGTAAATCTCAGCCAATTATACCAGAAACTGAGTAATTTTAAAACAACAAAATTTAAACAGAGTGAATTCAATTTGTAAAAATTGAGCAATCAATAACCAAAAGAACAGAACTTGAAGAAACACAGACAAACAACCAAAATATACATATATATATATATATATATAATTTGGGTTGCTTTTGAGAAAGACTAACCTTTTGTGGTTGAGACTTTGATCCAAGCTTCATTATTCTGGCCTTCTCACACAAGTAGTATTGGCACTTGGCAGAGACACCCATGAGAGAGTGAGTGAGAACAGATTGTGATTTTTGAGTTTGTAGATTTTGCTGGGCAAGTCTTTTATATATATATATATATATATGTATATATTTGAAGTATTTTTCCGAATCCTATTCAAATTTGGAGTTGGAGTTAACTGAATCCTTTGCAGACTCGAAGTCGGACTCGCATGAATGAATGCGATTCGTGAATGAAATTTGTTGAGCTCGGATGATATTAAAAGTTGGTCGGTCCGGCCCATTAACTAAATGACTATAAACCCATTGATTGTTTATATTAAAAATCCAAGGCCCAATAGTTTGAATGAAAAGGGCGCGATTAAAGAAAGGAATCCGTCTTTGTATTAAATGAAGCGATAAAGAGCAACTTGCAAAACATTAAGGATCTATTTAGTTATTGTTCAGTTTTTAGATTTGTGAAAATATGTATTTAACTGTTATAAAAATACGTATTAAAAGTGTTATTGTTGTTTAAACATTGAAAACTGCTATTTAAACTCTGGTACAGCCCCTAAATATTTGGTCATAAATAAATTGCTATTGATTTACACTGATTCTAAAATTAAAAAAATACACTTTTTTTCACTAAAAAAAGAGTATATTAATTTACACTAAGTGAGTGTTTGGATTGTAATGAAACACTCACTAGAGTTTGGCGTCTATGTTTTAGTGGGTCTCATGCACTGTTCACGGGACCCACAAAGTATTTTTTTAATAAAAAAAACTTTAAAACTAGGTCCTACGGCACTATTCACATATTTAAAAACTAATTTGCTACAGTATTTTCAATTTTCAGCAATAAAGGATATCCAAACACATCCTAACTTGATTATAATTCAAAATTATTCATCTTATTCTTTTTACTGTTACCTTAACTTTTGTTAAATTTTTTTTTCCATGTATCATATAGGCACTAGATCCTAAAAGGAGTAGTCTAATCATAATTGAAACTCATTGTAGTTATTTATAAAGCTCATACAACTTATTGTCTGTTTGGGACAATATATCTAATTTTTTGTTGGAAATGCTTAAATATATTTGTATTTTGGAAAAAGTGAGAAAATGTGAGGTTTTTTAAAAAACTGTACATAAAAGATAAAAGCTAAAAACTAAAGCTAATACTTAAGAGACATTAAGAGTCCATTTGGGATGTAATGCAAGTTTTAGCTTATTTGAGTTTTGAACTTTTTTTTGTTACAATTCATGGGTCCTATTTCTTTTTTTGGTACTATTTATGGGTCTTATTATACTATTTTGCTAGTTTTTAGCTGTTTTTTTATTCTCGTACATTTTCAATAAAAAAATTTCAATTTCAGCTAAATAATCTATTCCTAAACATACCCTAAAAATATGTCCGATGTAGGACTCCATACACATCCACACAACACACACTCAACTAACTCAAAATTAAGGGGGACATCACCATTTCTCCCCCTTACATCCTCAATCTCTACATTAGCACCACGATGTGAGAGTGTCTAGGTGCATGTTAGGTGAGTTTAATGCTTGAAACTAGGTTATGTGATAAAAACAAGTTATAAGAAAATTACCCAAGAGCCTCGCAACTCTATTTGCACCTCTTGGTATCTTCAATGGAGACATCCACTATTCAAATCCCATCTTCTTAATCATAACAACCGAATTATGAAAAAAAAAAAAAAAGGAGAAGAAGAAGAAGAAGAAGTTACAATGTAAAACTCACATTCTAAATTTTACAAGAATTTATTTCAATTCTCTAATACTTTTGTTCAATTAAGGCTTCCATTTGTCCTCCGTTAAATTGGTCTGTTAACTACCCTTAAAACAATGTTGTTTTGTTCATTAATTTAAGGCTTCCATCAGTGACATGCTTTATCTCATGTTCAAGTAAATTAAACTAGGTTTGAAAATATTAATTTTACTTTACATTTATATTAGATTTTTTATGACACTTATAGTTATTTACAATTATTTATTTATTTTGTTATAGATATGACTAATTTTTAGATTATTTTTTTAAATCTTTTTTTAGGTTTTATTAATTTTTTAATTTTTTTTTTTTAAACAAAGAAGAAAAGAGCCCAATGGAGTTAACAATCATGCGAGTGTTTGTGTATATGAGAGAAGAAAGAGATGAAAGCTAATGTTAACGGACTGTGATTTTTGAGTTTGTAGATTTTCGACTTTCGCAAAGCGAATCCCTTTTTTTAAATTTGGTGTTTTTACCTAATACTATTCAAATTTGGGCTTTGGGTTAACTGAATCCTGTTCAAAGTCGAAATCGAACTCGCATGATTCATGAACAGAACAACCACAACCAATCTGAATTTAGTCGAGACTGATAACATTATAAACGGTCGACCCGGCCCATTAACTAATATGATTACATCCAATCCGTTTTTATATTAAAAAACAAAACAATTGGATCCAAGACCTGATAAAGCAAACGTAGGATAAAATCAACTGTTTTTCATTCACAAAAAAAAATATATATATATATATATATATATATATATTTAAACACACACTAACTGAGTCATTTAACAATTGAGTAAAGTTTAATTTTGTTCCTTCAAAAATTAATTATGTCTAGACTTTAGAAAAAGTCTTGTTTCTAAAAAAAGAAAGAAAGTCAAATCAATCTTTAAATCTACTCTACACTATTATTTAAATAGAATTAATTTGTTGAAGTTCAGTAAAAATAATAATAATAATTTGTTGAAGTTACTTGATTTTATAATTCTTACAATTTCCATTAGCATTTCAACCGTATGCTCCATTTTCCATCCTAATTAATTTGGCTAAAATTTAAATGGGGACATAAAATTGACTTAATTTATTTTATTTTATTTTGTAGGATAAACACTATATTTTGTTCTATTAGTTCAAGAAAGGATTTCCTTTAATTAAATCATTCAATTCCTTTTCATTTTAAGTAGTATTTATGTGATTTTTAAATATTACATGTTTTACATCTAAATAAAAAATTGAAAAAAATTAGAGAAGATCTTCACATGAATATTGCTTAAAGTATTTGTGAAACATGATTTTAATATTCTTGACAAGCCTTTGCATTAATGAAAATTTGAAAACTAAACACCAATCTGAATAAAGTACACACATAAGACAAATCAGACTAAAAAAAAAGAGGTTAAAATGCAAAATTAACCATCTAAGTTTCTTTATATTTCATTTCAATCCTCTAACATTTGTTTTTGCTCATTTCAGTCCTTTAACTTTCAAGTTTATTCAATTAAGGCTTTTTCATCCATTTTTGCTATATTTTGTGGCTAATTTTTCAATTTTTTAGATTTATCTTCAAATTTTTTTAATTAAAAAGATTCAATTGATGACTAAAATGAAATGTTAAGAAACTTAAAGGGTTAATTTTGCATTTTGTCCACAAAAAAAATAGAAAAAAGAAAAAAAAAAGCTAGAAAGTTCCAATTATACCATGGCTAAATAATTAATGGTAGTAACAACAAGAGATGAAGAATCGGTGGTCTTTGTTAATGGTGAAATCTATTTCCCAAGCAATTATGGAACCACATGTCAAATGCTTATTAGTTGATATCTTTTCACGGGGATCAATCCAAAAAATTCCCACTTTCTCAAATCTTACCTTTCTTCCCTCCCTCACGTGGATCGGTGACATGGAGTTCCATCGGTTTTTCAGAGTTCTTGCTCAAATATTTTTTTTTAATTCCCTTTATATATTCCACTTCCTCTCACATACTCAAATTCAAACTCAGATTTTTTTCCTCTCTCCATTTAATTCCCACAATTTCTGAAAAGCTACCAAATTTGTGTCTCAAATCTTTATAGAATTTTATTAAGTGTGGTATAAGTGAGAAACGGGTACTATTTTCTTTATTTCACTAGAAATCGGACCTATATTTTAAGAATTTGCTTTGATTGGCTTATTGGCTTTGGTGTATGACCATAATATATATAAAGACATTTGGGCATGATTAGTGGATTAGGAGGGACTTAGGAGATGATTGAAATTTTCTTCCCTAGTAGTTCCCCTTAATACTAGTTATTCCTATACTAGAGAGGGTGAAACATATTCCTATACTAACTATTCCTATACCTTTGGAGAGTTACAAATTGGTAATTACTAAATTGTAACATGATAGAATAGGTTGATTGCATGATAGAATTGGTTTGGATTAACATTTTACAGTCACTCTCTAACACGCTCTCCAAAATCTCTCAATCGTTAAAATTCGCAATAATTTCAAAAACCGCTCGCATGCTCTGCCTCCTCGAAAACCCGCGTTGGATTTCACACGGATCAATGATGTGGCATGACAAATTTCACTCCCTTTGATCTGTTGGATCAATCCAACGCGTAAGATCACATTCCAATTTACAATTCCCGCCTTTTTAAACAATTTTTTAATTCCCACAATTTCTGAAAAGCTATTAGATCCATGTCTCAAATCTTTATAGAATTTTATTAAGTGTGGTATAAGTGAGAAAAGGGTACTATTTTCTGAAGTTCGCTAGAAATCGGACCTATATTTTAAGAATTTTCTTTAATTGGCTTTGGTGTATGACTATAATATATAGAGACATTTGGGCATGATTAGTGGATTAGGAGGGACTTAGGAGATGATTGAAATTTTCTTCCCTAGTAGTTCCCCTTAATACTAGTTATTCCTATACCAGAGAGGGTGAAACATATTCCTAGACTAACTATTCCTATACCTTTGGAGAGTTACCAATTGGTAATTACTAAATTGTAATGTGATAGAATAGGTTGATTGCTCTGTAAATTGAAATTGTTATTGATTAATTGAATTGCTTGCTTTGTAAATTGAAATTGATTAATTGAATTGATTGCTCTGTAAATTGAAATTGTTATTGATTAATTGAATCGATTACTCTGTAAATTGAAATTGAAATTGATTAATTGAATCAATTGCTCTGTAAGTTGAAATTGATTAATTCAATTGATTGCCCTATAAATTTAAATTGTTATTGATTAATTTCAAGCTATGGAATCAGACCTTTTCCAATTTGGTTTGACAGATAGAAAGTCAAATTGGCGTGGTATGAGAAGGAAAGAAGGATGAAAGAGTTAATGATGTGGATTGTGTTTCTAAGATAGAATTTGATTGATAGAGATAAGGCCTCCAAGAAGCCTGTCAAGGCCAAACTCAGCTTGGGTTTGGGTCTTAGGGTGCCTAAGCGCCTCTTGATCAAGAATGTGAAGAGGTTGAAACATGTGGTGAAGAAAAGGCGGGTGAAGAATTTGGCATTTCTTAAGAAGAGGAGTGCTCTACTTTTCTCTGTGGAGAAGCATTATTTGTTGGCGGACGAAGAAGTTACTTATCCAGTGGCTAACATTTATTTGTACGTTGATTTGCTTCGGGATTCACCATGCACAACACCAATTCAGCACATGGATGATTTCATTGCTTTGGAAATCATCCATATTGTCCATCCATTTACCGTGGCTGTGCACATCCTGTGCAATTCTAATGCCTTGCTCACTCTCATCGAGAAATGGGCTAGTGGTATTATTCTCCCTTTCACCACCGAGTCCAAACATGGTGGGTGCAATTGATGTTCATAGAAGATACAAGATTTAAATGTCTCTTCTAATGAAGCCAACTCGTGTGCTGATCTCTTGGCTCGGATACGAACTACTCAAGATAGGACTTTTATTTTGTACCATGATCTGCCTGTGGATCATTTGGAGCTCTTAAGCTCAGAAAAAGTTGGATTGTATTATAAGAGAACCATCACTGAACCTCCCCTTCCCCCTTAGTTGTTTCGTTAATGCAATTTCCTTTCTACAAAAAAAAGAAAAGAAAAAAAAAAAAAGAGTCTCTTCTATTTCTATCTTGAATGTAATGTTTGCACAGATTACAAGCCAAAAGATTTCTCAGCCTAGAGAAAGAATGGAATATAAAGGATCCAAGCAATCCTTCCAATCTAAAGTGTAATTGTCCTTATTTTCTCCTCCACTTGCTAATCCCCATAGTTGAGATACTTCTCTCTAAAGTTAATACAAAATAATACTTGCTAGAATTATTCCAAATCACTAGAAAAGCTAGATATTAATCAGAATAGTCTTATGAATCACTAGCTTGGTAGGTGGTAACACTAACAAAGAGAACATTATCCAATAGATGAATACCAATTAGCGTTACTAGTATTATGGGAAAGGAGTGAATTTTACTAATTATTATATAGGTGATATTATTTATTAAAAATAAAAAAAAATATCCCATGTCATTGTTCCTGATTCAAACTGCAAAATGGCTGGTGTAATAATAGGATTACTTGAACTGTGGCACATTTTCCACTTGGTTACCTTTTAGGAGTAATAATTCTCTCAAAACTGAGGTTTAAGTTATTGCCCAATAAAATTTAAGGGTATACAATCCAACCCCAAACTTATACGTAAAAAGCAAATAAGTAACACATGAAAAGAAAATACAGCTTTACAGTTACATTCACCCTAAGCTTACTCCATGAATACATAAAAGTTTATATTTCACAACATATTTACACTATCACCATTTTAATCCCTTGTGGTAAAGTTGTTTCTAGTTGCCTGGCTCTAGCTATTACAGTTAATTTCTTCTCAGGATCACTAATATGCTTCCCAAATGGAATTCGTGTATCAATAATTATCATCTCCAATGACAAAGTGTTGTTGAGTATATCTAGGACAAGCTCCATGTCAAGTGTACCACCAACAAATCCAATCAATCCAAGCATCTTGAGGCATTGGTGTGGATATTTAGCCTTCTTCTCCTTTATTGTGCCAAGGGCATTATCTAGCCCTATCAACTGTCATAAGGAAGAAATAGTGTTATGCTAGTTAAAAGATAGAATGTTAAAAAAAAAAAAAAAAAAAAAAAAAAAAAAAAAAAAAAAAAACTTAGCAACACCATTAACAATGTTATCACCAATGGCTAAAAGCAGTAGAGAACATTTAACTTGTTTTCAAAAAATGAAAAATATATCTTACATCACAAAGAAATTTAGTCTACAACAAGCACCAGTTTGACTTGGGGAGAAATTTGAAGTTAGAAATATTTAAAGAGTCTACAACAAGCACCAGTTTGACTTGGGGGGAAATTTGAAGTTAGAAATATTTAAAGAAACAAAAGATAAAGATAAAGAAAGATTCTTACAATTATATAATAATTAAAGGACTAATAAATAAGAAAGGAGCAATAATCAATTAAGCCTCAACAATTCCACTCCAAATTCATGACTTACTCCAATAGGTAGACAGAGTTAAATAATTGTACTTCAACCGGAGATGCGTCACAATAGACACAATATGGGTCGAAGAACACACACACACACACACACAAACGCATATAAGATCCGTATCAAGCTACCACTAGACTCTTTGGTTAAGTTACACCACTAAACAAATTTTTATTAGATTAATATTTCAAAGATCCATCATACTCTTTTTCTTTTTTTTTTTAATTGGAAGTTATTTACCATCCAATAGCTAACTTGTCCAACTACAAAAACATTTCAGCAAATATGATTTACAAAATGTGAAGAAAAAGACAGCAAAGTGCTAAGCTCAAGTGCAAATAAACCTTATAAAAATCTCCAAACAATAAATTCCACAACTCTAAAGTTAGAAATAATAAAATAACAACAATATTTACCTCAAGTGTAAATTTATGCAAAAAGGGAGATGCCTTCAGCATGGAAGTGCAACAAAGGAGACTGCAGGCAAGATATGAAGATACAATCAATGTTAATTGCCTGAAATTTCTTAACTTTGAAAATTTAGGGAAACTTTGAAAAATTAAACCAAGAAAAATGAGCAAATTCATATAAACAAACGTTGATGTTTGGGAAAAAAGAAGAAAAAAAAAAGCACAATGGAGTTAACAATCATGAGTGTTTGTTTATAAGTGTTTTTATCACTAACCTCAACATACACGTCTAGTACAATTGTCTGCAGCTGAGAGAGATAACTTGAAATAGGGCAACATTTCTGCACGAAATAGCTAGCATACAGACCTTCCACAGACACATCAACAAGATTGGGAGCATCCCCAAGACGCAACCTTATCTTAAGCCCAAAATATTTGAATGAAACAAGATTTACAGCGGAAATCTCAATCTCTTTTAGAAAGATACAACGTAATATCTCTAAGTGCTTTAGTTTGAGCAAAGGCCTAGAAGGCTTTAAATTCACTAAAGATGCTGAGGACACCACATGTAATGCTTCAATATGTGGACAATTAGATAAAATATAATTACGAACTTCTCCGGTCACTTCCACATAACTCAAACAGAGGTTTGTTAGGGAATCAAGGCTATAACCATGAGGAATCTGAGTAGGAAGAGTGTAATATCCCCTGTACACCTTCTGAAAAATAGGGTTGAAATCCAGAGGAAAACAAACTTTAAACCCATCTATGTTATGAGCTTGATGCAATTGCAATATGTGATTTACCCAACCGCCATACCTATCCCTGTCAATTCCAGGTAAAGTTTTAAAAAAGCTCTTCTTCCTGAGATATTGTAACGATGAATCATCAAAGTCCAAGCTACAAGTCGCAAATTGCCACATATGTCCCCGGTACCTTTTAGAGAGGACACTAGTCCTTACTACTTCTTTTAGCTTCAAAAATGACAGAATGTAGATAATAATTTCATTTGGCAATTCACTTAACCGATTCATGCTGCAGAAACTGTTTGTCTCGTCACACTGAGCATGACAATGTAAACACATGTTAGCAAAGACTATATAACTTTTTCAGGTAACTTTTAGATAATAAATCTTAGAAAACTATAGAAAAACGGAGCTTTATTTTTATTTTTTTAAATTTTTTTTGAAGAAAAGATTAGAAATTTAATTCATAATCTAAACAAATTGTACACCATCTACTAAAACAACAGTAAAACATGAAGGTAAGTCTTCCAAGTTCTAACCAAGCTCTAACATTACAACCTAGCATGTGAGACCAACATTACAAAAGATGGAACACTAAAATCTTTACTAAATTAGCATGACAAAATTTTTAACATATATTAGCAAAGACTTTAACTTCCTACTCTGTTATGTAACTTTCAGTGAGTAAATCTCAGACAATTATACCAGAACTGAACAATTTTAAACAAAAATAAGTAAAGTGACTAAAATTTTAAGCAATCTAATAAAAAAAGGACAAAACTTGAAGAAACATATACAAACAACCAAAAACAAAATTATAACATTTGGGTTGCTTTTGAGAAAGACTAAACCTTTAGATCCAGGTTGCATTGTTCTGGCCTTCTCACCCAAATAGCCGATGCAAAGTAAAGATCTAAACTTTACTTAGCGCTTGTTTAGTACGTGTATTTAAACAATAGCTTTCAGTTTTTTTGGAAATATGTGTGGATAAAAAAGTGTGTGAAAAAACATGTAATATTGTTTAAAAACTGAAAACATGTATTTGAACTCGTGTAACAAACAGGGCCTTAGTTTTCGCTGAGAGAGAAAAAAAACTGAGTGGTAATGCTAACGAATTGTGATTTTTGAGTTTGAAATTTTTGGCTTTTGGCTTAGCAAACCCTATTTTTTTTATACTTTGGTATTTTTGACAAATCTTATTCAAATTTGGAGTTGGGGTTTAAAATTGAATCCTTTGCAGAGTCGAAGTAGAACTCGCATGATTCATGAACAAAACAACCGATCTTAATTTCGTTGAGTGATGGTCGGCCTAGCCCAATTAACTAAACCGAATAAGTCTAGTCTGCTATATAGGAGGTTGCTAGCCCAACCCACTAAACATTTGATAATAAAGCCATTAATTTTTCCTAGGCACAAATACCTTTTTGATCCATTTAACTTTTAAATTACTACCATTTTGCTACTCAAGACCTCAGGTATCAAAATTTGGATAATTTTTTGAGAGTTTTCGTCCATTTTGAATGATAGTTCTTTTATTATCAGACCAAGAGATTTGGAGATATCAGTTGAATTGAATTCCAGATCTCTTATTTAACCATCAAATACTTTACTAGTTGAGCTAATTAGAACCCATCAAAATTTGGATTTAAAAATTTAACATGATTCTTCTTGGTTCCAATTGGCTCAACAAATAAAATATGATGTAATATGAGTTCTAGAGTTTTAAGTTTTAACTACACGTGCACCAAAAACCAAACGATATCTTAACCTATGATAAGAGAAATTATTGTAAAGTGATAGCTAGATGTTTAAATATTACCATATTTATCACAGAAAGGAAAAAAAAAAATTATTCTTCCATTAACATCAGTTAAATGCCACCAAAAAAAAAAAAAAAACTGTCAATATCAACATAAAATCTACTTTTCATAAAATAAAATAAAATCTACTGATCTTTACCGTGTGAACCACCATAATAGGGAATCAATAAAGCAAACTTAGGATAAATCAACTTTTTAAAAATTACAACAAAAAAACATAGCCAGTTCAATTTGGTCCCTCGACTATTAATTATGTCAATTCAATTCATCAACTTTTGAGATCTCTCCTTTCCATTTGAATTTAAAAAGAATTAATAGTTGAAATTCACGTATTTCGAAAATTTTACAATTTCCATTAGCATTTCAATGTTTGCTTCACTTGCCATACTAATTAATTACTGTAAAATTTAAACCGGAGATAAAGTTGACTTAATTTTGAAGTTTTTTTTTTTTTTTTTTTTAGGTTCTCTTGATTTTGAAGTTGAGGAATTAAATTGACACAATTAATAATTTAACACCAAATTAAACTTTATCCAATAAGTAGAGTAGATGATCATCTTTGTATTTTAATTTATCTTATTATGTGTACTATGGTGAGATAAACACTCTGTTTGGCTATATTCCTGCGAAAAATAATCTTCTTCAATTCCTTTTTATTTTTAGTTAGATTTTCTTGACATTTATTTAATTTTTAAATATCAAATGTCTTACCCTACCAGAATATTGGTTTCATGGGAAGGGTACCTATCTACATGAAAGGAATTTTTAAAACTTGATTTTATCCTTCTTGACAACTTTTTTTTTTTTAAATGAAAAATATCTTGCATGTATAAACACTAATCCGTATAAAGTACACATAAGACATATCGCTCTCAACAAAAGAAATAGGAAAAATGCTAAAGTAACAACAACACCATGGTTAATGGTAGCAACAAGAGATGATGAATGAGTGGTTTGTTCTTTTTTATTTATTTATTTTTTATTTTATGAAAGACTGATTGGAATTTCATTAATAAATTTAAGATGTTATATCATGATGAATGATAGTGCCAATCTCCATTATTTTAAAAATCAAACTAGACTAACCTTAAACCGGTCTGACAAAATTGAGGACTGGACCTAATTTCTGTTATTTGATCATTTTCGATTTCTAAAACCATGTTAATCTCAGCGAGTGCTTCCTCTAGCCATACATATTTTAATTTTCCTAGGCAGATGATTCTATCTTCTTCTTCTTCTTTATTTATTTATTTATTTTTTTCTCTAGTTTCTATGAGTCTATGACTCTAGTCTTGAAAATGTAATGAATTAAAAGTGAAGAACAAATGAAATGTTGAATGAAACAGAAGAATTCAAGCTGCATATGACTTCAGCTAACAGCAAGCCTTCAGCTGCATATGACTACATCTAGCCTCCTTGCAGCTTCTCAAAATCCTAGCCACATTTTTAGACCTTGTATCTCATCCACTCTTTGTTTGGCCTAATTTACACCCAAAAAATGACGATTTATATGAAGATAAGTTGGAATCATTTCAAAATCACACAAAATCAAGCTATGTTATATAAATGTGCTAATGCAACCAGCGTTGTGAAAATTAAAATGCGAGCCAGGTGCTCACCTTGGCGCATGGGCGAGGCAAGGCACCTCTGAAGCCTTGAGGCATGATATCTTTAGTGGTGCAAATTTTCAGGCGCTTAAGCAGTATAAGGTGTGTACCTTTCTAAAAGTTACTGTATTTTTGGAAATAGACCAAATAATACTCTCTTTTTGTTTAATATTTATATTGTTGGCTACCCAACCATGGTGAATGGGGTTTGGCTCATTAACCCATGGGCTAGGGTCTTCGACCAATGTTAAAGTTTCACCTTAACAAATCCAACATAGAACCAATCACTTTTATTACTCTACTTAGTGACAAGCCTACGTTAATAGGCTTAGCCCAAATAATCCTTAGTGAAAGGGCTTTCAAATTTTTAAATTTTAATACCTTCAGTAAAAGGATAATTTTCTCATTATCAAAGGTCGATCAGACTTAGAATCAAAAAAGTTGGGTTTGTTTGTTGGGTCTTTAACCGATTAAAGAATGGCCTAAAAGGGCAAAAACCATTTGGGAAAAAAAGAGTAGATCACATGTTTGCACAAAACCACTCAACTATAATTTGAGTACATAATCTAATACTTTTTGGCACCTCATGCCTCTATTCACAACCTAATCAGCCTACAACATTGTGTCAAATAATTCTAGCAGCGAGCAGAAAGCTATAAATCCATTAAAAAGTCAAAAGAGTAAGACAGTCTTGCACATACTAACTGATTTCATATCTCTCTTTTTTTTTTTCTTATCTTCTTCTTCTTCTTCTTTTTTTTCTTTTTTTTTTTCTGACAACACAATACAACTTCTTACTAATCAACAATTACAAGCCAAAAGATTAGAAAGAATGGTAAATACTTCTCATCTAATGCAAAAGTACCATTGTCCTGATTTTCTCCTCCGCTTGCAAATCCCCATAGTTGAGATACTTTGCTCTAAAGTCAATACAAATAATACACAATAATTATTCCAAATCACCAGAAAAGCTATAAGATATAGATCTAAATGGTCTTATGAATCACTAGCCTAGTAACAATAACAATAATTAGTGTTATGAGTATCAGAGTATGGGAGAGGAGAGAATTTTATTACCTGTTCTAATTATGTAAGTGATATTATTTATTAAAAAAAAAAAACCCATGTCATTGTTCAAAGTTCAAACTGCAGAATGGATTATTAATTTGGAATATGCCCTACTTATTATAGGTTTGATACAATTATTGCACCCCTTAAATGTATTTGGATTTCAATGACCAACTGATTGGCTTTTTAGCCAAAGCTTCATGAAGGCAAATAAGTCACATCACCAGCCCACTTTATTGTAAATCACCAGAAAAACACATGGAGTGACATGCTTTCCCTTTTATGTTGGAGTATTTAGCTTGATATCTACCATGTTGGCTATGCTGTTCAGTGTAAAACAGTGAAAACACCCATATTCTTGTTTTCTTAATATGTAGCAAATACAAGTTAATTTTTTTTACCCCACCCAAAGATATTATACGCTACTTACTCATATTCTCTCCAATTGAAGGTCATTTTGTCACTTGCAAGAAACAAGTACTATATGTCATACATGTAATATAAGATCTCTTTCATGTGTGTTCTAACTTCTAACTATAGAAGTGAAAAATGCCCAATACACCACGCTATTGTGTCCTGCAAGCAATACCTTAGACTCTGTAACGCTTTAGCCTATCGAAAACTCCATAAACGATTATTTTATGGCCTTCTAAAATTTTAGATTCTTGCCATTCATTTCGGCTTACCAACAAATCATGACAATCTAGACAAGGAAATAATTGACTATGCAACAAAAATCGAACTTTCTGAAATGCGACAAATAATATATGTAGATAAATATATACAAAATAAAACCAATGCAACTTAATTATTAGCCATCTCTCAAATGCCTTTACTCAAATGGGTAACAACAAGCAAAGCAGTAACCCATTAATCCGAAGAACGAGTTTTTTATTTATTTATTATTATTATTTTTTTTACAAAAAGAAGTACAAACAACAATATTAGGGATGCAATAATTATTTATTAAGTATTCCATTAATGCTATATGGTGGGTAGATTAACTTTTCAACTTTAGTTTAGCTCATCACTAGCATAAAGTGCGTTTGTAAGTCTAGGGAGAAAAGATTCGAGTTGCGAAGTTTGCAACATACTCTAACTATCTCAAAAAAAAAAAAAAAAAAAAAAAAGTCTAAAATTCCCCCCCCCCCCCCCCCCTTCCTTTCTTTTCTTAATTTTTTTTTTTAAATGTTTATTATCAATTCAAAGATCAAACTGCAAAAGGAATGGTCTAACAATAGGATTACTTGCATAGTTGCACTTGCACATTTTCATTCAGTTACTTTTAAGATCTATAATTCTATCAAAACCATTTAAGAGCAATTGGATTTCAGTTAAAGATAAAAAGCAAAGCAGTAATATGGACTTTAATTCGCACTTGTAATAAATCGTGGTTCATCCTCTCTCTCTCACATCTTTACATTATAACTTGTATGGCATGTAAAGCTATCAAGCACACACAGCTTTTTCCATTTAACCCCTAATTACCAGAAAAACCTTCCCTCCTACTCCTAAAGGCATGTGTGAAATAGCTCGCTTATATAAGATCTTGCTTATATAAGATAAACCAATCCCAGTCATCATCTTCTCAATAACACTCAAACCCCATTTTGTTCTTCTTCTTCATTATTAGAAATTGTTGATGCCCATAAGCAACCTGTAACTTCTCCATTTATTATACATTGTTTCTTTAATTTATTTCATTACTCTATATAAAGCAGTTCCAAGGTCTCCATTTCCCATCTTGTGTTGAATCCTAGCTAGCGAATGAAAATGAGGTTCTTTTGTGTTGCTGTCTTACTTGCTTTGGTTCTTGGTGTCACTAAGGGTTTTGATTTTCATGAGAACGATTTGGAGTCTGAGGAAAGTTTATGGGATTTGTATGAGAGGTGGAGGAACCACCACACAATCTCCAGGAGTCTTGATGAGAAGCACAAGCGCTTCAATGTGTTCAAGGAAAATGTAATGCATGTTCATAACACCAACAAGATGGATAAGCCGTACAAGCTGAAACTGAACAGCTTTGCTGACATGACTAACCATGAGTTTAGGAGCGTTTATGCTGGCTCAAAGATTAAGCACCACAGGATGTTCCGAGGAACGCCGCGTGGAAGTGGGAGCTTCATGTATGAGAGGGAGGACAGTGTTCCAGCTTCTGTTGATTGGAGGTTGAAAGGTGCTGTGACTAGTGTGAAGAATCAACGCCATTGTGGTAAGGAAAATTTTGTTCGTTTGTTACAAGCCTTACCCAAGTCGTTCATTTTATTATTTTTTCTTAAATTTCACCATTTAAGCTTGGAGTTATTTTGATTTTATTCCTTTTAAGTATAAAATTTTAGATTTTTCTCCTTCATGTTATATGGCGTTTAAAATGAATCCTTCTATGTCCATTACTAAGGCAACCATTAGATATCACCTCAACTTAAAATGCATATATAGTTTTTCTATTCAAAACTACGTTGTTTAATCTTTTCAAGTTCATTCTTTTGCCAATTACGCCACACCATAATCCACATCAACCTTGAAGTGCAATTCTTGTCAAATTCATTAATTCCATGTAGATGCATGCATGCACAGATCACTTAAATGGGATAACATAGTGACCTTTGCTTCTGGTGACATAATACTTTGATCTGACTGGTTGTTGGTTACACAGGTAGTTGCTGGGCATTTTCAACCATTGTAGCAGTTGAGGGTATTAATCAAATCAAGACCAATGAGCTAGTTTCTTTGTCTGAGCAAGAGTTGGTAGACTGTGACACTAAACACAATCATGGCTGTAAGGGAGGGCTAATGCATTATGCTTTCGAATTCATCAAGCGAAAGGGGGGCATATCAACAGAAAATAACTACCCTTACCATGCAAAAGATGGAACTTGTGATACATCCAAGGTAATGTATAAAGTTGTGCTCAACCTGAATTAAATTCTGTTTATTAGTTTATACTGTCCTTTACTATGGATTGAGAACTATGTAGATAAAGCCTATTGCTTTGACAGGTAAATTCTCCATCAGTGTCAATAGATGGACATGAACATGTGCCTGCTAATGATGAGCACGCATTACTTAAAGCAGTCGCAAATCAACCTGTATCTGTTGCCATAGATGCTGGGGGTTCCGATTTCCAATTCTACTCAGAGGTATACCATATGATAATCTAATATGACAAAAAATTTGTGGCAAGTAGCTAGGACCTTAATGATGCAGCCACCAAATGTGTTTTCAAGATGGTAAAAGGGAAAAGCAAGATCAAAATAAAATACTTTCTTGAGCTCAAGGCAATAACTTGCTAATTATTAGAGAATTTACTGAGTTTTTATCTTAATTTGGTTGTGCATGAACACAGGGGGTGTTTAATGGAAAATGTGGCACAGAGCTTGATCATGGAGTTGCTATTGTGGGCTATGGAACAACCCTAGATGGAACCAAGTACTGGATAGTGAAGAATTCTTGGGGACATAAATGGGGGGAGAAGGGTTACATACGGATGGAGCGTGGCATCTCTGATAAGGAGGGACTCTGTGGTATAGCAATGGAGGCTTCATATCCCATCAAGAACTCGTCAACTAATCCACTAGGACCTTCATCATATCCTAAAGACGAACTCTAAACAATATTCACCGTTCACTTCAACTTTGCTCGCTTTCAGCCGTGGTTTCCTCTCATCTTGTGTGTTAGAAGTTGCATGCTTCATGGTTTCAGAAACAAATAATGTTTTAGATATTAGATGTTAATACAAAAATTAGGACCTGTTTGGGTGTGTGAATAAAGTATATCTTTCAAATTATATTCTCTAGCAATCCAAAAACATCTACATGCAACAAGGTCAGGAGTCTCCAGCTAAGGGGATAATTAGAATCATTAATATAGGCAAACAATACAGCACATCCGTACCAAATAAATTGATTATCAAATTCAATACTTAAGTGAGTAATCATTAATTGACATAACAACACTCCAAGAAAACACAAATACTAATATTACTAGAATCCGTTTTTTATTAGTAATGTTGTTCAATATATAAAAAGCGTAAAGCACAATACCAATATTTGGCAGCATTTTAGAAACCAAACCAGATGTTCGAAGCAAGAACTCCAACATAGGATTTTGACCACAGCATCAAACATTATTTGTCAACCATAGCATCTGATGGGGTCATTGCAGCCCTTTTCAGCAGACTGTTTTGCGCCTCTGCCTCCTCCCTTCTCCAGATATTGTTGATGATACTCCTCAGCTCTGTAAAACTTCTTTGCAGGAAGAATTTCTGTCACAATCGTCTTGTCCTTCAATTCCAACTGCTTAGCTTCCTTTGATTCCTGAGCTAAACGAGCCTGGGTCTCATTGTAGTAGTATATTCCAGATCGATATTGTGCGCCCACATCACCACCCTGACACATGTGATTCATGTTGAAAACTTGAAATGCTTGGTTACTTCTTCAGTACATATTTTATAATTACATCCAGAAAAAATGTCCTTAAAATATCAGGTAAACAACCATGTCTAAGCCTTTATCATTTGGTCCATCTTAAGGAAGAGAAATGAAATCTCAAAATGACTTTGGTTGGATGGGCTGTTGCAAGGTTCCAACACTGAGCCTAGATAGGGCTTGTTGGTTGGCAAGGTTATAGAACCTCAGAATTGCAATAATTAGAGCAAAATGGTCGTTTTACAGAGTTGAATTGTTCTACTTCGACAGAAGCCTACAGTGGATTCATGCCTATTCTCCTTTATAGTTTCAGATGATGTGTGAACTTTTAAGGTTCCTGCAGACTAAGTCTACTTTCTCCAATTAGTAGGAAAATTATCAGGAACCGGATTACAAGCCTGAGTATAGGAAAACCCTTCATTATCATGTTTACTTGAAGCCTCATGGTCCCTCAACAACAACCAAGCCTTAGTCTCAAAACTTGTGGGTCGGCTGTGAATCCTCAAAAATCTAATCAAGATTCTTAACCTTTGGGTTGGTAATTCCTCATCTCATTGTTTACAACCCCCAAGATCTTTGCAACTATGTTTAAATTAAATATTAAGTTGGTGACTAAGTGAGTTCATAGTGAAACAATCAAACACCAAAAATAAGATTCTTAATTCAAGGAACGCAGCTTGACAGTTGACTGAATCATACATCCAACAAGATTGAATCTACTGCATAAGTTAAATCTAATTGCTCTATTTTGTGCTAGGAATTAGTCTTTTCTCTAGGATTTGAAATTCAATACACGTTCCTATCTAGAACATTCAACTTAGACCAAATCAAACCACCTCATAGTTATGTTCATCACTCTTTAGATAAATATGACTATTATAATATTTCCATGAATAAGCATATTCTTTAACGATTTAGTTGACCAAGCTACAGATTGTAAGCATTTAACAATTTTTTTTTTTTTTGACATTACACTCCTCACACCAAAAATTGTGTTCCCACTACGTTTATCCTACTGCTATCAATATCCATTTGAATTACCTTTCTTATACAATAATCAACAATAATAACAACAACAACAACCAAGCCTTAATCCCAAATTTTGGGATCAAGTATGGATCCTCAAACAAACTAGTCATAGTTGATTACATATATTATTTTTCGCCATTCTATTATATCCAAAATCACTCTCTCTATTATCTCTTTAATTCTTTCCTTTAAGAGAACCACCTTTCATATGATTAACAAAAAAGCCTACAAGAAAACCAATGGCCAGTTGGCCACCAAGTTTCAGTACTATGAGCTCTCAATTCTCGTCCTAATTTCCTACCTTGTATATAAATATAATCCTCATTTATAATCTTGGTACTACAATTAATTCCACAATTTTGCCACAATTTTGTCACATGGTGATATGAGTGGTAGAATCCTGGACCTATCATTTTATTTCCACCACTTAGTGACACTAGACAACTTGCCACTTAGTATCCGTTTGGATACACATTTGTGTGTTTTCTCCCCTTTTTTTTTTTTTTTTCAAGCTGCAACATTTGACCAATTCTTCTATGAACAGTGATTTTGCATGTTCACAAGTCATAAATTTCACTTTGCAACTATTTCATTAAAAATAGGTCTCAAAATACTATTTACACATTTAAAAAATATTTTGCTATAATATTTTTAGTTTTTAGTTTCATGTTTTCAGTTTTCAAATTTAGCAAAATAAATTATATCCAAATGAACCCTTTCAATCGAGGACTTCCAAACACAATATTAGACTTAAAAGTAATAATAAATTGGACATCTTTTAACCTCCTGATTCAAATACTCTCAAATTAATAAATGAAAAAAGAAGATAAATACAAAGGGCACAATTTTTAATATTTTATCACTTTTTTTATTTTTTACAACTTGTTAATTTAATAACGTATCATTAGAACAATATTATTTTTCTCATGAACCAAAAAACACCTCTAGTATGCATCACCTACAACCAACTATACAATATCACAATCAGTTAGTGAAAAAATAAAATCTGAAAATTTTGAAATCATTAAAAAAAATTCTAAAAATTCTATATATTTGTTTAAAACCAACTTTTTTTTTTTTTTCACATATGACAGAATTTCACATTTAAGTCATAATAACAATTGATTTAAAACAACATCACTAATAGAAAAGTGAAAGTCTGGAGCCCATTAAAAAACCAAAATGGGGCCCACCTAAGTCAACTGTCCTAAATAAACACCACAAAAAGATAAAAGAGAAATGAATCAAACGATATAACGTTGTACCTGGCGATTGGGGGTTGTCGGATCATGGCGAGACCAAAAGAGAGAGAGGAGATTGGTGTACGGGCAAACTTTCGGGTCAAACTGGACCCGCACCACCTCCACGTGGTTCGTGGTTCCGGTGCACACCAGCTTGTAATTCGGATCCGGCACGTGACCCTGAGAATACCCAACCTCAGTCTTCACCACTCCAGCCACTCGCTGAAACGCAAGCTCCACGCCCCAGAAACACCCGGCTCCGAATTGAGCAAACTCGTGACCCGGGTCGTTCGGAGTATCCGTATCCAGGTCCAGAGCTGGGTTTTTGTTGTTGTTGTCAGCTGTGGTAGCCATTTTCTTCAAATCAAAAAAAGCTTTGGTTTCACAAAAGAGAGAGGTTAATTTATGGAGTGTTTATAATTTAAGTGGCAGAGACTGTATCTAGCTTTGGAACTGGTCAGGTACAAACGATATTTGTGAGCCACATAAATATATGTGGCAAAATCAGTTTGGAGTACCCAAAAAAAAAAGAAAAAAAAAAGAAAAGGAATATCCTCCCTCCAAAGATTCCAAACTAAAAAATTTGGCCCATCTTATCAAAAAAAAAAAAAAAAAATTGGCCCATTAACAGTGTTTCCCCTTAACACGAGAGTAATGCAATTGGGTAAAAAAATAATATATATATATATATATTATAATTCTTTTATGGGATATATGTATGTATTATTGGTAGTATTTTAAGAAGATTTTCTTTTGACCCAACAATCAATTCAAACTACATGGATATTACCATATTATTTAATGTTATTATATGATATTTATTTTATTTATTGCTATCAAAGTCGAGTTTTTAATGTAATATTTTTAACAAGGATATGAACAAAAATACAAAAATTGTTAGTGACCTTTCAATAATCAATAATATCAAGTTGATACATATAGCCAACCTACTCAACTCAACCAAACCTTATCACCACATATCATCTACTTAGCCCAATCATGCACTGTCTTCTTCTTTTTTACCTTCTTTTTTTTTTTTTTTTTCTTTTCTTTTTTGTCTTTTCCAATAAGTAAACTGCCCAAAATATATATATATATATATATATGGTAATTAAAAAAATGGAGCTGAACAAATATTCATTCCATTCCATTTCAATCTGGTAGATGTTGGATGTGTTAAACAGTTGATATGGCTTAGTTATCTAGAAAGGGCTTGTAGGCTATGTTGTTCCAAAGTGTGTGATTTTGTGAAGCTGATATGGCTTAGTTGAATAGATTGAGTCTATGACTCTATTGGATCCAATTGTGTGATGGTGTCAGTCTCTTCAATGTGGAGGCTTTGTCAAGACTTTATATCTTGTTGTGTTATTAATGAAATTGTTTAATTTTCAAAAAACACTTTGAGCATGTTTGGTAAACTGTAATAGATGCTATAATGTAATAGTTATTCCTATGGTTTACTTGTTCTTTAGTTTGGTTATGTTTTTATTACAAGAAAAAATCATTCCTTATGAATAGATATTCTTCAAAATGAGAAATAATTATTCCTCTTTAAAAGGTTGTATTAGTTATTCCTTAGTAAGTATAATAATTTCAAAACTTAATATATTTCCAAATAAACAAACTTTCCATATACATCTAACAATTATTAAAATAAACAATCATAAAAAATAACACATATCTCTCTTAAATTTAAAAATAACAATTTTTAAAGAGATATAATTATATGCGTAAGAAATTTCCTAAAATAAATGTTAAGTTTCATTCTAATGTTATAACTTACAACCAAACTAATAAATAAGTTTAGTTATTACATTACAACACATTTTATTCATAGTAATAAAGATTACAATTCATGTCGTAATCCTCATTCAGTGTACCAAACGTACCCTTAGCATTCATCGCATTTTCGTAGATATTTGGAAGGAACACTGATTCTGTTTGTGGAATATTGATTTATCTTTATTTTAATATATGATAAATTGGTAAGTAAGATATATTGTGGCAAAATTATTTACTACATTCATATTTTATATACTATCAAATATATTAGAGAAAATACAATACATTCATATTCATTCCACTTACATATAGCATAAATCAGTAGACAGTGGAGAAGCTTCTAGCCTGGTGTAGCCTGTTGCATCCGCATTAAATGGTGGGCAACAGCTTTATCAGCTGCATTGATGAGGAAGTGACCTAAACAGTATAAACCACAGCTAAGCAAATCCCTTTCACTATCTTCTTCAGATGTGAAAGATAACAAGTGTCAAAAAAGGAGGAAGGTTAGGTGAAAATGGGATGGTGAAGATGTGATGGAGGCAGAAGTATATAAGGAAATGGCAGAGCACTGAAAAAGGGATCGAAAAAAGAGAAAAGGAACGGAAGGAAGAACATTGAGAGAAGAGAGTGAACAATATTACTTTTGATAGAAACTTAGTCTCCATAGGAGCACTTTGCTTCGGAATACAAACCTTCTTTTTCTTCTAATTATCATCGGGCAGAGCCTTCTATTGTTGTTCTTTCCCTCCTCTTACAAATTTTATTGATTTGAGCTAGGTTTGAAAGGCACAACTCATTACTCTAAATGGGCTTGGGCTACAATTTTTCTGATCCTTACACCAACAATCAATTATATACTACATTTTTTTTTTTTTAAGTTTCAACCTATGAGGCCCACTCCTAATAATAGCTTTTTAATACATGTTGTGCTTAAAAACAAAAAATTTATATACTACATGTTTAAAAAAAAATTATATATTATATTCATATTATTATATTACTTAATGTTATTTATTTTATTTATTACTCTTAAAGTAGTGGTTGGTGGAGTATAGAGTAGAGCAGGAAAAGTGGGACAGAAAAATTTGGGCTCATTTTAATGACCTTTCAATTTTGAGAATCGACTTTTCAATAATAAGTAACATTCAAAATGTTAAATGTCATACAGATACAACCAACTTGACTTTTCAATAATAAATAACATTCAAAATGTCATACAGATATAGCCAACTTATCTTATCACCACATCATCTACTTAGCCCAATCATGTAATTTTTTTCTCTCTTTTTTGTCTTTTCCTATGAATAAAATACTAAAATTCCGTGTGTATATATATATAGAGAGAGAGAGAGAGAGAGAGAGAGAGGTAACTAAAAAAATAGAATTTATAGGTGAGTTTACTACTTCTGACCCACTTGAACCTTATTCATGAATGACGTGAAATCATTCACACAATTAATGTAGCATGCCAATACTTGAACTCTCTAGGGGTGGCAAAATTTGACACGACCCGCGAACCCGACACGACATGATACGATACGGAATTAGTAGGTTATGGGTTGAGACTTAACGGGTTCGTGTTATATTCGGGTTAACACGGTTAACCTGTTTAATAAATCGGTTGGGTTAGTGTTGAACACATAGAACCCGCTTGACCCATCTGACCTGTTAAATTAAATGACATTTTACCAATATACCTTTCAAACTCTAGGTATATAAACATATTAGTTGTTGTGATTTATTTTTTTTGACATATTGTGATTGATTATTTGTGATATTGAGATATGCTTTAGTTTTGAATGATCATTTGTGATACAATTACTCGTTAGTTTTGAATTTTATATTAAAACTATTTATTTGTTTGTTTTTTCATAATTTTTTTTTTTCATTTTGATAAAATCTGATAAACAGATCGACACAACTGACCCATTTAATAAATGGGTCGTGTTAAGGTTGATGAATCTTGACCCGTTTAATAAACATGTCGGATTAATGTTGACCTATGTAGTCGAATATTCATAACTTAACACGACACAAACCCGACACGCGAACACGAATTGCCACCCCTAGAACTCTCAACCTTTACTCACAAATTGAAGAGTTGGAGGAATTCCTACTACTAAAACACCTCCGTGAATGGTAAATACCCAACATATATTAAGAGTCCGTTTGGATATCGCTTATTTTTCTAAAAACTGAAAATTGAAAACACTGTAGCAAAATAATTTTTAAATGTGTGAATAGTGTCATAAGATTCATTTTTAATGAAAGTTTTGTTGAAAAAAATAAGTTTGTGGGTCCCGTGAACAGTGCATGGGACCCACTGAAAAAGCACTTTGCTTGCTGAAACATGCTTCTCAAAAAAAAAAAAAAAAAGAACGCAAAACGCAAACGTTGGGGATTAAAAGCTGTATCCAAACGGGTATTATACTTACGTCATTCTAAATTTGTATATTTCACATTGCCATCAAGTAGAGAAATATAATGAAAATGTCTTCTTTACATTGGTTATCACATAAAATGAACGAGCAATTATGTTCTTATCTCCATCAAATTTAATGATTTTTTTATATTCAAAAACAAATTGCGTCTTGAAGATGTTAAGAAGGTACTCGAAGGTGTTTCACATCAACTTAAAGTGATATAATAACAAGGCAGCAACAGGGAGAGCCGAAGAAACCTGAATAAATTTCTGCCGTTTATTCTCAAAAAAACTTAAAGTGATATAATTTCAGCATGATCATCCACCTCAAAAGTTTTCAAAACAAATTTATTTTGAGGCATTGTATTATCATTGTCATGAATAATATTACACCCAACATACCATGCACATTTAAAAAGAAAAAATTATGCATATATCTCTTTTGCAAATTGCATCCACTAAATTTGGGGTCAATTTGATTTTGCGTCTTATGTTTAAAATTTTGAGTTTGCATCCTTAAAGCTTGCATCCATTTTTAATCTTATCCTTCTATTCATGCACGTTAATGGCAAGGCTTTCAAAACTTTATATCTTATTGTATTTCTTAATGAAATTGTTGAATTTCTAAAAAAAACACTTAGCATTCATCGCATTTTTGTAGATATTTGGAAGGAACACTGATTCTATTTGTGAAATATTGATTTATCTTTATTTTAATATATGACAAGTAAGATGTATTATGGAAAAATTATTTATTTAGCATTCAGTTTTTATAAACTCTCTAATATTTTAGAGAAAATACAATACATTTATATTCGTGCAACTTACATATATAGCCTATATGGGAAGTCATAAAATGAAATGAATAAATCGTTAATCCTTTTCTTGTTTGGAGGTTTGCGAATAAAGGAATGAAGAGTAAAATAATCCTACTTAGAAATATCATAACAAGGAATGAAAAAAAAAAAAAAAAACAGTTTATAATAACGTTCCATCATTGGTTCTCCTTAAATAAATTATATTATTATTAGTATTTAAAAAAGAAAATAGTTTCTTTTTTTTTTTTTTTTTGAGAAAAAAGAAAATAGTTTCTTTAACCCAACAATCAATTACATGCTACATGATGTTCTCAAAAAAAAAAAATAATAATAATATACTACATGTTTTTTAAAATTAAAAAAAAAAAATTATATACTACATGCATATTATTATATTATTTAATGTTATTTATTTTATTTGTTGCTATTAAAGTAGTGGTTTTACCGTTATATTTTTAATAAAAACATCAACAACAATACAAACAATGTTAGAACATGTAACAACATGGGTTACATGTGTAATAAACATTGCAATGACCTTTCAATTTTGAGAATTGACCTTTCAATAAGTTATATCAAAATTTCATACAGATAAGGCCTTTTTGGATATACATCACTGTAAGTTTCTTTAAAAAATATTTTTCTCTCTCCCTATGTGTGTGTTAAAAATACTTAGTATTCTCAAAAAAAAAAAAAAAAAAAAATCATACAGATATAGCCAACCTACTTAACTCGACCATATCCTATCACCACATTATCTACTTAGCCCAATCGTGTAATTTTTTTTTTCTCTTTTTTTTTTCTTTTCCAATGAAGAAAAATACTAAAATGCCCTATATATATAAAGAGAGAGAGAGAGAGAGAGAGAGAGAGCTCACAAGTGAGCTCACTGCCTTACTTGAATCTTACTCATGAATAACATGAAATCATTCACACAATTAATGGAGCGTGTCAATACTTGAACTCTCAACCTCTACTTGCAAAGTGAAGAGTTGGAGGACTTCCTAGTTCCTACTATGGCTGCGTTTGGTTTGGCTTCAAACCACTTCCGAAAAAGCATTTCCGGAAAATTAGTGTGTTTGGTTGGTTTGTAAAATTCAGTCAACTGTAATGCATTTCCCCTTTGACCGTAAAATAGAGGCATGAAGGTGGACAATGAATTCAGTTCTCATTTTCACTTCAAACAAATTCCGAAAAAAAGCTCTCTCATCTCTCACACGCACTCTTCGACCAACTGCTCTCCAAGCTCCAAGCTCACACCGACGAGCTCCAAGCTCCAAGCTCACACCAACGATCCACACACCGATGAGCTCCAAGCTCCAAGCTCCAATCTACTCTCTGACGAGCTCCAAGCTCCAAGCTCCAATCCACACCAAGCACAGCGCCGATCTCGCCTTCGATCGCCGACGATTGCCTTCGATCGCCTCCGCTCAAGCTCGCCTCTGCCGCGCGATCTCGCCTCCGCTTGAGCTCGCCTCTGCCAGCGACCCACGAACCCAAAGCCCAAAGTGTTCGACCTAGACCCAGGCGTTCGACCTAAACGTTCAATCCATCGCCTTCGACCTTCGACCGACGACCCAGACCTTCGACCCAGATGTCGTCGTTGACCCATCGCCGAGACCCAAACCCAGACCCATCTTAGTTTTGTTTGTTTAAAGTTTGATTGTTGTTGTTGTTGTTGAGTTGTTATTGCCGGAATCAATTTGTTGTTATTGTTGCCAGAATCAATTTGTTGTTGTTGTTGTTGTTGTGTTGTTGTTGCTGGAATCAATGTGAAAAAATGGTAGGAAAATAGCATTTTCCTAATAGAACCAAACACATGAAAATATTTTTCACAACAATTTTCATAATTCAACCAAATACTTAAAAATATTTTCCTTTTCCGGAAAATAGCATTTCCGGAAAATATGTATTTTCTGGAAAACTTTTTACACGAAACAAACACAGCCTATGTTACACTTACGTCATTCTAAATTTGTATATTGCACGTTGACATCAAATAGAGAAATGTAACTAAGAGGCTAAGATGTCTTCTTTACATTGGTTATCACATAAAATGAATGAGCAACTACCTTCTTTACATTGGTTATCACATAAAATGAATGAGCAACTATGTTCTTATCTCCAATAAATTTAATAATTTTTTAATATTTAAAATCAAATCGCATCTTGAAGATGCTAAGAAGGTGCTCGAAGGTGTTTCACATCAACTTAAGGTGACATAATTTCATCACGATCAACAACCTCAAAAGTTTTCAAAACAAATTTATTTTGAGACATTGTATTATCATTGTCATGAATAATATTTCACCCAACATACCATGCACATTTAAAAAAGAAAAAAGAAAAGAAAAAAAAAAAGAATCATGCATATATCTCTTTTACAAATTGCATCCACTAAATTTCGGGTCAATTTGATTTTGTTTCTTATGTTTAAAATTTTGGGTTTTCCCTTAAAGCTTGCATCCATTTTTAATCTTATCCTTCTATCTATGCACGTTAATGAAAAGACGGTTAAATGCTAATTAAGCCTTTAACATATACTAATTTCTCCCATTAAAATATCATGAATTATACACACACACAAATAATTCTTTAAAAAAAATTACAATAAAGTAAAAATTTTAAAATAACTTAAAGTATATAATTTTTAATTTATTATTATTTTTTTTAATCTATATATATATACCCATATTTTTTTTTTCCCATCATAATCACATACTCACAAAGTGTACCAGTTTATTCTTGGTCTCCCTGGCCTTGAAAATGCCCAAGCCCATGATGCAGCTGGTGGAGTGCTTCCAATTCCAAACCAATCTTAAATTTTAGCAAATGAAAGATGTTCAAGGATCAACTTTACCCACCAAGGTTGACGTTCCAACTTCCAAGCCTAAATTTTCCTGATTGGACCTCTAGATTAAACACTTGGCCCAACATTCTTATTAGCTAAATAATAAACACGGCAATTTTATTGGCTAAGGCCAACAAGGACATAAAAAAAGGTTTAAGGAATAAAATTAATTAATAAAAACTCTTGAACCAAAATGGGGCTAAATAATAAAATCGAAACATGATCAAACAAGGCTTAAAAAAAGAATTATGCAAAATTCAAGAACCATAATTAGGCAGCCATCTTCTCCCAAAAAAAAAAAAAAAAGGCAACCAACATACCTTGCACTTTTCCCTAAAAAAGAAAACAAAAAAAAAACCTTGCACATTTAAAAAAACAAGAAAAAAAAAAAAATCATGCACATATATCTCTTTTGCAAATTGCATTCACTAAATTTGGGGTGAATTTGATTTTGCTTCATATGCTTAAAATTTTGGGTTTTTATCCTTAAAGTTTGCATTTATTTTTAATCTCGTCATTCTGTTCGTGCACGTTAATGGCAAGACTGTTAAATACTAACTAAGCCATTAATATGTACTAATTAGTCCAATTAAAATATCATGCAAATTAACATATATCATCTATACTACTATTTAAGGGACTTTTCCTATTTGAGATCCTCAATTTAGATGCTAAAAATACCCTCAAATTCATCCTTTTCTAAGACTTAAATCATAGGGTTAGACATGTAAAATTAGTAATTTAAAAACTCATAATGTTTAGCTAAATTAAAAAAAAAAAAAGTTTTTTTCTCCCAATTTCACATTTTTCTCTCATGTTAGTTGTCAAGTACTAAATACTAATACAACTTTTTCTCTTTGAAAAAAAAAATTGCTTTTTTTTTTCTCGCAAAGATACCATTTTTCTTTTTTATCACTAAATTGTTTTTTTCCCACCTCCACATATTTCTCTCACATTAATAGTCAAGTTACAATACAACTTCTTCTTATAATAAAAAATAAAATAAAATTGTTATGAGTAAAATGTGTAAACCCAAAAAATAAAAAATAAAAAGTATCATTGCACACAAAGCGGTGCGACGAGGCTAGTATCAATTAAATAGTTATATATATTTTGTGTAGAAGGGATTCAAACCTAAAGTTCTAATAAACGGAAATAGAGTTTTTCTCTATAACTAAAGACCAAATGGTCATAAGAGATTTATGGTCTCCCTGGCCTTGAAAACGACCAAGCCCATAATGCAGGATTCCAATAATCAAGCTTAAATTTTGCCTAGAAAGGTCAACGTTCCAAGCCCAAATTTTCCTGATTGGACCTTTAAATTAAACACTTGGGCCAACATTTTTGGGCTTGCGTATGGATCAATTGTTTTAACTTTTAAGTTTTCCATTGCTGGGAATGCGACCCTTCCATTTCCCTTTAAGGTTTTATTATACGAGGGCCTTTTTTTTTTTTTTTTTTTTTTTAATAAATAAATGAAAGGCTGAGATTTTATTGGTACTTCTTAAAAAACTTGTAGGACATCAAAAAAAGGTCTAAGGAATAAAATTATTCAAAATTCTTGAACCAAAATGGGGCTAAATAAGATTTTTTTTTTTTTTTTTTTACAAGATAGAAATTTTACTCTAGTTTAATCTAAGTATATATGTTTGTAAAGTCCTCTCTTAGAAACTTGAACCTTAGTCCTTACCCCTCACACCCCACAACACCCCACAAATACTTTTTGTGCTGTGGTCTAAAATTCTAAATAAAAAAATTGAAACATGATTAAATAAGGTTAAAAATAAATTATGCAAAATTCAAGAACCATGATTAGGCAACCCCAATGGGATTCCATATAGCTCATTCTGTGTCTCCCAAAGCTTAGTGCAAGGAAAGCTAGACTTATTTCAGGAAACTTTGGACACGAGTGTTCAAGCCACTGACAAAAAGAGCTTCAGTAGTGGACAGCATGCTTTAGACATGTTCAAGTGTTACTGTGTTAGAGCAAAAGCTTTTGGAAACAGGTTTAGTTTAAAAGGGCAAGCTACTCATTACGTCTAGTGTTGATCTACGACACAGTGAGGAGGTCCTAGCTATACTCCACTCATTCATACATAGATAGAAATAGAATAGTTGGGCAAGTGACACATATTTGAGTAAACAATCAAACACATTAAAGTTGAGCCAAAACACTAAAATCTTCTCATTTTACTGTAAAATGACAATGTCATATTACATGGTATAATTTAGATTCACAAGAATGCATGGTTTATAATCTAATTTCCTAGGAAACTGAATATTTGATGACAAAAGTACTCATTATGTGTCTTAGCACAATACATACGGAAACTCTGGCCCAAGGAAAGTTAGATAAGCATTTGAATTTGAGAGAGCCGGAGAGCCACTCAAAAAAGATCCTAATTGTTGGACATAATTAAGGCCCCAGATTGCTTCTTTCACTGTGCAGTTTTATTGTTGTAATATGAAACATATTGTCGGTAGATAGGAATCAAAAGGGGCACGCCAATCATGATTTTCATTGTTCTTAGATTCCAACTTATGGTTGTGATTGTTAAAGAATGTATGATTTAGTCCATCATACTATGCAGTAAAGCAAGGTAGCTAGTGATGTTTGACGGGACTCTACATGATTGTAACTGTGATATTGTAATTTTGGTAAACATGATGTCGTTTTTTTTTTTTTTTCCTCCTTGTTTTTGGTGTGTAATGTTATAAGGGTCCGGTTAATGTGTGCCCTAAGGGAATACATTAAACTATTTATTTTTGAAAATATTTTCTCGAAAATTAAAAAAGCTGTCAATATTTTTTCAATTTTCGAGAAAAACTTTTTCAAAAATAAAAAATAAATACCACATCTTCACGCATTAACAAAATCCATGTTATAAACACCACATCTTCACAACAATATCACAGCTTAAGTCGGTAAGCTATGATGATATTCACATCTAATATCACTCAATATCTCTCATTCACAGTTTATTGTCTTGGCAGTTGTGAAAAAAACTTTGAAAAAAAGTTGTGAAGGTAGACGTATTGATTTTTTATTTATACTTTTTGAATTTGGATAAACAAAATGGATTACATAGAAAATAACTAAAGGTTTTTTTTTATTTGAACTTGTTGGATTTGGATAAACCACATCAACATGGATAACATAGAAGATAAATAAAGGTAGAATCGCCATGCCGACGTTTAATATTTTTCTAATTGCCAAATTAACTGTAGAACTGTTGGAAAGGTACTTACCATTTTGTGTTGTCGGGTAAATTTCAAAATACTTGACCGACTTTCTGTGATAATGCTAAACACAGCAACTCATCACCAAACAACTGCTAGAAAAATAGCATATGAATTTCTATGCTTTACTTGGTGGTTGTTGTAGGCAAAAAGTTTCTCAGCACATAGGACAAGTTGCTGGGAAACTGTTAATATGGCATTTGAAAATTGTAAAATGAAGATTGTAATTGGAAATGGTAGATCCAAGTAGGGTCATGAGAAGATTCCTTTGTTGCACGAGTATTTCCAACATTATCATTGATTACCTATGTTTTTAACATGATGAGCACCTTAGCTTTACTTTCTATCATGAAATTACTTCTTTTTGGACCAAGTGTGACACTATCAGACAGCAATGACTACAACCAATGGTGCATCTGTTTAGTCTTACTCTAACGATTAACCAGTTGGACTAAATAAAGCAGCCAGCAAGCATGACTTCACCCTCTTTTGGAGAAAAAATCATCTTAGGCCTGATCCTTTAATATAGCATATCAATGTCATGACATAATTTTTGCTATTACTTATTGAAGTAACTAAGTGTGAGTGGTGGATAATTGTTTACACATAGGCTCACAGCTTTTTCTCCATCACTCATTTAATAAATTGCATCAAAGTTGTGATATAAAAGTTGTATACCTAAACTTTCCTATTTCAAACGTGAGAAACATACCATCGGTACTGGGTGAGTTGAGCTCAGGGCAGGCCCTAGGCCTAGGCCATGGCCTAAGGCCTCAAATTAAAATGGAATGAAGTTTCTCTCTAAATTAGTTTGGAGAGAAATCTTACAAACTCATCATATATCTTTATATTGAGTGTAAATTTTGAAAATCTAACCGTTAGATTGCATGTTTTTATTACATTCTTAATGCTTACAAAATTCCAAGAAAATCAAAGATTAATTGCTATGTCATCAAATAAATGTTATAACATCAAGTTTTTGTAATCTAAAGTTATATATTGATCAAATAGTAAATAAAATCTGATTTAAACGAAATTTGATATGTATGTTAAGAATATAAGAAACATGAAATTCAACGGTTAGATTTTTAAAATTCACACCCAAAAAAGAAATATATGAGAAGTTTGAAGAGAAATTTTGTACATTAAAATAGGGCCAGTAGGTTTTTTTTTTTTTTTTTTTTTTAAAGAGTGTGTAACTTGCACATTTTTTTTTATCACCTAGGTTTTATAAATTGATATTTCTAATCCCAATAAGTAATTCAATATTCATTTATTTTTTTTCTTGAAATGTCACATCAGTTTGTAAGTTTTTTATTTTAAAATTTGTAGTATTTTAGCATCTTCTTCACACAAAAAAAAAATTATGAATTAATAAAAATATAACACAATTACCAATTCACCATTAAGTGAATGAAAAATGCTAAAACTAATACAAATTTTATGACAAAAAACTTATAAACTGATCAAACAATATAATAAATTAATGTTTTGGATAACTTTTATTTATTGATGACTCATGAATTTGTAAAACCTACATGGTAAGTATCACTAGCTCACTTTGGATGAATTAGTCTTATTAATTAATAAGAATTAATAATAGATTTGAAATAAAAAATTATAATATAAAAAATAAAAGAAATATCATTTAAGTGATATTTAGATATAAAAATGGCCCCTTTGAAATTTTTGCCTTAAGCCTCAAAATATCTTGGGCTGGTCTTGGTTGAACTGGATGGTATCTCCCTATGTTTTAAGTGCACGAGGGAACACAAAAGCCTCGATTCAAGCCCCGAGAGGGAGGGGTAAGGGTAGAGGTATTTATGCAGTGATATATCTAATCAATTCAAAACACAAAACATGAGAGACAATAATTTCACCAAAAATATTTCTTAAGAGTTTCGAGTCCTTCACTCAAAACTTAAAAGTCATAGGCAAAATCATTTCCCCAACAATGATTTCACAACACAACACATGCCTATAACTGATTACTGTATCTAATTGACACAAATATTACTAGGATTTTTCCCACTTCAAGAACAGCCCTTTGATGAAGTTCTTCTGAGTTCCCTGAGCTAGCTTAAGCTCAATCACCACCTTTACAAATTAAGGCTTCTATCTTCTCTTCTCCATTGTATAGTATAAATAGCTACGTTAATTAACTGTAGTCTAAGGCTGCGTTTGTTTTGGGTGAAATTCATTTCCGGAAATGGTTTTCTATATTTTCGGGTGTTTGGTTGCGCCGGAAAAAGCAATTTTCCAGAAATCATTTTCAGTTGACTCACGGTCAAGGGTGAAAATGATTTACGGAATCATTTTCACTTCAAATGAGTTTCGGAAAATGGAGAGAAAGAGAGAGCATGAAGACAGAGAGAGGGAAAGAGAGAAAGAGAGATTAGCACCTCGCCGAGGAGCCCAGACACGTCGGAGACGTCGCCGGCGAACCCCGAGCACCGCGCCGATCTCGCCTTCGATCGCACTACCCCCGATCTCCCCGGCGATCGCCTTCGATCACCTCAGCTCGATCTCACGATCTAGCCTTCGATATCGCGACTCGCCTTCGATCTCCCACCAGCGAACCCAGAAGCCGTCGAACCCAGAACCCAGCGCTTTTCGCACTGCGCCGCGCCGCGCCGTCGATCGTCGATCGTCGATCGTCGTCGCCGCGCCGCGCCGTCGATCGTCGATCGTCGTCGCCGCGCCGCGCCGTCGATCGCTTCCTCTTCCTCGATCTCTCAGCTTTTTTTTTTTTTTTTTTTTTTTTTTTTTTTTTTTTTTTTTTTTTTAAAATTTGATTGCTGTTGTTGTTGTTTTTTTTTTTTTTTTTTTTGATGAACTGATTATTGTTGTTGTTGTTGTTGTGGTGTTGTGGTTGCCGGAATTTGTTGTTGTTGTTGTTGTGGCCGGAATTTGTTGTAGGAAAATAGCATTTTCCTAATTGAACCAAACACATGAAAATATTTTCCACACCAATTTTCATAATACAACCAAACACTTAAAAATATTTTCCTTTTTCGGAAAATAGCATTTCCGGAAAATATGTATTTTCCGGAAAATATTTTATGGGAACCAAACGGACCCTAATACAGTAGTAATTGAACTTTTCATTTAGCAAGCACTTTTACCCTAAGGTGGAGGGGGAAGATATTGCTAGAAACATACACCAAATAGACATACTACAAATTTTATTATATATAAAATCTTACAAATTGATATGCCACCAATTATAAAAAAAAAAAGTCATTCAAATATTTAATTATTATATCTTGAAATGGCAGTTATTACATTTTTTTTTTGGTGAGTTTCTAAGTATTTTGTAGTAATATTGTAATTTATTAGCTATAGCATTTTTCAAACCGATAGTAAGTTTTTTGCCCATAACAGCCTGTCAATTTTTCCTTAGGAAAATGCAAAAAAAAAATACTAGAAATTTAATTATGAAAGTTTTATAAACTGATGTGCTAATAAATATGATTGGTGTTACTTCAATGCATAATAAAAAACTACTCTCTCCGTCTCACTTTTTTTGTCCTTTATTTTATTTTAAGATGTCCCAAAATATTGTCCTGTTTCTAAAAATGAAAGTCATTAATTTACTAATGTTCCTGTAGGGTCAGGATTTGTAACCCAAACCCAAAACAATAAATTTATAGAGAGTGGGTAAAAGAGCTGAGTTATTTGTGAATTTAGCAACTGTTAACTATAGTCACCGGGAATGAACCAACGTAAAAATGCACTTAAAAGCTAAACAAAATGATGTCCGAAAAGAAATATTATTGATTGAATAATGAAAATAGTTCTTAGAGCTACAGTAAAATCTTTCTTCCTCTTTCCTTCACTTTTTTCCGATCCCCTATTATTAGAGGCCTCTTCCCTTTATATAGCATCCTTCCCCATCATCTCCATCGTGCATTTTTCTTCATCTACGTATCCACTTGAGTATATGTCATGTCAAGTATCTTTTTTAGCTTTTCGTGAGTGGTGGTAGCTGAGATTACACTGTTCAGGAGTCTTCTCCACATAAATGCGGCTAGGAAAGTTGCTGCAGTGCATTAAACACGGTGGTAGCAGCTTTTTCTTTTAAATATTTCTACGTTCTTATCATTTCTAGGTATGCTTAAAGCTTATCCTTCTCATTGAAGTTGTTAAGAAGATTACTCGAACTTTTCAGATACGTGCTTGATCGAGACTTCTTGTATCCGAGGAGAATGAACTCTTCGGACCACTGGTGCTCTCTTCGGACTATATTCCTTGTTCATTTCCAGGTATATTTCTTCCACACGAATTCATTCTCAACCACTTTCTTCTCTTCGGACACACAGTAGTCTTCAAGTAGGGCCTTAGGCCCAATATGTAAAGTTGGGCTTTTACCCCCCACAGTTCCTATTATACCATATTAATTTACTAATTCAATTTTTTGATAAATTTTTTTAAGGGTAGTTTTGGAAACTTATACATTTTTAAAATGTAGACAAGACAATAAATGATGTTCCTTTAAAAAATTTGACTTTTCAAACATGACAAAAAAATTGGGATGGAGGAAGTATTTTAATTGCTTTTTTTTTTTTTTTTGGTTATTGATACAATGATAACACATCAATTTGTGAGACCTATCTAATAAAAGTTGTAATATTTTTAGTATTACTCTTTGCTTATATGCACAATATTTTCATAACATTTTTTTTTTTAAGGAGATACAACAAATCTTAGATGATAAGTTGTTACTTGGTGTTACTAGTAGGCAAATAATAATTTCAGTGTTAGGTTCAAACTAAAACTAGTAATAAACTGATACTTAAGATTTATTGCGAAAATATCTTGAACATAAAACTTATTTATATTAATTAGTCCATTTGAGGGTGCCTTTAATCCTACTCTTCCCCAACCTTCAAGGTTTCACTACTTTACCATTAGTCAAGATTCCACTAATTTCCGATGGTCAAGGTTATTATCCTAGTAATTGTTGAAGCATCTTGATCAAGAGAATTATGTGTACCACGTTTTCAAGGAGCAAAGTGCAAAGCATCTCCACCATGATATGATTATAAATTTATAAGTAAAGAAATGACGACAGAACAAAAGAAAACGAAAGGCAGTACTTCCACTAAATTACAAAAATTTCTCTAAATTCGCATTAATTATTATTTGGTAAACCATCTTGTCCTTAACAATGGCAATAGAAAATTGAGCTTTCTTAACAAAGAAAATGAAAGCTATAAGTTGCTAACTCATGAGGCAGTTGAAAATGACAGTCTTTTCCAAATCTTTTAAATACCAATACCCATAAGATAAGTGATGCCTTGGAGATTACATAATTTAAACTAATCAGTAATCAGATATCGTGTGAATAAATTATAGACTTCATTTTCGACCTTACCCCAAAAAAAAAGTTTTTTTTTTTTTTTTGATAAACAAACCCCCAAAATTTTTTTAATAAATATTTGGTAAGGAAGATAGAAAGCTCAAGAAATGGATGACAAATAACAAAACCATTAGTAAACTTGCTTTTCCATAAATTGAGAGATTTAAATTAGAAGCAACCACATCACCTAAAAACTCCAATTCTACATAGGCTGGCTCTTATTGATTCTTATAGGTAGATAAGATTCCCTTATCTTTATTTTGTCCCTTTTAAATAAAATATATCTTTGTTTACCCCCCAAAAAAGCTACATTTTAAAGGTCATTTGATATGGGGTTGGCCTTATTTATTTTTTAGAAATCAAAAGGAGGGATTTAAAAAAAAAAAAAAAATCAAAAGAAGGTTAACTTCTAAAGTTTTCATTCATTTAAAAATAAAAAAAAATAAAATAAATCCTCAAAATATGCATATAACTTGTGTGAAGGGGTTAGTTTATATGAATTAGATATGATGGATAAATTAATCACTTTATTTTCTTCCTTGTATTACCTCCCAAAAAAATTAATAAATATTTGGCGCAACTAGATAAGGAAATCTAAGGAAATGGAAGACAAACAACAAAACTATAAGTTACTTGCATTTGAATAAACGGAGAGATTTAAAATTACAAGCAACAACTCTCAAGTCTCACCTACCAGTACTACTAACTCTTAAATTCTGTGTTGAACCTAAATTCACAATTTGGGACTCGCTCTTTGAAAACAAGCGCAGCACAACAGTACTAGCCTACCTTCATATACAAAGAAGACTCAAACTTACTACTTAATAAAATAAATAATTGACAATAGAATAATGACACTTATATAGTATATTGGCCCTAATACAATGAGCAATTAAGAAATTTATAGTCTGAAGCTTCTAATTCCATGATTGTTGTTGTTGTTGGTCTCTTGTAGTTCCTCTCTTTTCCTCTTGGGCAATGATAAGGAAGAAATGGCTTTGGCTGACACAACCTTCCTCACCAGTAATCTCCACCTTGCATCATCTTTCTTGTTGTCTTGCTGCATTCTTAATTTAAATTGCCTGTCACATTCCCAAAACAATTACATCAAATTCAATGACCAATTGATAAGCCCATCTTTGAAAATAACACAGCAGCATTCAGTGCATGCAATAGCCAGCGTTAGGTAAAAAGAAAAGAAATGCGAAAAGACAATGGACCATTCACCATAGTGTTCTAGGGGAAAAGGACAGAGCTTACATTGGACTTCGGACACACAAAAATCATGATATTTGTTCGAGGAGAGATAGAGATAGAAAGTAGGAGTTGTCCAATCCTTTCTTTTCTAATCACCTATAAACCGGTAAAAGATTTGAGGGTATTTTGTACTGGCAAGTCGTAGGACTCGACAATAATCTATTTGTCGACTTCTGCAAAAGTATGAAGTGAAGAAAATATTTTATCGTTGAATATCTGTATATTTCTTTTCATATGAGTCCCAGATTTATGATTGTGGAGCAATTTGTAAGACTAGACAATAATCTATTCATCGACTTATGTGATTGTGGTGCAAGTTGTAGGTCTTGACAATAATCTATTTGCCGATTTCTTCAATGGTATGAAGTGAAGAAAATATCTTATTGTCGGATATATGCATCTTTCTTTTCACGATGTGTAAGTCTCAAAATTATGATTGTGGAGCTCATACACTCAGAAAGTAATTATGCATATATCTAAATGTGACATAATATCTATTGCATGAAGTGAGGCTAGCAAGCACCTAAAATACTTATGGTCATGTTTAATCGTGGACTATTCATGATCATGATTAGTACACTATGAGAGGACCATTTTCTTTAATCGTATTGGACTTATGGGAAAGTAATAACTAATAAGAAAGAAAAGGTTTGCTTTTCTTGTCATTTTGAGTGGGACCCCATTTCTTGGCTTTATTAGGCTAGTTCAAGTCCCCTTCCTCCTAATCAAAGTTTGGTCCATAATAAGCTGTGACGTTGATGGACAGCATCTTAAGAATGTGGTTGGCACTGAACAAAAGCTAGAACCAGCTTACCTGTGGTTTAAAATATTAAAATTACACGTTATACGATTATGACACACTAGCAACTATTCCTTGGAGGCTGACCCTTCTTCTCTTTCTTTTGCTAACTTCATTGGAGACCAACCATGCATTGATAGCCGCTAGAGTCACTATCTAATGTAAAACTAAATGGGGGTACTACGGTACTAATGTACAACGCAAAACTCATTGATATTTATATATAAATTGAATTGGAAAAAACTTTTTAAAAAAGCCTAAGACAATGAAAATCAGTCTGGACCATGCCAATAAATTTGGACCGTTGAAAAATTTTAAATCATGCCAGCTGCCGTAAGTGGGGTAGAGAAAATTGAAAGCTAACCAAACACGACTCTAGACATTAATTCGAATTTGAACAAGCCAATACTGCCAAACTCATGTAACCTATTGACTTATATTTTTTTGATAAGCACATGAACATATTTAGTATAGGCTATTGTAAAATTCAAAGGTCGTATATGATATACCTCATCTCTATAACATATAAATATTTTCAAAACCATATAAAAACGTGTCTCAAAACTCTCAATTTTCATTTTCTCAATGGCCCATTTAAATGATTATATATGAAAAGCAACTAAGATTTAGTTCTAAAATTTTTGGGATCTATTTGTATGACCAATTGATGATTATATCCAATTTGTGACAAACAAACTTAATAATAAATAAATGAGCCATATGACCACTTAATAATACTTAGTGCTCCATTGTATAGTACCATTTAAGCGAGGATAAAACTTGGCTCCAGTGCTCCATTGTGTTGGAGCCAACACAATTTAAATACATGGCAAAAATCACACACGTATTGATTTTAATGCACTAGAGTACTCAACATAAGCCAAGTCCATTAAGGATCAAATAAAATTAAATTACCTGCAAAGAGGAACTCTGCAACAATCATGGTGTTCACAGATTGAGGAGTGCAATCTAAGAAGCTGCCACATCCGCTTACACCTTAAGCACCCTCCATTCACCCTTTTCTTACACGTGGCAAAGTGTTTAATCAAGAGCTGGAGACCTTGACACGTGGAGAACTTGCTACAGGGCCCCTTCTTCTCTGTGGGCTCCATGTCATACGGCCCAACACTTGTGCAACCTTCCGTACATATGTGCTCCAAACATTCCATTGCCTCACTTAGCTGTAGATACAAGCTCTGCTCCTCCCTCAGCTTTCTTGATCTCTTTCTTCTCTGTTATTACCAAATCCAAATTTAATCAATATAAGTTAAAGAACTAAGGAATTGAATTGAAAACATATCAGCAGATTTAGCCTAAAATATATAATTAATTTAATTTAATCTAAGTATATTATCAAAACTTTGGATCAATTACGGATTTTCAATTGATTAATTAGAATCGGTTACATGTATTGATAAATCATGACGTAACAAATTTAATAAAAACTAGGGTAATTTACCGATTCAGCTTCATCCATAAAATGTAAGATCTCGAGCTCGAGCCAAGGATCATGATCTTGCAAGAACTTCCAGCCTTCGGTTTTCTCCACAGCTTTGAAATGGTTGGCCACCAATTTCATGCACTTGAGGTAGAGATTTGGTGCGTCGCACATTCTTGCAAGTTGAAGCACATCCACCACATTCTCCATCGTAAGCCAATCACCCAATACCTTCGTGCAACTTTGCTTCAATTGTGGGACCGAGTACACGTGGGACAGCGCCAGCAGATGAATCCCATACTTCTCCATCTCCTCCTCCGAACACCTAAAACACCAGTGACACTTTTGTCATTTCACACGATCACCCATTTTCATTCATTAAGTTTGACTTCATTTTTAAATTGATTGTGATGGTTACTAATTTGAAATGTTAATTTTAACCAAAAAAAAAAAAAAGAGGCATTTAGTATCACGAAAATATATCACATCCTTCTCACATTTTTTTTTTTTTTTTTGAGATGAGATTTAATAATCAATTTGATGGAACTTTTATCACATGAGAGCGACATGATATATCCCAATAACATAAAATAAAAATCAAAACATAACAGTCAAATAAGTTATGAAGACGGCTAAGATAATAAATTAATAATCTTTGAACAAAATCAAAGTTACTAATTATTAACAAATTAAAATGAAAAAAAAAAATAAATCTTAAGGTTCAAAATAAAAATAATTTCGAAATTTCAGGGTCAAATGTGTAAATAAATTCTAAAATTCTAAAATAAAAGAAAGGAAGGTACTATAAGGTAAAGTAATAAAGTACCCCTTTATTTTATAGCACGTGTATATACTAGATATGAGTTTTGACCATATCTAAAATTTATTTTTACACACAAGACCGAAAAGTGACGACCGTTGGATTGATTATAGGCGTAACATACGGTAGATGAAATGGACGGCTGATATTTTGCGTGAAGTTACCGTAAAAACAAAGAGGTGACTAGGAGACTAGAAAGGGTGTACCAACCTGAAGGAGTAGAGGAAGCGAACGAAGGAGACAACAGCGTCATAGGGAACTCCGAGAATCGGAATGACTCTCTCCGAACTCCGATGCTTTCGTGGCCTGTCTATGATGTTCTCCAACACCGGTGACGCCGAAGCCTTCACAATTTCCAAAACAAATTAATATAAACCAATCGATATTATGAAAGATACTATGTCAGATTGAAATTACTAAGGTTAAATCACACGACCATACGAGGTATAGAGCTAATTATAAAAACAACAAAATCAACTATACGGGCTTTTGTCTAATGCTCCGGTGCACTAGCTAGACAGAATAAGATACAGACACGTGATGGGTTTTGAATACGTGTCTGAATCGTGTCGGATTCAAATATATTGGAAACATTACTCAAGCTAAATTGGATCGATTATAGTTTTGTATGAATCTTCGACAGATTAGTTAGAATCGACACCTGTATTGTTTTCGGCTAAGTAATTAAAGTATATTATACAAGTTTCTAAAAATGAGAGATATATGGGGTGGAAATATAGAGTAGAGTACCAGGATGCTAGAGTGCGCAGGGATGCGGAGAGCAGCGGAGGTGATGATGTGGACGTCGGGTTCCGGCAGCTCTCGGGCAGTGGCTGCGGAGTAACCGTAGAAGTCATCGGAAATGTTAAGAGATGTAGTTTGATTTTCTTCCATTTGTGTCTGTGAGAGAGAGACACAGAGAGAGAGAGATGAGAATCTTTGTTGGGAAGAGAGAGAGAGAGAGAGAGAGAGGAAATGAGAAATGAAATGAGTGCGTGTGTGGGGAGGCTGGGGTTGTTGCTAATATTTATAGACAGCGGAATGAGAAGGGAGTATAGGAAGTAAAGAAGTGAAAAAAAAGTTAAATTGACTAATGCCCGAATATTTGGTTTAAGTGCTTGACCCTCTCTGCCACGCACGCGCTTTCATCACTGTCTTTAATTCATTTTGTATTCTGATATTTGTGAGTACAGTTGTTTCTATTTTTTTTTTTCTTTTTCTTATTATTTTTTGGGTAAGGAAAAAAAATGGAGTACAGTTTAGTTTAGTTTAGTTTAGTTTAGTTTTTTTTTTTTTTGATATTCAGAGTACAGTTTAGTTCAGGTGATGAAGTGGAAATCCCATAAGTTTTAAATTTTTTTATGGGAAAATTTTACCTATTTATTAAAAAATTAAATAAATAAATCTCATGTCAGACACTTTTAATTTCTTTTTTGAAAGTTGCACCACCTCCATTAAAATGTATTGGAGTGAAATTTGAAATTTCCTTAAACTTTAGTATTAATGATACTTTTAAATGAAACAAATTAGCCTATACTCTTTCATAAAATAATAATAATTATTATTATTATTAGCCTGTACTTTCTTAGGCACACTATTACTTCTCAAATAGAATGTTATACTAAAAAAAAAAAAAAAAATCCAAAACTTAGTGGATAGAAGTGTCATTTTGGTCATAGTTTGGGTAGAAATAATATTTTTAATAAATATTTTGTTGAGAAAGTTAGACATAGACTTATATGTGTTATTAATAAATTTTGAGGATAAGTGTTATTTATACAAATGTTCGGGGAGTGTCATTTCAATAATCTTAAGGGATGATAGTGTGTAATTGACATATTTATTTTGTAATAGGTGTGTAATAAAAGTAGTGTCAATGATGCATTCATACAAATATATATATTATTCCAATCACAAATTATTATTTTAAGAAGCATACTATAAGAAGTAAAAGATTTTTGTCTCTAATATTGCTCTAATGCATATTTTTTTTTTTGGGTTTCTCATAGTGTTTCCTCAAAGCTCTAATACATTTGACTATGACATACATGGTGATGAATCTTTTGGGTGTTTGAAGTTACGTAAGTTGGTTGTGTTATCATCCCCAATCAAGACATAAGAGAGAGAGAAAAAAAAAAAGAAGTAAAAACAAAGGATAGCAATGATTTGCAGGTATATTGAGCCTGAATCAATAGACAAATAGAAGAAACTTGTGCGGTCCTTTTTGTTTGGATAAGTAAGTTAACATTGTTTTGTCAAGCCAATTAATTCGTTAAACAGGGTTTCCCATTTTTTTTTTCTTGTCCCTTTTTGCCTTTTTTTTAGGCAATTCGAGATTCTGGTTCATTTTTTTTTTAAAGATTTTAAAGGGATCAAATAAGCTAATATATTTATGCAGTAGTTAATATAAATATTCTTATTTTTGTTAAATAATAAAGTTTTTTTTTTTTGAGAAACTTGTTAAATAATAAAGTGACTCCGTATTATAGATTAGTATGTATTTAAATTCCCAAATACGTTATCAATAACTATATAATAATAATAATAAAGTCCAACTTCATTCAATTCTTTCAGAAAAAAAAAAAGCCTAGGTTAAAAAATTGACATACAAATTAAAAACTAGTTAAAAAATTTACTATCACAAACAGTAACGCTTAAAAGCTTAGAAAAAAGTATCGATTTTGATTACCTCTCTTGACCATGATATATTTAAATGATGAAAAATATGTCTTTATATGTGATTAATATTTTTAGGAATAGTTGTCACTATTCATCAACCAGAATCATTAAAAAAAAGATCACATTATACATGCAAAGTGTAGAATTTATTGTCAGATACGCATCAGATATAAATTAATCCGTTGAAGAGTGTTTCCTTTTTGTCTTGGGCCTCTTGGCAATTCGAGAATTTTGTTTTCTGGAGACTCCGCAATTCAAGGTTCTAGTTCATCTTTTAAAGATTAGAAGGGGATCAAATTAATGAGCTAATATATTTATGCAGTATTTAATTAAATCTTCTTATTTTTGTCAAATACTAAAATAAGTTGGGTTTTGAATTATATATTTAAATTCCCAAATACATTATCAATAAGTTGTAAAATATAGAAAAGTCCAATTTCATTCCATGCTTACCATTTGATCAACTCATGCTTATCAACGTCTAAGTGCTTAAAAAAATTGCTATCACCTCTAAGAGGTTAAAAATTACTATATAACCGAAGGTAACGTTCAAAAGCTTAGAAAGTGTCCATTTCCATTGCCATTATTGAGCATAATATGTTTTAATAATGGAAATATTTTTAAAAAAGAATAGTTGTCTCTATTTCTCAACCACAGCCATTTAAAAATAAATCACAATATTTACGCAATTTCAAAGTCTAAATTAATAGTCATATACGCATCACATATAAAATAGAATCGATAGATCCATATGTAATTTAATGTGGCATCTTGATCGCTAACAAATGTTAGACAGTGAACAACCATTGGGAAATAGTCTCGGCATTTACACATTTTATATTTTTTATTCTTTGTGTGTGTGTGTGTGTGGAATAAATGACCCAAAAGAAGAGCTATCACAGTAGCACACGATTCACACCACTCCCTATGAATCTTAAAAAGGGAATTTGCCTTGACTATGGCCACATATATCCCCCATGGTTGCAGGTGGAATTGTGGAAAGTCTCGTCATTGTTATGTTGTATTACATGCGAGTTGTGTTGGTGAGGCACTGAGTAATGTGGGATGTGAAGGGAGGTGGCCTTCCACATAGCCTCATTTTTTGGCATATTCGACTGCCCTAACCAAAAAAAAAAAAAGAAAAAAACTATTCTGAGGATCTCAATTGGCTAAGTGGCCTTGAGCTGAACAGAACGCCTTTAAATTGGCCGAACATTGTAGTTTTGAACCTTAATTGTTGGGTTTGGTTAACAAGGTTATACTTATTGAGATTGAAACTCTTAGACCAATTCACTTACCTGCTCATCTTTAAAATCGTAAATGAACTATGTTATTTATGAAAAAATCATACTAAGTATAAAAAAAACTTGTTTATACAATTAATTTATCTAGCAAATGAGTTAAAGTCAAGCTTAAATTTATATTCAATTATCAAACAAATCAAGCTCAAGTATAATAATACTATTTATAAATAAGTTTCAGAGTATGGTGCTCGTTTTAAAAATATATTTTATGTGTACACATGTATAAAAAAATATACTTATAACTTGAATACGGAATATACTTTGGTCCGATGAGTTGGAACTCAACTTCTATTTGAAAAAAAAAATTAAATTTAACTTTTAACGATTCTGTTGAATTCTTTTACACCCATTTTAATCTTGTGCAATTTAGTAATTTACCCCTTGAGTACTATATGTAATTGAAAGGATTAATTACCCATTTTTTTAAAGCCATGGGGGGCGTGGCGAACATTCATCATTTCCAAAGGAGTAAACAAAGTTCCCCATATATTCCCATTGCCTTCATGGAAAGTTGCTTTAAAAAAAAAAATGTATTATCTCAGAGACTCAAACAATGTGGATGAACTTTGTGAATCTGACGTGGACCAGTGGATGGATAATACAGGACCTTGTCATCCAAAATTTAAAATAAAAAATAAATTAAAATAATAACTTTTGGTGAACACAAGAGCTTGACTCAATCTGACCTGGCTTGTCATACTCGTTCTCATCCATTTCCACATGTGAATTCGTCCCCTTGTAGCCCCCAACTAACATAGGGTCTGTTTGTTTTCAAAAACGTGTTATATTCATTTTTCATTTTCTTTATTCTGTATTATTTGAATGTAAAAAAAGCATTTAGTTTCACATTTAGTACTGTTTGGTAAATTGTTTTAAATACATAATTTGGGTATAAAACGCATCATACTTAGATTTTATCATTATTTTCTATTTTTCTTAAAAGTAATTTTTCTCATTCATACACATTATATTACTAAAAAAATTAATTTTTTTAAACAATATTTACGAATATGCCACTATATTCGTATTCATAAAAAACGATAACACCAAAAAGTTATATTTATTTTTTGCATTCAAATCAAACTTTTAAGATAATAAGAATAAAAACTAAATACAAATACTAAAACCAAACTAATATTTTTTGGCGGTGAGATCACTGAAAATTGAAAAAAAAAAAAAAAAAGGTTATTTTTTCCAGCTTACCAAACATGCCCATAGTTTATCTATTCTTGCCACGCGTTGAATACACTGTTCCAGGCCAGTTTGTGACCATTGAATTTAACCAATTAGGTATGAACTCGTTGACACGTGTTGTGATGAGGTGAACAACCTGACGTGTTTAATGTCTTACATGGGCCCACCTCTAAACAAAAAGCTAGATTTTGATTGGCGGTGATCTAATCTGGAGTTTCAAAAACTTGTGTCGGAGCCGACTCCGCCGTCAGGTCTACCGTGTTGTTCCGCGGTACCAAATAAAATAATTTCTTTCGATAATATAAATAAAATATTTTATATTAAGCTAAAGAATATGTTTATGGGTGTTTGATTACATCCGTTAACGAAGAATTGAGCCATCTCTAAGTAATATAGTAAAATTTAATTAAATTTTTTTTAATTGAAAGTTGGCTCTTAAAAAAAGAGTTGATTGTGTGTGTATATATATATATATATACTTTTTTTTTTTTTAATTTATAGGTTAAAAACTTAATTAGTATCTTGATTTGATAATTGATTTTTAATTATACATTAAAAATTCAAGAGTCTTGATGATTAAATTTTATTGTTGAATCAAGATATACCAGTTGAGGATCGAATCTCAAATATTTTATTTGATATATTCTTTCTTTGATTGAAAGTTGATTCTTCTTATAAAAAAGAAAAGAAAGTTGATTCTTCAAGAAAAAAGGTCGATTGTTTTTAAGAAATAACTTCAATCTATAATATAAAGTTTACTTATGATGATTGCTTTTTATATTTTTGGTGTAATAAGAGATCCAACTCTAGATCTCTTATTTAATAACAAAATATTTTATGCTAATTAGAACACACAAATCGATCTTAATCTTAACTGATGCATTTGGAAACTTTTAAGCAAACCCATGATAAACTAATACACCTTTGAAAATTCCATCTTTTTTATTTATCAGGGTTTACTTTATCCTAATTTTATTAAGGTATGGTTGTCATGCACACTTTTTTAATTTCACCTTGATATTATATGATTTTGGCGTGGTTGGTATGGTTGGATTTGTTTTCTTTTCAACCACTTGGAAAAAACATTAGATAATGTTGGTATTTATTTTAGCCAAAGTGGATGGTGTTGATTCAAGTGGGATTATTTTATTCTGACCCAGTGGCCATTAAGGGGAAAAAAAAAAAAAAAAAAAAACTAGCGCAACCGTGTGATCGGTCGTTTCCCAGAAGAAATATGCTATTGCTATGGCCAGCTACTATTTTCTTATCATAACGTATAATAAGAGCATAGCGTGATGCTCATGCTTATGAGTGTGTAACTATCGTGATTGAAAGTGTGAAACAAGGACCACGAGTATGGAAACTCATAGTCCCTCTAGATCATTGTGCTTTTAAGCCAGTCATTTCAATTACTTTTTAAAGTTTGAATTGGCATAAAAGAAAAATTCTGTTTCATTACTGGATTATTAGAAGTAAATTTTGACAAATCTATTATTGTAATACAAATTTTTTTATTATATATTTTTAATGATCTATATCATCAATCAAAATGTTTAAACTTCATGTTTTTGTAGTATAAAATTATACATAAAAAATAAGTTTATAAAATAAATAGTAAATAAAATCTGATTGACGCAGAATTTTTTATCTGTGTTAAGATCATAAATGACATGCAATCTAACGATTAGATTTTTTAAAATAATTAGCAATTTTAGTGCTTCTGCTCTACCATTTCAGTCGGTTTAAATATGCTATGGTTGATATATTTTCCTCTTGGTCCAGTAGATACATTTTTATTTTGAATGCCAATAGGCCTAAAAGTATTAAAAAAAAAAAAAAAATTTTTTGCTAGACTACTGGTGGGTGTCGATGGATCAAGGGCCTATGTACTGCAGACTCATTAGTCATCACTACTAGCTATAGGCCCCATATATGAATTGTGGAAGCCCAACCCAAAAGCAAAAAAGATTACGAAATCAAAAGCGATTCTAGTTTAGCAATGGACCAATGGTGCACCGCGCAGTACCTTTCTTTTAAAAGTGGCCCGGCCTAGGCAAAATCTCTAATGACCAGAAGCCCAAGCTGTATAAGATGGTGATTCTAATACCCATGCATGTTGACTGTTACAGGCCCAAACTGTAAGTGAATTAGTCGAACACAAATCATCACTGAGCAAGGACCATCAACCTTTTGTATTAAAGCACGGGCTTAAAGTTCAACTACCTTGTGGCTGGTCCAAATTTACTCACTCCTGAAGCTATGTACCATGTGGAAAGCCCACACACTGTTTCTCAAGTACCCCCACCCCCATCAGTGGTCGAAGATAATTCTTCTTTGAAAGGCCTGCTTAGAGGGTCAAAATTCAAAACACAAGTTATGTTTTGAGCTACTACTCGAGTGAAAGGTCAATCATAATGGGACTTTTATCTCTTCTATTTTTAAGCTTACACTTACCTTCACATTGCTTTTACAAAAAGAAAGGGTGTGTATGCTCATTCACTACAAAAAAAAAAGATTGTTATTTGGAACAAAACTTTTTTGACGACTACAAAAAAACCATCAGAAGCACTAGCTTTTCCGACGGCAAGTTCATTTAGTTGACAATTGCTTGTCAAATATTAAAACATTTGTGACAACAAAATAAGTCTACTAAATATGCCTATTATTTTTGTTGAAAATATGATTTGTTTTTGGAGAGAAGTGTTCCCACCTTACTTTTTGCAACGGAATAAAAATGTTCATTGCTAATAAAGTATTATTTACAATGAATGAAGAAAAACTATTGGAACTATTAACACTTGTGATGGCTTTCGTGCATTGAATATATATATATAATGGTGTTAGTATTGGCAACAAATATCCTTCCATCATAAATATAAAAGAGGGTATTAGCAATAGACATGGGGCCATTGAAAATGGTAATAGATTTTGGAGGGAAAATTTCCCCCTTACTTTTCATATTTGTGACGACATTTATCCATTGCAATTATTATTATTATTTTTTATTTTTCTAATTGCGTTTGTATTTGCGATGAACATGTTGACCGTTGTAAATAGTTAATTTGTTTTAAAAGAAAAAATGTATTAGTAATGGAATTGGATCCCTCGCAATAAATAATATTTGCAATAGACCTAAGCCGTCAACAATTGTAATTTTATTTTTTTTAAAAAGGGGAATTCATGCCCTTATTTTTCTTGTGTTTAATGGAGTTTCCATCACTATATATTGCATTGTTATTTGTGACGAATGTTTTGGTTGTTGTTAACAGTTAAAATTTTCTTAAGAAAAGAAGGTATTAGCGATGGTCAAGTAAATTTGTCACAATAAAGGTGATTTCCAACAAACATATGGCTGTAAAAATGGTTATTTTATTTGAATGGTGAATTTTCCTTAATTTTGTCTTAAAACTCTAGAAAATTTTCTTAATTTTAAAAACTATACAAAAACATCTTTCAAGACCCTCCAAGTACTTCAGGGCTATTTTGGTTATTTTAGATGTAAAATGTATTTTGATCATTTTGAAGTTTTGAGGGACACTTTGGTCATTTTGTAGGTTTTGGGATGAATTTTGGTTACTTTATAAGTTTATGGGTATTTTGGTCATTTCCTAGCTTTGATTTTTGGGGTTGGCGGGGGGGGGGGGGGGGGGGGGGGGGAGGGGTGTATTTCAGTCATATTTGATGCTTTAGTAGTTATTATTGGTTATTTGGTAGTTTTTATCAATATATATGAGACAATGACATGCATCCATCATGTGCCAAACTCATATTCAAAGTTTGACCATTATATTGAAAGAGTGAGGTAAGATATTGGTTTTAGCGAATTTTGAACTTAATTGGCTGGTTAGATTGTGTGAACAGGGTTAATTAAAGCTTCTTAGTGGGTGGGTACAACAACATGTGGCCATTATGCAACAATTTTAGATCCAAAATTTGACCGTTGGATTGGCAAAATGTGGTAATATTTGTATTTGTGAAGTACAATGACAATTAAAAGGCTAGATTGTTAAGACAAAGAAGTCAAATCTTACTAAACTTCGTCAAAGATGATTAAACATGGTCAATTCTTAGTCAAACTTCAAAGTTGGTTCTAGGACCACTAGATTTGATCAAATTAGGTTGATCAGGAAGGTTTCAAGTGGGTTTTGGGTATTGGTAAGTGTTTTAAGGTTTTCTTGATTTTCATGCTTTTATCAATTTCAAGTTTTAAAAGCGTAAAACAAGGCAGCCAAAAGTCACATACAAATCCATTAGGGTCATTTGATAGGTTTTGGGTTGTATCTTTTAGATCATTTTCTTGATTCTTAGTAATGTTTATATAGTGTATAACTTTCTTGGAAGAGTATTGCATATTTTTAATGATTGAAGTTTCATATTAGGTGGATACAATGACATATGTCCCTCTTGTGCCAAATTTAGATTTACAAATTGACCACTGGATTGAAAGAGTGTGATAAAAAGCTGGTTTTGATGAATTTTGAGCTCAATCAATCTATTGGATTGTGAGAAAGTGACCAATCAAAATTTCCTGGTGTGCTGGTACAATGATGCATGTCCATAATTTCGTAGCCTTAAATCCAAAATCTAACTATTGGATTAGAAGAATGTGATAATATATTGGTGTTTGTGAAATATGACAACAATTAGATGGTCGGATTGTGATGAAAATTTTGTGAAACTTGATCAAATTGGTAAATAATTGGTCAAACATGGTCAACTAAATATTTTAAAATACTCTTTGAAGTTGAGTCAAAGAACCGTTGAAAAACAGAAAAATAATAAAGAGTCATTCAAAATATTTTAAAATGTTCTTTAATTAAAAATTTTAAAAAAATGGATTTTAATTATGAAATAAGATAATTTTAGAAAGAAAATGGTATGTTAGTACACAACATTATTAATATTAATTTAATAAAATTGTGTCAATCGGATGTCAAGGGTGGAAAATATTTTTTTTCCTTCAAATTTAGGGTGGAGTATAGTTTCTCCAAACCTCAAATTTCAAAGTGACAACAACCAAAAATTAAGGTGATTTTGCCAAATAAAATATACAAAGCTTATTTATTTATTTATTTATTTAAATATTGAGATTAATTATATTGCTATAAAAGAAACCCACCTAAACAATATCATTTTTTTTTCAAATAAGGGCAAGACTTAGGTACTATTCCTTACGTTACTCTCTTAAAATTTTGCCATTTGGCTTTTTTATCATGAAATGAAAGTATATTTTTTAGTTAAGTGGTCACAAGACAGAATTTTAAGGAGAAAACCTAAGAAACAGTACTTAAAATACTATATATAAGTTTTTTCCTTTAAATAAATCCCCACAATGGGCAATTTTCAATTTTAGAAAGATAGTCTTAAACGTTTTCACGTTCATTATGGTCTTTTAAAAATGAAATGTTATTGTGGCAGATCGCAAATGTTGTCATAATAAGTCTATTTAGAGCTGGTTCTGTTCTTTGATTACTTATTGTCACAACAATATCTCTCACAACAAAATATAACCTTGTCACAACAAGTCATGAAATTCACAAATGAGAGTTAAAAAAAAAAAAACAGTTTTAGACTTTGGGAATTAAGAGAGCAAGGTACACCATCTCAACTGCTAGCAAGGGGCTCAAAAAAATGCTAGCAAGGGAATCCTACTCCGGTGATCAGAAAATTTTCCCTCCCTTTTTTTGGGTTCTACACTTTTACTTCCATAACGTCTCTCTCTCTCTCTCTCTCTGTTATATCTCTTTCTAGGTCTGTGCATGTGTTGCGTTCAATTTTATGTTTTTTTTTGGGTAAACAGGAGCAATTCCTTAACTAAGAAATAGAGGCAAAGGAGCAGTTACGCTCATACAAGGTTCTGACAAAATCAAGGCTAGCCAAAAAAACAACATCAGTTGGGCGGAACAAAAAACTACAAAATCTTGAGAAAGTACAACGCCGCTTCTAGCAAGAGCATCAACACACTTATTTGTTTCCCTATAGCAGTGCTAGATTCGGACTCTCAGGATCTTTAGTAGCCCACCATTGCAATCAGCAATAATTACATCGTTACCATTAGACTTCCTCTCATCTTTCATCGTTAGGTTTCTCAAAAAAAAAAAAAAAAAAAAAAAAACTTCCCCTCATCTTTCATTAGCAGATCAACCACAAACTTTGCATCTAGTTCAGCCAACGCATTAGCCAAATTTTATGTTATAGTATTTCGTAGTTTGTCTTTTTATGAGTTTGACTGTTCTTTGTCCATAAAGCTACAAAGGGAGACAAACATAGGTTATAGTTATCTTTATATATTTTTATATATTAAGGGATTCGAAAAGTTAGTTATCACTTTGTAAATTGTCAAAAATACTACTAATTTTATTAAAAAATTTTAGTAAAATAAGAAATGAGGTTAAAATGGTAATTCAACTAAATGAAAAAATGAAAAAAAAAATTCAAGAGACAACTCCCCAAACTTCCCACTAAAATTAAATTAAAAAAAAAAAAACTACCCACTTCCCCACTTGAAATTTACAAATTGAAATTTAAACGTTCAATTTGTTTCTTCAAATTATATATATATATATATATATATATATATATATATAAATTTCTTCAAAGTTCAAATTACGTTTTTTTTTAATATTTTTTTTTAATGACTTTCATCGTAATCTATACCACCGTTGTCATCTTCTCTCAATTGGAAATCCTAAGGAAAAAAAAGATATTTTCCACAATAACAAAAGAGTACAGGCATGTTTTGGGAGTTGAAAATACCATTCACGGTCCCCAAATCTCAATTCTCCCAAAAATTGATTGCCTACTTTCTTACTTTATTCTCAATCTGCCTTCACTATTATATCTATGCAATTTGCTTATTTGGACGAGGAATTAGTAATTGCTGTTTTGCTGTGACCTGCCCCTAAGATACATTTGCAATTCAAGCTCTATCCTTTGGCCCACTGATAATTTCATCTGTCAGGGGAAGGGTGAATATCGAAGGTTACCTTGAAAATGCAGAGAAGTACAAGTAAAAGTGGATAGATTTTCTTTTTGTAAGGGGTATCGGTTTCGATATATAAATTTTCTAAATAGATTTGTGAATTTCGTCATATGTTTTCACTATCATGTTATTATTGATTGTTACTACTACCTATAGTGTTTGATGAAACCCAAAGCTGTTTGATATATGTCTCATAGGATATTTGAATTAGCAATTGTAATGTCTCAATAGTTTTTGTGAAGTGAAATGCTTATACACCTTCTGTATCTACTTTATTTTGTATGATTAAACTGTTTTTTTTTTTTTTTTTTTCTGATCATATTTGTAGGACAAATTTTAGTTACGAAATTGGTTGTAGCCTTAAGTTACAACCTTACTCAATAAAATAAAAATTACCACATATTTTGAAAATTTAACTGTTGAATTGCATAGCCTCTACTCTCTTAATACACATTTCAAATTTTGTGTTAATCAGATATTATTTACTATATAAGCTTTATATTTTATGTATAATTTTAAACTACAAAAACTTGTAATTTAAACAAGTTACATCTCTACTAGAGAAAAGTATTTGATCCTAAAAGGCTTCTAAGCTATGTTTGAGAGATATCACAAATCAGCATGCAGAATCCTTTTTGCATTTAAGTGCACCTGCATTAGCTGTAAGTTTGGGAACAAGAGAAGATTCTTTTGCACTTATGTCGGAAGCGCTTGAGGAAGAACTAGATCCAGAGGAGGATGTGAAAAATGCAACATTTGAGGAAGAATTAGATCCAGAGGAGGATCTAAAAAATGCACCATTTAGAAATCGATCTCCTTCAGATTTCCAATTCCATTTCTTCCATTCACTTTCTGGTGCATTTTCGTATTTGGTCACCTGCACATGTTCACAATAGGATAAATTTTAGTAAAAATTATAAATGCAATAATTTTGGACCAACTCGATTCAAGAATATGATATATTGTAATTGGTAGTACATAATAAAAGTGAGAAACCCAAGTTAAAAATGATGCATTTACTTTTCCGAAAAAGTAAGCAATTGAATAATAAATAAGGGTATTTAACCTCTTTGCTTTTTTCATCATCTGGTGCAAGAAATCTGTTCCCTTGGCTAAGGATGGTAGGGGAAGCACTCCCACCAATGGCATACATTTTCCACTTGGTGTAGTCATTGTTCACCACATGGACGTACCCGTGCCTAATCCTGCAAATTATTGTAAAAAAGTATATGTTAAAACATCACAATGTACCAACTTGATAACAAACATACCAAACCAATTAAATTGACAGGTTAATTTACGCATTTTCTTTTTTCTTTTTTCCTTTTGGCACTTTACCTTGGAAGTCTTTGAGTAAGCCCTTCTCCAAAGTGATTGAAGGCAATAGTGACTTTCATGCTCTTGTCTGCAGTGTAGTCATCGCTGTGTCCCAATAAAATAGCCTTATCATGTTGTGTAAATAAATTGTTTGAAATGGTAACCGAGGATGAAGCTTTAATAACATCAACTAGACCGTCATCACAGTTCGAAAGTGTGACATGGTCCACCCAAATATGTTTACTACCAAAGATGTTTATAGCATCACCATCTGAAACACCCCTATGCCCAAAGTGACCGGGGGAACTTCTCACATTAGTATTCCCTGCTGGCTTACATTCATGTATGTTTATCCCATGAATTATGATGTTAGTTATATACTGAATAGTAATGCATCCACCACCAGTTATGTGCACATTAGCTCCCCTACCATCAATGGTCTTATACGAGTTCATAATCAATTCCACCTTCAATTTGATCACCATATCACGGTCAAATATAATCCACAATGGTTCATCTTGGATCACAGCATGTCTTAGAGTCCCGTTCTTGGGATTTACAGCATCATTATCACTGGGATCTGTAACCACATAAATCTTACCATCTTTTCCACCAGCAGCATTCTTGCCAAACCCAGCTGCACATTCAGCTAGCTTCTGCCGATTCTTATCCCAATTGGAGTCACACTTCCAACAATCATCAATTGGGTTCCCAGTTGAGCAAGAGGAATCTCCCTTCAAATTTCTCCTCGTCAAAGAGGCATTGATGCTCCTGCCATATAAAAAATGAGACATTTTAACACTGTAGAATCTAAACTGTAAAAACTAAAGTAACTGATTTTTTTTTTCTTTTTTCTTTTTAAGGTAACATTGTAACAAATATAGTTTATTTATTACCTTTGTACTTCTTTTGCTACAAATTCCGGGTCTTTAACTGGTCTGGAGGCAATTAAGGTTGGGATTAAGAGAGAGAAGAGAATGGTAATGAGAGAGAGCAAGCTGTAGCTTGCCATTTCTTATTCTTTGCTAGAAGAGAGAGAGAGAGACAGAGTAAGGAAAAACAAATTTGAAGAAATTAAAAGTTCTGTGCAAAGAAATTGAAAAGAGCCGTGTAGCTTATATAGAACTAGAGATAGTGTGTACTATAATGTAGAACTGTTTTAAACTAAAAGTAGAATTTATCTAAAATTAAGGATTTTGAAAAACTAGTAATGTGGCTTATATATTTAGGTTTTTTTAGTTAAACCTGTTGTCTATATATATATATATATATATTTGTGTGTGTATATATATATATATAGAAAGTCCATGTCCTTACTAAATTGTGATGAAAATTGTTAAAATTAATATTAATTTTACTTTAAAAAAATTACGAACTAATGTGATAATAAATGAGATTAGCATCAATCCAACAACAAAATGTATGTATATACATATATATTTACCTTTGTCTGATTACAAACTAATGTGATAATAATGTGATAAATTAATTTTTGGGTGATATGTATTATATTTTGTAAGAATAGTAACTTTTGAGCACAAGACGATGCGATAATGCATGTTTGCCTTTGTCTTTTCTTACCATTTCATACTATGAGTATGAACTTAGTAACGAACTCATCCTAATCCGTATCACAAAAAGAAGTGGTATTTGACTAGACCAGACTACAAATAATTCTTTATCTTGAGAAAAACTCACTTCTAAAATTGGTATATTAATCGTATCACAATTGGATAACCAAATATAATCACAAATAAATTGACACAATTGAAGGTAATCCTACATATGTATTCTTACCTTATCTTTGTCGCATTTAACAATGGTTCTTAAAAAAAGAAAAAATAAAAGAAGAAGATAATGAAGAAGAAGAAATAAACAAGGATCGGAAGATGTAAAAATTATGACGAAGTCTCATATGATAGACATAGCAATCAATAACCAAATAAATGAAAAAAAGTACGAGAATAACCAAATAAATGAATGTCATAATTGGTCCACTAATGTTGCCCTAGGTTTTGTGTGTGTGTGTGTGTTATAAATGGGGAGGGGAGATTTGAAATTTTGAACCCTAGATGTTTTGGAAATACCAAGAATTCTTGTCAACAAGTTGAATTGCAGAGCATTGACTTATGACTTGTTACGTTAGTATTTGCATATATCTGTTAGAAAAGAGACTTTCTCTAAAAGATATAATTTATCAAGGAAAAATGCTTACACCCCCCCTAAACTTTGGAGTAGTGGCTAAGACACCCCCTAAACTTTTATATTAGCCAATTTACTCCTTAAGCATTTCACTTTTTGCAAATCAATACATTAGTTAATCTAGCATTAAAACACTAACGAAAGTGGCGTGTGAGACGCACATGAACTTTGAAAAACACACAATTCTAAGAATTTGAAATACAATAGAAAGAAGAAAGAAGAGAGATGGACCTAGGTTTTGATGTAGGACAGAATTAGCTATTTAATTTTAGTAATTATATAATTTGGTATTTTTACATAATTTTCATTATTTTAGGTTTAGGTTATATATTTCCATCTTTTTTTTTGGGTTCTTTTAATGTTGTTTAGTCAAATTAGGGTTTAAAAAAAATATATATATTTTCCTCTCCGTCCTAGGTTTTCTTTGTACAATTTAAATGCATTGGAGCCTCTAAAGGCAGTTCAGTTTTGAAGTTAATAAAAATATAGACTTTGTTAATTGTTTTCTTTGGTGCATTCTAGAACCCTATTACTGTTTGGATTGAAGGAATCTCTCATGGATTTGAGGTTTATGACTAGAAATTAGCATTTTTGTTTCTGTTCCATCAAAGAGAGCATCATATTTTCTTTCTTCAGTCTTTAGTGACATAAGTTGGTATTAGAGCCTTGACTTACTTTGGTTTGATAGCTAATCGGCGTTACGGTAACCAACACCACCACAATAACAACGAAGTTTAAGACGTAATTCTTACTAGGCCCAAGTTCCAATAGTTTAGCGAAGAGAGACATTAACATATGCACAAAATCCGTGAAGGGATTGCTACTCTTCTTGCTAGGAAATCATATCGCTATAACGATGATCAATATATTCGAAGACACACTCCTAACAACAGGAAAATTGCATTCTTTGATGGCAATATGTGTAAGTTGAATTTTATTAACTGGCTTCTTGATTTGTAAGATAATTTTAATTTTTGGAAGATTTATTATGAAGAAAAAGTACGGCTTGCATCTAATAAATTGGACGATGAAGCAGTGGCATGGTGGGAAGAAATTCAAATTGACAAAAGACGTCGAGGTAAGCATCCAATTTGCTCTTGGCAAAAAATGAAAAATGTATTAATTGATTTGAGGTTTTTATTCCATCAAAGAGATTATTATGTGTCCTTTTTTTAGGCTTTTGCAATATTAGATTTGACCGGCAGAGAGGAGAGAGAGAGAGAAAGAGGCAGTAGAACCACTGTGGCATGGCTCCTATTTCTTTATCCCGCCGTCGTCTTGCACTTTATATCTCGAATGTGCTCCGGTGGTCCTGTTGTGCCGTTCTACTGCATGGTTCGAAACAAGCATACTCACTTTGTCGATTTGTGGCATATTTGTAATTTTCCTGTTTTCTCAACGTCAAAATTTAAAAGGTAACTGTGTCTTCTGTTAGGTTCCATTTTCATTCATACTTTCCCAAATATTTTCCTCTATCAATACGTATTTGCCCATCAAACATCAGTCCATTATTCTATTCATTACAATAATTAAGTAATATGATGCCTAAAAATGACGTCAATTCCTAATTGTTATATAGCTTGGTAATCTTATTCCCTACTATGAAATAACTAAAGGTATGTATCTCCAAAAAAGAAAAGAAAAGAAAGTAATGTATTAAAGCTAATGCCAAATAGAATCAAGAGAAAGAAATTAAAAAGAGCGATGTTACTGATGAGGTTTCTAGGATGAGTTCGATTTTCGTGACCCTCCCAAAAATTAACCAAATTTTTTTCAAAAGTGAATTAGAACAATCTTTTTATTTTTATTATTTTTTTCACTTGGTTCTATCGTTTGTCTATCTGTTTGTCTCTCTTTCTCTCAGACCTATGTTTGTCTCTCTTCATTCTATTGTTATTCAAATTCTTGGGACAAAATTGCTAAATGCCGTTTTTGGGCAAATTAAGCAGCGTTTTGCCCTATTTTTCAAACTAATTAGGGAAAGGCCCTTCTTTTGAGAATCGATTTTCTCAAAATCGAGTTAGGGCCTATAGCAGCGTTTTTAAGGAACTTATAGTAACATTTTTAGGACCTATAGTGGCGTTTTGTAACTCGATTTATATGAAATCGAGTTATAGGCAAAAAAAAATTTTAAAAATTGCCTATAACTCGATTTAATGGAAGTTGAGTTACAAAACGTCACTATAGGTTCTGAAAATGTCACTTTATGTCCTTAAAAACGCCGCAATAGGGCTCCAATTTTTTTTTTTAAATAACTCGATTTTGAGAAAATCGAGTTTCAAAAGAGGGGTGTTTCCCTAATTAGTTTGAAAAATAAGGCAAAACGCTGCTTAGTTTGCCCAAAAAAAGGCATTTTGCAATTTTGTCCCAAATTCTTGGGATTGTGTGTGTTTTTTAAAGTTCAAGTGCGTCTATATTGATTTGAAAGTTGTGAAATGTCTAAGGAGTAAATTAGTCAATATAAAAGTTTAGAGGGTGTCTTGGCCATTTTCTCCAAAGATTAATGGGTGTATGGACATTTTTCCAAGTTTATTATTCATTAGCTTAAAATCTTGCATTGTTTTTGGATTATTACCATCTTTGTTTATCACCAACTTGACTTTTTTGCCATGATAAACATTTATTGCATACATTTATGATGTATACCATCTTAGTAAAAACTAGTGTCTAAGCACACATTTTTTTTTAAAAGGTTAACAATTTCCTTTCATTATATATAATTTGAGGTTTACTGCATTTTTTTTATTACAACAATACCCAAGGGTGTGATGAGAATTATATACATAAAAGTTTTTTTACTCACAAACACATAATATGATCACACCTCTAGGTATTTGGTGATTGAAGAATGCAATAACCTCTAATTATGATGAATGAAAATTAATAACCATTTAAAAAAAAAAAAAAAAAAAACTTAGAACAGCCTCTAAGCACACTCGTGACCGCTTCCTTACAGCATTTATATCAAAGATGTGAAAATTGCTAAAATGCTATTTTATAGCTCAAAACACTAAAACAAGCTCTATATCAATTGTGCCAAATCTAAAACATTTTAGCAATTCGCTACAGTAAGTTGTTGCAACTAGCAACTAACTATAGCAAGTTGCTATGTTTATTTATTTATTTCTTTTTTTCTTTTTCTTTCCCACTCTCTCTCTTGCCAAGTATCTCACTCATTCTCTATCTTTTCTCTCTCTCTCTTTCTCTTTCTCTCCACCTCTTTGTCTCTCTCAGTCTCCCTCTTTCTCTCAGCCTCTCCATCTCCCTCTTTCTACAATTTGACTCTAGCGGCAAAGCCTTGACCAACACCATCTTCACTCACCTCAGTGTCAGTCATCTTCAAAAAGCTGTCTCCATTTTCTTTGCTGCTCCAGTACTTTTCCTTTATTCCCTTTACACCAATCTCTTCCAAATTTTTTCTTCCAATCACACCGCTGTTGAAGCCTGGAAGTTCGAGTTTGATTTGGTCACCTTTTCCCCTACACCATTAGTGTTTCTTTTGAACTAGGCCATCAAGACTTTGGGCAAATGTGGATGTTTAGTTTATGTGAGAGAGCTATTTGAGGAAATGCCTCAAAGAGATGGGAGGTCCTGGAATGCGATGATTACAACATATTTGCAAGGTAGGTGTCCTGAGAAGGCCTTGTAATTGTTTTCGGACATGAATAAATCAGAAATTTTTGCAAGTGAGGTCACATTTGCTAGGGTTCTTTGGTCTTGTGGTGTAGTGTTGGGACTTTGTCTTTTGCGACAAGTTCATGGGCTTATTGCGAAATATGGGTGTGGATTGATTGGGGTGGCTTTAGGTTGTGAGTGAGGGTTGATTGATTCGGTTGTTGTGAGTTGATCAGGGTGGCTTTGGGTTGTGGGTGTGGTTTGATTGTATATTGTGCGGGGATATATTATTTTATTATTTTGTTTATATTATTTTAATGTGTTGTATGTTAAAATAGAACATTAGACGTTGAGTGTATTATAAAGTGGGTTGTTAAAATAACTGAAGTAGGGTTTTGAGTTGCTAAGAGCTATATTTTTTTAGAACCTTGCTATGAATGTTCTCAGAGGCTAGTATTTCATAATTATAATCTATTTTTTACAATTATTTTAATGTGATAAACAATGTTGCTGTAATTGGAAAATGATACTATAATTCAGTATTAACTTAAGAAATTAAAAAAAAAAAAAAAAGGATGAATATCTTAACAAATCTTAAAAATTTACATAAAGTGAAAATGCATATTGAAATTGTAACTATAAAACTATTTAAAAATTGCATGTGAAAAAATATATTCCATTCATCACAATTCGGAGTTGCTATATTTTTCAATTACAAAAATAATTAGGGGTGAGATGAAAATAATATAAACAATAGCATCCACTTAATAAATCTAATGCAATAATATAGTTTCATCAAGGAAAAGTTTTTGAATGTGGAATGTAATTGGAGAGTAATATAAATAAGAGAAACTCGATTTTTGAGAAAATCGAGTTATTAAAGGGGGGGCATTTCCCTAATTAGTTTGGAAAAGAGGGCAAAATGCTACTTATTTTGCCCAAAAAGGGCATATGCCAATTTTGTCCATGGCAACTTAGTAGGGAGGAGGGGTTTCGATAGTAGTAGGAGCATTTCTAACCAATAATTAATATATAAATATATATATATATATATAATAAAATAAAAGAGACAAAAAAATCCCATTATGATTGAATGTGACAACTCCAACTTCTGAATTTGTTGCTCAATTGCAAAGGGGTTTTTATTTATTTATTACTTATTTGAGTTTTTGATATGTGCGTCTGCTACAATGTAAAGACAAAATTATTTTGTTTAAATTTTTTTAAAGGGCCAGGTTGTTTGTTTTGAGCAAAATTGGTTGATTGAACTTAATTGTTTTTAACTTTAATATTGGTAATTTTTGTCGTTGTTAAGTGTGGAAATCAAGAAATGTGTGTATCTAGTTGTATTCGAGGTCAGCTAGACCTCCAAGAGAGAAAGAGAGAGAGTGAAAAAAGAAGAAAAGAATTGGAACTGAATTTAGAACATTATTATTGCTTAACCTTCATTCAATTAGTAAAGTCCTCTTAATACATCACCCAGCAATTCCCTAATCCCCTACTCTAACTGATTGACACAATAACCACTTTCCAACTATCACAACCAACTCACAGCTATCAATAACTATCACTAACTGATTTCCCTCCTTCCCATTAGAATAAAATTGCAAGATAATCCCCAACAGCCGTTGGGCTAATTTTTTTAGTGCTTGAATATTTTCTTTTAGATTTTATATCTATAAATTTTTTTATGGCCTTTCAATGGAGGAAAATGCTAGAGTTGCAAACTTTTATACAAATTGCGAATTTGGAGAGTGGTTATTGGTAAATAAAAAAGTTATGCTTTGAGCTACAACTCAAGTGAAAGGTCAATCATAATGGGACTTTTATCTCTTCTATGTTTAAGCTTACACTTCTCTTCACATTGCTTTTACAAAAAATAAAGGGTCTCTATGCCTATTCACTACAAAAAAAAAAAAAAATTGACATTTGTGACGAAACGTTTTCGATCACTATAAAAAGCCACCCTCAAATTCGGTATTATATCTAATCTCTCCGCTTTTTGCGATTAGAATATCTTATCTCTCATATCTAAATCTCTAGTGCCAAAAATTACTAAACTTTTCTTGGTTGATTAGCTTAATATGATTATCTAAGTTGTGAAGAAAATAGAAAGAGAGGCAGAGATGAGAGAACTCTTTCTACAATTTACACTCACCGAAAATAGAGAAGAGAGAGGCAAAGAGCATCTAATGCTCCATATTTTTCTCTTTCTCTCTTTAATAAAGTTAAAAGTAATATTTTATTATAAAAAATACTGTAGCATTGACTAACACATCAACCATACCCTGACTATTCCATGCATGATAGGGTAGAGTTAAGTGCATATATAACGAATATTCAAAATTTGGGCAAATGAAAATCAACTTTAGTTACTAATAATTATTGTTAAAGTTGTTGAGTGATTGTGTAATTTTTATGTGATAATTAAATAATGAACAAAAGTATGAAAAAAAAAAAAAAAAAAAAAGAAAAAGAAAAAAGAAGACAACATATGAATGTTTATGTAATTTGGCCTAACAGTCTACATTCACGGTTTGATAGTCCTTAACAACTATATATTCTATCAAGTATTTGTGCTACAATGTACCCAATGTAGAATTTATATATTAGGGAATATTTAACTAATCCTAGACTAGACATAGATTTACAAGAGGTTAAGATGCTTATTCTACAAGTACCTACGTTGAGGGAATTAGTCTTTTCTTGATTCTTGAGGGTACATTGACTCCTAAATTTTTGAATATATTAAGGAGACCACCTGAACTTAGAAGTTAGACCATTCGTAACTTGAAATCTGGATCGGCAGTGATTTTGCACTGCATGTCTTCACACTTCACCGCAATCTATGCTTGACTACTTTGACTGCTCCATGTATGAGAGGGTAGTTAAGCACATATATAATGGACATTCAAAGTTTGGTCAAATGAAAATCAGCTTTAGTTTCTTATAATTAGTTTTAAAGTTGTTGAGTGATTGTGTCATTTGTATGTGATGATTAAATGATGAACGAAAATATGGAAAAAGCACACATGAATGTTTACGTAATTTAGCCTAACAACCTACATCACAGTTTGACAGTCTTTAACAACTATATATTCTATCTAGTGTTTGTGCTACAATATACCCAATATAGAATTTATATATTAGAGAATATTTAAAAAATCCTAGACTAAACATAGACTAACAGGAGGTTAAGTTACTTACTCTACAAATACAAGGACCCTATAATTAGTTTAGGTCACTTGGGCTGCAATACATCTAACATATATTAACTTATTGAGTTTTAAAAGATTATGATTCTCATCAACTCTTTTGCTTCAAAATAGACATTATTAGCATTATTGGTTTGATTTAATCTCCAAGTTATCTCTAACTTATTAGAGATTTGCATCGACAATATGTTCCCGGAATATCGAGCACACTTGGAGAACCTTGACATTCATCAATTTGCCCAACTACTCCAAAAAGCTCACAAGATAGCCCTATAAGTTAAGCCATTTGTCACTAACAAGCCTAGAGCAGAAAAAAGAAGCCCTCCTCAAGCTCTTGCCGTCCCCAGCAGTGAATCAGCAGCAGGGGTAAAACGCAAGAGGGATGATGGTGCAAAACAACAGGAGTTGCCTCCAATTCCATGTACTGACGAAGAAATCAAGGTGATAGTTGAGAAGTGGATAACTGATAGAGTCCTTAGAGTCATCAAGCCAAGTCGAGAACCTACTAAGGAAGATAAGCAAAGCCCTTATTATTGTCACTATCATCAGTATGTGAATCATAAAACTAGAGATTGTAGGGCTCTTCGGAGGATGTTTCATAAAAAAATCACAGACGAGACCCTTGATTTAACCCAAGAGCAGGAGGTCCAACGGAACCTGCTGCAACAACATAATAGAGGGAAGGCTACAGTGGCAGTGGTGATTCATGCAGGTAATATCGAGGATGATATGAGTAACAGCGGGGAACTACCACCCACAGCCGTCTTAGCACTTTAAAGGAGCCCAGCCTTTCGTGCCCTGTTCAACTAGTTTGGATTCAATGAAGAAGCAAGGAAGGCAACAACTGAAGCACTAGTATTCATTGCCTCTGACTTCAGTACATACTGCCTTACCATCGAAGCTTATGCCAGCAGAGCTTTCTTAGAAACTACTAATGCCATCACCTTTACTGATGAAGACATGGAAGTGCAGCACCCTGATCATAGCAGACCCTTATATATCGCTGCTCAAATCAATGATGTCCACATACAGAGGGCATTAGTTGATACAGGTGCATCCTTAAATCTCATCCTAACTAGTACACTCAAAGCAGCTGAAATCTTTCTTAATCAAGTCACTGGCACTCCCATAGAAGTGGTTGGGAGCATACAACTTGTCCTTAGAATGGGACCTATTATGGCACTTACAAGGTTTCATGTGATCGATTCAGCTGTATCATACCATGTCTTGCTTGGGCGGCCTTGGCTTCATAGACATAAGTTGGTCCCATCCACATATCACCAATGTGTTAAAGGGAGGTTCAACGACAAGCCCATATGCATCCCAGCCAACCATACTCTGTTTGACTTGTTTGAAGCCTATTATTTTGAAGTAGATTTTTATGATGAGTTCACTCCATGTGGGGAAGATGCCACGTCAAAGCCTATTGGGACCCCGTTTCTTGATTGGGAGGTTATTGAGGAAGAACCTAAGGTGGATCTGAGGGGGGATCCTTGGTCAAAATAAAAAGAAGAGAGAGGGCAAGGAAGCATCTAGCAGTGGGTCACAACTAAGGTGTGTGCAAGTCCAACTACCAGATGGGCATCTTGGTTACAAAATATGACGGTACACGGGGCCTAGCTATCTCAAACATAAAGGTCTCAGACTAAATGAAGCTAATACAACACCAATTTGCTGCTGCCCTCAAGAAATAGCAGCTCCAACGGAGTATTCTCTTAACAACATTGTTGAAACAATAGCTCTAGTGAAGCATTCTTTTGACAACATTGTTGAACGGTGTGAAGAGTTATTACCGATGCCCAATCTATCCTTATTGGCTGATATGGAGCTAGAATTTGTCGGTCTCAGTAAAAACCCTAATGTTCCACAAACAACCTCAATTAATGCAAATCTGTCACAATTGGAGAAAACCCAACTCATTGCACTTTTGACGGAATATGTTGATGTCTTTGATTAGGAATACAATGAAATGTCTGGCTTGGATCCTAATTTAGTGGCACATGCTCTTAATGTTGAACCAAGTGTGAAGCTGGTGATACAACCCATGCGAACCTTCCACCCGGATATTGAAGCTCAAATCATCAAGGAAGTGCAAAAACTCCTTGCAGCTGGTTTCATTAGGTCTACTGAGCACCCGAAATGGCTATCAAACATAATGCCTGTCAAGAAAAAGAATGGGCAAATAAGATGCTGTGTTGATTTTTGAAATCTCAATAAAGCATGCCCGAAGATGAATTTCCACTTCCAAACATGGACATGCTAATTGACTTGGCTGTCGGGCATGCTATGTTCTCATTTATGGATGGCTTTAGCAGCTACAGCCAAATTAGGATGTTGCCTAAGGATGTAGCCAAGACTACCTTCCGAACCCCCATTGGGAATTTCTACTATACCGTTATGCCTTTTGGCCTCAAGAATGCTGGTGCCACTTACCAAAGGGCCATGACTGCAATCTTTCATGATATGATGCACAAAGAAATTGAAAACTATGTGGATGGCATTGCGGTGAAGTCAAAAGCAAGAGAAAACCATTTTAATGTCTTAAGGAAAGTCTTTGAAAGATGCTACCTTTACAAGCTTCGTATGAACCCCCTTAAATGTGCTTTTAGTGTTTCCACTGGAAAGTTTTTTGGTTTCCTTGTTCACCAACGAGGGATAGATGTTGATCTTAGTAAGGCACAAGCTATAGCTACCATGAAGCCCCCTACCACAGTCAAGGAGCTTAAAAGCTTCCTTGGTAAGCTTTTATACATCTGGAGGTTCATTCTCGGTCTAGCCGCTCTTACTGCTGCCTTCATCCCCCTACTGAAGAAAGGAAGGCCTTACCGTTAGAATCAGAAATGCTAGCAAGCTTTCTCTCAGTTGCAGCAACTCATGACCAAGCTACCAACCGTATGTGCACCCACACCAGGAAAGCCCCTTAAGCTCTATATGGCCACCAACAGTGAGGTAGTAGGAGTATTAATAGCCAAAGAAGATCAAAAGGGGGTTGATTAGCCAATTTACTATGTCATCTGGATGTTGAAGGATGCTGAGACTCGATATTCAAGAGCTAAAAAGGCTTGTCTCTCTCTCATATATGCTACACAACGACTGTGACATTATTTTTTGGCTCATACAGTTTACCTCATGATGAAATCTCATCCTATACGCTCACTTTTATAGCGTCTCGTTCTTTCTGGAAGGCTAGCACAATGGCTCTTGCAATTGTCTGAATTTGAAATCATCCCTATCACCCTTAAAACTGTAAAAGGGCAAGCTATAGCTGACTTATTGGCATGGTTCTCGAGAGAAGAAAGTTGGGACGTTACTGATGAAGTCCTTGGAGATTTACCGGAGGTTTCAATTGTTGAGGCGGCTGAGCTAGGTGGATTCTCAGATTTGATGGATCCTTCACTGCTACTGAAGGAGGAGCTAGAGTTGTTCTAATCAAAGAAACAAGGGAAGCGATAGCCATGTCTTTCAAACTTGACTTTTCTTGTACCAACAATATGGCTGAGTATGAAGCATACCTCACAGGTTTGGCGGTAGCGTGTGAAATGGGAATCAAATGCCTTAGGGTGATTGGAGATTCGAACCTAGTTTTTTGTCAAGCTAAGGGAGAGTTTGCACTCAAAGAACCATCGTTGGCACCATATAAAGCGATGGCCCAAATGTTGGAAGATTCATTTGAAGACTTTGATATCCAACACTCTTAAAGGTCCGACAACCGTTTTGCTGATGCTTTAGCCACTTTGGGGGCTAGGATTAGTTTTGAAGGCACAGTTGCTGAAGTTACAATCATAAAGAAACCTGTTTCAGTCATACAGGTGTTGAAAGAGGATTTTTTAGGTCAACCACTAGACCAAGCAGATTGGCGGTCACCCATCAAAGAAGCGCTATTATCTCCATCTAGCAAAGAGCAATTGAAATGTTTCAAAGGGATGTATTTTCCCGCTTAAATGTTTTCATGTTTATTACAGTCTTTTAAAAATGAAATGTTATAGTTTCTCCCAAAAAAAAAAAAAAAAAAATCATTTTGGCATAACACAATTGTTGTTATCATAAGTCTATTTGAGAGCTGGTTTTGTTCTAGATTACTTATTGTCACAATAGTATCTGTCACAACAAAATCTAATCTTGTCACAGTAAGTTATAAATTTCATAAATGAGAGTTAAAAAAAAAAAAAAAAAAAAAAAAAAAAAACACGGTTTTAGACAATGGCTATTGAGAGAGTAAGGTACACCATCTCAACCCGCTAGCAAGGGGCTCCTATAACGTATCTCTCTCTCTCTCTCTCTCTGTGTTTTACTTTAGCAGCCAACCATGTCACCATAGACCGCTGCAAATCCAACCTCTGTTGCATTATATATCTCTTTCTAGGTCCATGCATGTGTTGTGTTCAATTTTGTGTTTTAGTATTATATAATTTGTCTTTTTATAAGTTTGACTATTCTTTTTCTATAATGCTACAAGTGACGACAAACATAGGTTATAGTTATAGTATATTATTAATTTACTGATATTATATATAATTAATATAGGTTAATTTATTGATATTCTTCGACTATTCTTTGTTGTCATGTACATATGAGAGAAGGAAAAAAAAAGAGGAAAAAAGAGAGGATAGAGATGGGTGTCGCTGGAGAATCTTCTATGAGTTGAAATTAAAGTAGTAGGAAAAGATAAAAGGAAAGTGAACTTCTAGTACTTGTGTGTGTTTTTTGATTGGTTGAGGAGGAAGTATGGGAAATAGGGGAATCAATATTTAGTTTGTCACATTAATTTGTACATAGGTGAGCCACAACTCTGCGCTCAGATAGAGACGAGCAAAAATAAATAAATAAATATTGAGGCTAAGAAAATTTGAGAAATAAAATGATGGTTGTTTTATTTTTATTTTATTTTTTAACACGACTTAGTGATGTTGATTTTAGGTGCACCTCCTATGAAAATATTGAATAGGTATATTTTAGAAACTTGATGCTCATGAATATTCAATTTTTGATTTCTATACTTTCAATAGTTTATAGTTGAACTACCGCACACCCTTAATACAATGATCACTCCATAAGTATAAGTGCTTGTGAGGTGTGAGGGGAAGGGCCGAAGTTCAAGTATTTAGGAAGGAGTTTCACACACATATCCACTTAGATTAGGTTAGAGTAAAATTTCAATCTTGAATAATAATAAAAAAGTTAGTCATTTGATAGCAGACAGTTGCTGTCTTGATATTGAACCAGTGCCCAAAATATGTGTAGTCAGTACAATTTGTCAATTTTCATTCATCATAATTTAGAATTTATATATTCTTTAATTACAAAATTACCCAGATGTGTGATGAGATATCATTTTTGGAGGGTGTAGATACAATGTCGGTTGATAAATCTTGGATCAATCTTTTTAATAGGTCGTGTGAGGAATATGTAAATGAAGTAATAGGGTTTGTTGAGTATGCATTTCAACGTGTCAAAGAAGAGGATATGAAGATAAAATGTCCTTGTAATGATTGTAACAATAGGTATGGAAGAACATAAGTTGAGGTTATAGGATATCTCATATGGAAAGGGATAACAAATTATTATACTAGATGGCATCTCCATGGAGAGGGAAATAGCAATGAGGATGAGGAAGATAGTGATGAGGAAGATTCAATGTACCTAATGTAGAATTTATATATGAGAGAATATTTAAACAATCCTAGACTAAACATAGATTAATAGGAGGTTAAGTTGCTTATTCTACAGGTACATAGATCCTATAATTAGTTTAGGTCACTTGGGCTACAATATTTAACATATATTAACTTATTGAGTTTGAGAAGATTACGATTCTCACCAACTCTTTTGCTACAAAATAGACAATATTAGCATTATTGGTTTGGTTTAATCTCCAAGTTACCTCCAACAAGTCTTGAGACAACATTTAGGAAAACTAATGTATCTTGTAATGCTCTGTGCATAATCAAAGTTTTATTAGTGAAGAAATCTATCTTCAGGATCACAAATTGTTATTTTAACAAATAACTTTTCACAATTTTTAATTTTAACAAATTGTGAAATTTTGGGGAAAAATAAAATTACATCTCTACTAGAGAAAAGTATTTGACCCTAAAAGGCTTCTAAGCTATGTTTGAGAGATATCACAAATCAGCATGCAGAACCCTTCTTGCATTTAAGTGCACCCGCATTAGCTGTAAGTTTGGGAACAAGAGAAGATTTTTTTGCACTTATGTCGAAAGCACTTGAGGAAGAACTAGATCCAGAGGAGGATGTGAAAAATGCAGCATTTGAGGAAGAATTAGATCTAGAGGAGGATCTGAAAAATGCACCATTTAGAAATCGATCTCCTTCAGATTTCCAATTCCATTTCTTCCATTCACTTTCTGGTGCATTTTCGTATTTGGTCACCTGCACAAGTTCACAATAGGATAAATTTCAGTAAAAATTATAAATGCAATAATTTTGGACCAACTCGATTCAAGAATATGATATATTGTAATTGGTAGTACATAATAAAAGTGAGAAACCCAAGTTAAAAATGACGCATTTACTTTTCCGAAAAAGTAAGCAATTGAATAATAAATAAGGGGATTTTACCTCTTTGCTTTTTTCATCATCTGGTGCAAGAAATCTGTTCCCTTGGCTAAGGATGGTAGGGGAAGCACTCCCACCAATGGCATACATTTCCCACTTGGTGTAGTCATTGTTCACCACATGGACGTACCCGTGCCTAATCCTACAAATTATTGTAAAAAGTATATGTTAAAACATCACAATGTACCAACTTGATAACAAACATACCAAACCAATTAAATTAACATGTTAATTTATGTATTTTCTTTTTTCTTTTTTCCTTTTGGCACTTTACCTTGGAAGTCTTTGAGTAAGCCCTTCTCCGAAGTGATTGAAGGCAATAGTGACTTTCATGCTCTTGTCTGCAGTGTAGTCATCGCTGTGTCCCAATAAAATAACCTTATCATGTTGTGTAAATAAACTGTTTGAAATGGTGACCAAGGATGAAGCTTCAACAACATCAACTAGACCGTCATCACAGTTCGAAAGTGTGACATGGTCCACCCAAATATGTTTACTACCAAAGACGCTTACAGCATCACCATCTGAAACACCCCTATGCCCAAAGTGACCGGGGGAACTTCTCACATTAGTATTTCCTGCTGGCTTACATTCATGTATGTTTATCCCATGAATTATGATGTTAGTTATATACTGAATAGTAATGCATCCACCACCAGTTATGTGCACATTAGCTCCCCTACCATCAATGGTCTTATACGAGTTCATAATCAATTCCACCTTCAATTTGATCACCATATCACGGTCAAATATAATCCACAATGGTTCATCTTGGATCACAGCATGTCTTAGAGTCCCATTCTTGGGATTTACAGCATCATTATCACTGGGATCTGTAACCACATAAATCTTACCATCTTTTCCACCAGCAGCATTTTTGCCAAACCCAATTGCACACTCAGCTAGCTTCTGCCGATTCTTATCCCAATTGGAGTCACACTTCCAACAATCATCAATTGGGTTCCCAGTTGAGCAAGAGGAATCTCCCTTCAAATTTCTCCTTGTCAAAGAGGCATTGATGCTCCTACCATATAAAAAATGACACATTTTAACATTGTAGAATCTAAACTATAAAAACTTAAGTAATTTAAGGTAACATTGTAACATATATAGTTTATTTATTACCTTTGTACATCTTTTACTTCAAATTCCGAGTCTTTAACTGGTCTAGAGGCAATTAGGGTTGGGATTAGGAGAGAGAAGAGAATAGTAATGAGAGAGAGCAAGTAGTAGCTTGCCATTTCTTATTCTTTGGTAGAAATTGAGAGAGAGAGAGAGAGAGAGAGAGAGAGAGAGAGAGAGAGTAGTAGTAGTAGAGAAAAACAAATTTGAAGAAATTAAAAGTTCTGTGCAAAGAAACTGAAAAGAGCCGTGTAGCTTATATAGAACTAGAGATAGTGTGTTCTATAATGTAGAACCGTTTTAAACTAAAAGTAGAATTTATCTAAAATTAAGGATTTTAAAAAATTAGTAATGTGACTTATATATTTAGGTTTTTTAGTTAAACCTATTGTCTATACTAAATTGTGATGAAAATTGTTAAAATTAATATTAATTTTACTTAAAAAAAATTACAAATAATGTGATAATATTAATTTTTGGGTGATTCATAATACATTTTGTAAGAATAGTAACTTTTGACCATAAGAGGATACAAAATAGAAGAATAGGAAACGTGGGGACTAAGTATAGTATGTTTGTTTAAATTTCAAAGAAGGATAAGAGATAAATGTTAGGAGTCTAATGTAATTGTGATCAAATGTAATATACTGTTGTTGTAGTCTGTATATGATGTTATGATCAAATGTAATATACTGTTGTTGTAGTCTGTATATGATGTACTGGGTTAGTTAATTAGGTGACAGCCGGAGTGGTAGTTAGTTGCTAGAAGTTAGTCATTTGGGCAGGAAAGGCTCAAGTGTATAAAGGCCAGGTCAATGGACTGTATTTGGTATGAAAATGATAAATAAATTCCCAATTCTCTCAGGTCTATTTGATTAAAGGGTGGAAAAGTCGAAAGATAGAAAATAATGGGAGGGTAGAAGAGTGAGAGGATAAAAAAGATTTTGATTTCCCTCATTTTCGTTGGTTGGAAGTGAAAAAGTAAAGGGATGGAAAAAGTGAATATATGTAAATTTATTCATATATCTTCGATAAAAAATGATGTCCAAAAAGTGATAAGCAAAAAAAAAAATAAAATAAAATAAAACAAAAGGGAATCATCCAAATTTATTAAAAAAACAAAAATCATGTCTAGTCAAACAAAAGAAGAAGAATAAAAAATAAAAAGAAGGCAACATCCCAGGAAAGTTAAAATAAAAATAATAATAAATTTGGGTGAAACCCAAGTGCACTGCCCCAGGTGAAGTAAAAGCTAAGAAAAAAAAAGAAAGAAAAAAAGAAAGTGGTAACTAGATGGCAATTTTGTCATTTATTCTCAAATTTTTCCCTACCCAGTTTTCTCCCTATTTTGGGAAGAAAACATTTTGGTGGATCCCAAGAGAAGACATCTAAGATCCACTATTTCCCCCCCCCCCCCCCCCCCTTCCCAAAGAAACACTCCAAAAAGTTTTCTCTCCTCACTTTTTTTTTCTTTTTTTTTTCATTCTCCCTAAAATCCACTCTACCAAACACACCCTTAGTCTCTTTATATGGAGGTCTAGATCCGCTTGAAGTGGCCTACAACAACTACTATTCCCATTTAGCATTCTTACTCTTCCACTATTCATATTCATTTACAAATTTATCCCCCTTAATAGAAAAATTGTAACTTTGTAAGTGAGCAAGGAATAAATATTAATTTTGTGATATCTAACACTTAGGGCATGTTTGGAAAAAATATTTAAATATAGTTTTTTATTTTGCAAACCATAAAATAGTGGGTCCCACATTTGAATTTATTGTCTGGCTAATGTTCTTTACTTCTTTAAATACAGTTTTTAAAAAATTGTAACATATTTTCCTGCACAAGAATTTGACAATAGCTTAGAGGATGTTTTCAAAATACATAAAGATATTTCTAATGACATAATTGTAAATAAATTGAAAATAGTGGAACTCGTAAATGGAGGAGTATATGAATAATTGTTTATCAATACTTGCCACATGTCGAATGCCCAGATGCTCACCACCTCATATTTGTTTTTTTTTTTTTTTTTTTTTTTTGGGATACCAAAGATTAACATTTCATTAAAACTAAGGGAGGAGAAACTACATAACCACTGGAGCTGCCATGGATTGGAGCTTTAGTAGCTAGAGAAGCTAAATCTAACTCATTACATAAGATGAGTTTGGGAACAAAAATAGTGTGGATAGTTAGGCCATGCTGAGTTAGACATTGCAGGTCATTCATCATGGATTGTTACTGCCACTTTGGTTGACTCTTCATGTTGCAAACTTGTTCAAGCCTTTTGCAATCTGTTAATAACAAAATTTGTCTAAAACCAAGGTCTCTATCTTTTTATCAATGCCTCTGCTATTGCTTCTTGAACAATTGCAGGCTAAGATATTGCTGCACTACTAGCCACTCTAGTGAAGATGGTTCTGCCCAACGGGTTTTTGGTTTCATAGGCGTATCCCCCTCTGCGAGGTTTTTTTCTCCTTGAACCTGCTACTTTGATGGTGAGCGGCCAGCGCCTGTTAGAGATGGGATTATGGCTGGGTTTTTGACGATCTTGTGAAGATTGACGATCTTTTTCAAAAGCTTCCTGATAATTGCATGTAAAAGAATGGGAGGTGAAAACAACATTCATAGGATTTGGATTTTTTCCTTCATAAACAACTTTTTTTCTATGATACCATAATGTCCAAAGTGTAGTGAAAAGTGATTGAAGTTAAAAGGATATTTCATGATCTTCTAGGTCTCTCAGAATACAGGCAGATAGCCATTGTTGGGCTGAGATTTGGTTTAGCTCAGAGGTATGTATAGAGAGGTTTGATCCATGCCAAACTGCTCTTGCAAATGGACAATAAAGGAAAAGGTGAGAAGTTGATTCATCCTCCTCATTACAAAGAAGGCAGATACAGTTGGTAGTAATTCCCCTGGAAATCAAAATGGACTTGACTGGGATGCTACTGTGGAGAAGTTTCCAAATAAAAGTGATAATTTTTATTGGCACTCTGACTTTCAGATGGTTTCCCACACATTCTTGGGAAAAGAGGGCACTCTTTGTTCATGGGTAGCCCTATTGGAAAGATCTTTTTGTAACAGATCATAGGCTTTCTTGACTTGGTAAGCACCAGTGGCCAAATGTCTCCACAAAAGTTTGTCAGTACCATTTTCAGTCTTAGGCAGAAGATATTGAAGGATCTCTTCGCTGGTTGGATAAGGGTACACTAATCTAACCAAATCAGACTTCAAGTTTTGGTAGTATCATCAATTAGATCAGCAACATTGTTCAAATTCAAATTCCCCCCGATGTCCATCTGTGTTGTTCCATTGAACCATGAAGGATGATTGAGGGGAATATCAGAAACCTCATGCGTTATTGTTGAGAAGTGAACAATCTGACATGTTCAGAGCCGTAAATGGGACCACTTCTAAACTAAATAACTAAATTTGATTGTTGTGATCTAATGGGAGTTTCAAAAATTTGTGTCGGAGTTGTAGTAAATTAAGAACTATTTTTTTTTAGGCTAAACAAACTAAAATTTAATTAATGTTTGATACTTTGATTGCATGCCCTTAAAAAAGACATAAAGTGGGATACTTTGTTAACGAAGTATCAAAAATTAATAAACAAATATCTATTTAACAAAAGGTTGTTGGACTAAATAAAATAAAATAAAAAACTGGCTGCTTATGATAAAAATGTTCAACCTTAATCAATAGACTTTGATACTCGTTTATCAGAACCAAAAACTAATAAAGCCTCGCACATTCAAGTTTTTTTATTTAACTGATTCTCCCAAAAAAAAAAGTTATTTATTTTCCAGGTTTTTCTTATCCTAATTTTATTAATAGGGTTTTTTTTTTTTTTTTTTTAATGATAAATGATAATATTTAACAAAATTTAACCGTGAATGGCCGCTTCCTAGAAGCTGTATAAAATAACAATTACATTTCTTTAGAGTTGGAGTGTTAGACCGAAAAGAATTAATTCCTAAAAGATTAGGGTTTGTTACAAACGAAAGGCAAAATGAATTGAAACCCCATTTAAGTGGTGTTTTCTATTCTATCGTTTAAGTTGAGTTGAACTATACTATTGCCACCTTTCTTTCTGAGTATTTTTGGTTCAAGTATTGCTATTGGAAGTTTCGAATGTAGTAACTTAGTAGGGAGGAGGGATTCCGGCAGTAGCAGGAGCATTTCTACCAATAATACATACATATATATATATATATAAGAGAAAAGAAATCTCATTATGATTGACCTATCACTCGAGTAGTAAATCAAGACGTAAATTGTGTTTTTAGTTTTGACCCTCAGGCAGGCAAGAATGGAGCTAGAATTTGAAGTTAGGGAGGTAGTTTTGCTGCTGTTTGCGTGCGACGAATTCGACTTCCGAATTTGCTACTCAACTGCTCAAGGGTTTATTTATTTATTTATTACTTTTTTGTTTTCTTTTTTGTTTTTTTGTTTGCATCTGCTGCTATGTAAGGACAAATTATTTTGTTTAAAATTTTTTAAAAGGCCGAGTTGTTTGTTTTGAGTAAAATTGGTTGATTAAGCTTAATTGTTTTTTAATTTAATATTGGTAATTTTTTCGTAGGGCTAGTTTTTTTAGTGCTTGAATATTTTTTGTTTTAGATTTTAAATTTATAAATTTTTTTATGGCCTTTAAATGGAGGAAAATGTTAGAGTTGCAAACTTCTTTACAAATTGCGAATTTGGTGAGTTGTTATTGTAAAGTAAAAAAGTTATGTTTTGAGCTACTACTCGAGTGAAACATCAATCTTATTGGGACTTTTATCTCTTCAATTTTTAAGCTTATACTTCCCTTCATATTGCGTTTACAAAAAGAAAGGGTGTCTATGCCTATATAGTTGTCATGGAGACCTTTTTTATTTAATTTTCATGTGGATATAATATGATTTTGGCGTGGTAGGTTGGATTCCCCCCCCCCCCCCCCCCCACAAAACCACCACGGAAAAACATTAGATAATGTTGATATTTATTTTAGACTAATTGGAATCAACGGATGGTGTTGATTCAAGTGGGATCAAATTAGTTGAATTGACACCTCTCTATGCACTAAGTGCTTGGTGATTGCTATGAAACATATCATCAAACTACGTAAACTAATTAGGATGATAGTTTGATATTCACCATAACAATGTGCAACTTAAGGCTCTACTTTCTGTTGAGGACAAATTTTTCACACCACATGACTTCATTTCATTGGCAACCCACACCATGTCAACACTATCATAAATTTTGGGAAAATCTCTTCTAGAGCCCAAAATAGCCCATATTTACACAAAAAAGGCGTCAAAGCCCCTGGTTCAAGCTAATAGCATATCATCTCATTTTTGGCTCATAATCCAAGTTCATGAGTCTCATCAGGAGAATTTTAAGAGTCGTGATTTGAAAGGTCAAGAAGTATGTTCAGTAAAACTCCAATGGTTCAAAGTTGATAAAAGAAAGCATGTTACTTGGCATGTCTTCCTCAATTCCCTGAACTCTAACAGGTCAATGTGCAATAAGTAACACTTGGTAAGCCTCTCATATCAGATAACATTTAAAATGATAAAACTCCCCACACTTTTTACATAAAAATTAATGTTTATCATATAATATAAGTTTAAAAATGTGATTATAGTATTTCATATAAATTATATTATTATCATCTAAATCAATTCCAAGCACATGGCTAAATATATATTAATATCTCATATCTAGCATTAAATGCTCTCTCTACTCTCCAAGGTTTGGTTAAAATACATAAAGAAGACCATAATTACATCTCTAAAACTTCATCAAATATCAATCAACTAGTCTATTACTTACCAAAATTATATATAGACTAAACATATAATTTTTCCAAGAGAGGAAATTTAGCCAAAAAAGGGCTCTAGCAGAAACTGCAAACAACTTCTGCAGAAGCTGTTTATAGCTTCCAGCACAAGCTATAACAGCTCCAGTGGAAGCTATAAACAGCTTCTGCAGAAGCTGCAACACCTTTAGTAGAAGCTGTAACAACTCCAGCAGAAGCTCCAGTAGGTTGACATGTGTTCTAAAATGATGTCATTTGCCCATTAATGTCAAATCCCAGCAGCTTGCTGTCATACCCAGAGAAGCAAGAGGATCCC